>CAUDMG010001289.1:0-340000 GCA_958450375.1 Homarus gammarus
GTGTTGGTGAAGGAGAGATAATGCCTTAACAGTGTTGGTGAAGGAGAGATAATTCCTTAACAGTGTTGGTGAAGGAGAGATAATTCCTTAACAGTGTTGGTGAAAGAGAGATAATTCCTTAACAGTGTTGGTGAAAGAGAGATAATTCCTTAACAGTGTTGGTGAAAGAGAGATAATTCCTTAACAGTGTTGGTGAAAGAGAGATAATTCCTTAACAGTGTTGGTGAAGGAGAGATAATTCCTTAACAGTGTTGGTGAAGGAGAGATAATTCCTTAACAGTGTTGGTGAAAGAGAGATAATTCCTTAATAAGTGTTGGTGAACGAGAGATAATTCCTTAACAGTGTTGGTGAAAGAGAGATAATTCCTTAATAAGTGTTGGTGAAAGAGAGATAATTCCTTAACAGTGTTGGTGAAGGAGAGATAATTCCTTAACAGTGTTGGTGAAGGAGAGATAATTCCTTAACAGTGTTGGTGAAGGAGAGATAATTCCTTAACAGTGTTGGTGAAGGAGAGATAATTCCTTAACAGTGTTGGTGAAAGAGAGATAATTCCTTAACAGTGTTGGTGAAGGAGAGATAATTCCTTAACAGTGTTGGTGAAGGAGAGATAATTCCTTAGCAGTGTTGGTGAAGGAGAGATAATTCCTTAACAGTGTTGGTGAAGGAGAGATAATTCCTTAATAAGTGTTGGTGAAAGAGATAATTCCTTAACAGTGTTGGTGAAGGAGAGATAATTCCTTAAGTGTTGGTGAAAGAGAGATAATTCCTTAATAAGTGTTGGTGAAGGAGAGATAATTCCTTAATAAGTGTTGGTGAAAGAGAGATAATTCCTTAATAAGTGTTGGTGAAAGAGAGATAATTCCTTAACAGTGTTGGTGAAAGAGAGATAATTCCTTAACAGTGTTGGTGAAGGAGAGATAATTCCTTAACAGTGTTGGTGAAGGAGAGATAATTCCTTAACAGTGTTGGTGAAGGAGAGATAATTCCTTAACAGTGTTGGTGAAGGAGAGATAATTCCTTAACAGTGTTGGTGAAGGAGAGATAATTCCTTAACAGTGTTGGTGAAGGAGAGATAATTCCTTAACAGTGTTGGTGAAGGAGAGATAATTCCTTAACAGTGTTGGTGAAGGAGAGATAATTCCTTAACAGTGTTGGTGAAAGAGATAATTCCTTAACAGTGTTGGTGAAGGAGAGATAATTCCTTAAGTGTTGGTGAAAGAGAGATAATTCCTTAACAGTGTTGGTGAAAGAGAGATAATTCCTTAACAGTGTTGGTGAAGGAGAGATAATTCCTTAACAGTGTTGGTGAAGGAGAGATAATTCCTTAACAGTGTTGGTGAAGGAGAGATAATTCCTTAACAGTGTTGGTGAAAGAGAGATAATTCCTTAACAGTGTTGGTGAAAGAGAGATAATTCCTTAACAGTGTTGGTGAAGGAGAGATAATTCCTTAACAGTGTTGGTGAAGGAGAGATAATTCCTTAACAGTGTTGGTGAAGGAGAGATAATTCCTTAACAGTGTTGGTGAAGGAGAGATAATTCCTTAACAGTGTTGGTGAAAGAGAGATAATTCCTTAACAGTGTTGGTGAAGGAGAGATAATTCCTTAACAGTGTTGGTGAAGGAGAGATAATTCCTTAACAGTGTTGGTGAAGGAGAGATAATTCCTTAACAGTGTTGGTGAAGGAGAGATAATTCCTTAAGTGTTGGTGAAGGAGAGATAATTCCTTAACAGTGTTGGTGAAGGAGAGATAATTCCTTAACAGTGTTGGTGAAGGAGAGATAATTCCAAATTAAGTGTCGAAGTGTTGACTATAATAGGCCTATACCACCTCATGAACCTCTCTGTCCACACACACACACACACACACAAGAGCTACAACAGCCATATTGCCACGACCTCTTCCCTCTACTTCCTGTTAGTATATATTTTATCGTGTGGGGAGGGAATATTTCAGTACTCAACCCCACTTTTCTTCCTTTCTCACTCTTTCACTAAGCAGGACATTGTCGTACATATCACACTATGTTCCTCCTCCTCCTCCTCCTACTCCTACTACTACTACTACTACTACTACTTCATATTTCACCTCCCCGTACGATTATTTAAGTCTTTATCACGTTTCTCTCTTTCTTCTGTCTCTTTTACCTCTTCCCTTTTGTCTCATCTGTATCTTATCGTGTCGTTTCTTCTCTTTCTGTCGTTTATTTTCTTCTTATATGATCCTTCTTCTTCAATCGTCTCCTTTGTAATTGTTGTTTATCCTTTTGTGTTCATTCGTAAAATCTTTTGTTATGTCTTGTTTGTTTCGTCCTTCTCATATGGCTCTATTACCTTTGTTGATTTTCCTTGGGTTGATTAAATCTCTGAGGATGAGTAGGTTAAACGATCGTCCTCAAAGAGTTAAGATGTCGTCTTCAAAGTCAACGTCCTCTAAGGTTTAAGCCATCGTTCTCAAAGGCTTAATCTTTTGTTCTCCAAGGTTTAAGCCATCGTTCTCCAAGGTTTAAGCCATCGTTCTCAAAGGTTTAAGTCATCGTTCTCAAAGGTTTAAGCCATCGTTCTCAAAGGTTTAAGTCATCGTCCTCAAAGGTTTAAGCCATCGTTCTCAAAGGTTTAAGCCATTGTTCTCCAAGGTTTAAGCCATTGTTCTCCAAGGTTTAAGCCATTGTTCTCCAAGGTTTAAGCCATCGTTCTCAAAGGTTTAAGTCATCGTCCTCAAAGGTTTAAGCCATCGTTCTCAAAGGTTTAACCCATTGTTCTTCAAGGTTTAAGCCATCGTTCTCGTTCTCAAAGGTTTAAGCCATCGTTCTCCAAGGTTTAAGCCATCGTTCTTAAAGGTTTAAGTCATCGTCCTCAAAGGTTTAAGTAATCGTCATCAAAGAGTTAAATCATCGTCCCCAAAGAGTCAATCATAGTCCTTAAAATGATAAATCACATATTACTCAAACTTATCTTGTTATATCTAAGTTTCTAAGATTGTTCTTATTAGATAACACAGATAACACTTATGGTAATCTCGAAGCTTTCGTCTCAGCCGCCTGTATCCTATTCTGCAATGTCTCACCTGTCCTTAATACCAAGCAGTGTGTGACTAATGGTGTCAGGAGATATATAGATCAACACTGATATTTCTTGGTATGTTCGTCTCACTCATTATCAGGTACAACGTCCCTAAGTTTTTTAAAGTATACTGTTTGTCTTTGATTAAATTATTATGTGTTTTATCACTTACTCGTTATCACTACAAAATATTTAGACTTACTTGTACTTCGAACTAGTTTTCTCAGGGGGGTGGGAGGGGGGGGGGGGAATTCACTATTTTCACATATGTTTTTTCTACGCGGTTCTAATTGTTTATGGTGTACCAGCGTGTTACAATTTTAAAACATCTGCTTGAGTCTTGTTCTTAGTGATGGTAATATATCGGAAGTTCCTTTATCCCTCTCAAAGATTCTTTATAAATCATTTCAATAAAACTCGAGAGGATTATGAAAACAGGAACGCTTACGTTTCAAACTGCATTATTTGATATACTTTTGAAAGCTTAGATCTGCTGTTCCTAGGAGGCTGTGAACACTAGTCAAGCGTTATGACACCAGGAAACAAAGAGAAAGAATAAACATATTATTAACACATACAATGATAGTCACAGAAAAATTTACACTACTACTTAAATAAATAACAGTGTCTGATGTTACTATATCATTACCAGGTATCACAATAGTATTAGTGTCACACATCAGTGATTATTACCATCATAAATTAGCATATTGAATTAAGAAATACAAGATAATCAAGTCATTAAGTTAGACCTTGTTAATTTTATATTGTAACATCTACACTTTTGATGTAGTAGATGTAGAACGTAATTCTGTGAAGCGAAATCATACTTACCTTACCTAACCTAACCTAACCTAACCTAACCTAACCTAGCCTCTTCTAGCTTTGGTGAGGATGGGTTAAGTTTGCTTAGTGTGAGATAAGACTACAGGTTAGGTTAGGTTAGGTTAAGTTAGGTTGGGTTAGGTTAGGTTAGGTTAGGTTAGGTTAGGTTTAAGAAAGGTAAGGCAAAGATTTAATTTTTTCCCTCAACTTCAAAACTTCTGATAAAATAATCTCAACCCTGATAATTTCCGTAAATCTGTCTGTATTTAAAATTTTTGTATATGTATGTACAATATATTTAGTTACGTATACGAGTATGAAGTATGCTTATAGCAAGGTATAAAAGGTATAATGTATGACTATGTATATGACGTATACAAGATTTTATATTCATTTATGTGGAAATTTATTATGATACATATGTTCTTTTATAATTAGTACCGTAAAACCTCGATACAAGAAGAATTAGTTTTATGGAGACAGTTTCGTTCAGTGCAGATATTAATTCCTAATATTCGCCTAAAAGCGGTTGTGTTTCATTACTAACATCTTAAGGAAAAACTAAACATTCCTCTCTCCATACAATTCGGTTATGGATGATGGTCAGTAAACCGAGACCGGCCAGAACGAATCCTCCTCACTTTCACTCGTGGCCAATACTGGATACAGAGCACGACCGTTGCTTCACCAAGACCACCCGACCAAATCAGCATTCATAAAACCATCGTATCTCTATATACCCGGGACGTTCACTACACGAGGCTGGAGGCGCTACTCAATATCCTCACGTAACCAAGTTCGGATACTAAGAAAGATCGGATAAATATATGCTTATTTCATGATATTAATTCTCAGTAAAGTATCTTCATTGTTAACCGGACTGGTAATAGGGTATTAATATGTTTTCGTTATATAAAAGAGACAATTTTTATCGGTTAATAAGAATTAAGATCCGATATATCTCAACAATGCCTCTCTTCCTTTAACCGAATTAATTTATATAATGAAAGAAATCAAGAAATGTGTTTCCCAAAAACTATGTAATCAGACCACGTTTTTTTTAAGAGCTTATACAGATAACAGGAACTTTAGTTTTATCGGGAAAAATATTAATTTATTTAACCCCTTCAGTCCAATGACCCAGTTAAGTCATCGTACTGAAGGGTTAAATCGTCATCATATTGAAGGGGTTCATCATCACACTGAAGGGGTTAAGTCATCATACTGAATAGGTTAAGTCATCATACTCAGGGGTTTTCGCTTAACCAAATTCGCTTCAGTGTATTATGAAAGATGATCTTTATCGTCTCTGGACTAACTTAATGTATGTGTTTAAAGACCATATTTATTGAGACATAAACAATAACAACAGAGGATTTTGTTCCAGGTATTAGATGATAATATATGTCGTTGTTAATTAGTTGATTGCCTTCCTATATTAGCAGTCACAGTGAAGAGTTTCTGCTCTTTCACCATAAACCTAATTAATCAGTTGTTATCTAAAGGCAGAGTGTACTGTGTTCCCCGGCTGGAGAGGTCTTCTAGATATGACATTGCAGAACATTCATCGTGTATGTTAACAACTGAGGGATTCTGTTGTGTTGGTGGTCATGGATGTTGTATGGAACTAATATTTACACTGACTGACTGACGGACTGAACTTCCATCATTTAGCATCAAGGTATTATGAGCCTTATTTATTTTATATATCTTGTCATGGAAAATTATTCCCAAGATTGCATCTGCACGTGACTATTTAACACCCTACCGCTACCTTGGGGAGTTCGGTAAGGTTAAGCATTAAGTTAAGCTAGCGTTATGTTAAGTTAGCGTTAGGTTAAGCCAGATTAGCCTAAGTTAGCGTTAGGTTAGGTTAGGTTAGGTTAGATTAGGTTAGGTTAGGTTAGGTTAGGTTAAGTTAGATTACGCGGGAGTTCAGGTCAACCAGGCCCCAGTTCTTACAGACCTCAGCATCACCTAACCACAAGAACTGGGGCCCATTAAGACCGGAGCCTTATTTCATTTAACCAGCAGCTTTATTTTGTACTGGGGACCACCTGGGAGGGCCCGGGCTACTCCAGGGGGGTGGGGGAGGGTCGTACCTGGCGTTAACGACGACCCCTTAAATTAAGTCGTTTTATAGGAGTTTTATGTCAATTTTTAGGGCGTAGATTCTGTCCAGTTAAGACCTATTACCTGCACTTACTGGCGCGGGGCTCTTATACTCTCTCTCTCTCTCTCTCTCTCTCTCTCTCTCTCTCTCTCTCTCTCTCTCTCTCTTTCATACATGCTGAGTAGATGTGTGTTTGTGTGTGTGTGTGTTGTTAATTATACAAGAAAAGTGAATAGCCCAAGGGAAGAGAGATAATTAAATAGGGGAGAGAATGAATAATCCCACGTGTGTAGAATCATTAATTCAGGAAGAGTTAGTGAACAAAGGAGAGAGAGAGAGAGAGAGAGAGAGAGAGAGAGAGAGAGAGAGAGAGGGGGGGGGGTTGAAGGTATATGTATAGTGTAATGGTGTAGGAGATAATACCGGAGAAATGGTGAAAGGAGGGTAAATGATTAATCCACCAATAAAGTGAATAAGCAAGACCGTGAATAAGCAAGACCGTGAATAAGCAAGACCGTGAATAAGGAAGACCGTGAATAAGGAAGACCGTGAATAAGGAAGACCGTGAATAAGCAAGGCCGTGAATAAGGACGACCGTGAATAAGCAAGACCGTGAATAAGCAAGACAGTGAATGGAAGACCTTGAATAAGGAAGAGCGTGAATAAGGAAGACCGTGAATGAGCAAGACCGTGAATGAACAAGACCGTGAATAAGAAAGACCATGAATAAGCAAGACCATGAATGAACAAGACCGTGAATAAGCAAGACCATGAATAAGCAAGACCATGAGTAAGCAAGACTGTGAATAAGTAAGACCGTGAATAAGTAAGACGGTGAATAAGCAAGACGGTGAATAAGGAAGACCTTGAATAAGCAAGATTGTGAATAAATCAGAAATACTTCTATATTATGGACCCAGTGAACAGTCTCCTCACTCGAATTCTAACGGGCCCCAATCCCTACTGGTTAAGTAAGACGAGGGCCTATATTTGAGGAGCTCCAGACCATAATCTGCTAAGTACCAACGTAGAGAACGGAGGAAAATGCTCAGGGAGGAATGTGTGACATACAATAGTCTTTTAAGAGGATTCTCACCCATAAGTACAGCTTCCCAATTATCACTCCAGGGGACAGAGGAGAAGTCGGGGAATACAATGCAATACATAACACGTTTCAGCGACATATGGTTCTTCTTAGGAGGTTATGGTCCGGAGCTCCTCATTTGTCCTGTAACAGAGAGTTAACACTGATCCAAGTTAAGGGGCCACCTGAGCAGACAGCGCCACGGTGTTGTGGTAAACTTAAAACAAATAAAATAAAACGGCTGACGCATTGGGTCAGGTGATCAGTCGTGACCATTGTACTTGGCTGAGGGTCCGCTCCCACCTCATCCCCTGGACTATCTCTCTCCCTATCTCTTCTCTTCTGTTTCGCTTTATCTGTCTTCCTTCTTTGCTTCTTTACTTTCGTTTTTGTCTTTCGTGTATTTCCTCCAAGCTGTTTCTGTCTCTCTCTATCTCTTCTTTTCCATTTTGCTTTTGTCTATTTATCTGTCTCTCACGATCCATTTTTTGTCTCATTATCTTTCTCTTTCCTGTCTATTATTTTTTTCCATTTGTTTCCCCTTCGTGTGTGTGTATGTGTGTGTGTGTGTGTGTGTGTGTGTGTGTGTTTTGTCTGTCTACCTTTCCATTCACAGCTCCTTCCTGACACACACACACACACTAAACTTTATCTCCCTCACCATCATATTATTGTGTGGATGGTGACAAGAGTAGACCTTCCTCCCTCCATCATCATCCAGATGGTGGGTAAAGATAATGACCCCTGGGATAGTGATCATGGTGATACGTCCTTGTGCTCCCGGGTTGGGGGGAGGGGATGTCATAGGGTGAGTTGGGGGGTTGAGTGTTTGTGATGGTGATGGTGGGGAGGGGAAGGAAGGGGAGTGGAAGGGAGGGGGTAGAGGGAAGGGAAAGTATATGTTAGGAAGGAAGAAGAAAGAAGTTAAAAGTGATGAGAGAGAGAGAGAGAGAGAGAGAGAGAGAGAGAGAGAGAGAGAGAGAGAGAGAGAGAGAGAGAGAGAGAGAGATTATAGTTAATAAATTTATGCCACTATAAAAAGCCTGGGGGGGGGGGGGTGGCAGACATGACAAGACAACTGGCCGTGTTCTATAATTATACCTATAACTAATCATCTCTAACACACTGTCAATAACATAAGAACATAACATAAGAAAATAAGGAGTCTGCAATAGGCCGGTTGGCCTGTGCACGGCAGCTCCTGTCGAGAGTTACCACCACTCTCTATCATCCATGAATCCATCTAGCCTCCTTTTGAAACTTTCCAGAGTTCCCGCACTTACTACAAAGTTGCTAAGCTTGTTCCACTCGTCCACCACCCTATTTGTGAACCAGTTTCTTCCCATCTCCCTCCTAAACCTAAACTTATCCAACTTGAATCCGTTGCTCCGAGTCCTATCCTGCTCGGATATTATAAGAACTTTATCTATATCCCCTATATTGATTCCTTTCACCCACTTAAATACTTCTATCATATCTCCCCGCACTCTTCGTCTTTCTAGGGAATGCAAGTTTAGTTTCTTTAGCCTATCCTGATATGGAAGGTTTCTAAGTCCCGGAATCATTTTTGTCATTCTTCGCTGCACCGACTCTAGTGAATTTATATCCATTCTATAATAGGGACACCAGAACTGAACCGCATAATCGAGGTGTGGCCTGACTAGCGCAAGATATAGTTGCAATAAGACCTCTGCACTCTTGTTACTTACACTTCTAGATATAAAACCCAATACTCTGTTTGCCTTATTTCGAACATTAACGCACTGTTTTCTAGGCCGTAGGTCCGGGCTTACAAGTACCCCTAGGTCTCTTTCACAAGTCGACTTCTCTAGGTTGATGTTGTTAAGGCTGTATACATTATAAGTATTTGTTCTTCCAATATTAAGTACGCTGCACTTGCTGGTGTTGAATTTCATTTGCCAATTTCCAGACCACCCCTGCAGTTTATATCGATCCTCCTGTAATGCATTTGCATCCTGCCCTGACTTAATTTGCCGCCCTATTTTGGTGTCATCCGCAAACTTGCTTATGTCACTGCTGATCCCAGTATCTAGATCGTTTATGTAGATTATGAACAAGAGTGGGCCTAGTACTGACCCCTGGGGAACCCCACTGGTTACACGGCCCCACTCAGATTTAACACCATCTACGCTGACCCTCTGCGTTCTATCGGTGAGCCATGATTTTATCCAATTTAAAACTTTCCCCTCGATACCATGAGCCTTAATTTTTCTCAGAAGCCTCTGATGCGGTACTCTGTCAAATGCTTTGCTAAAGTCTAAGTAAATAACATCGTAAATAAATGAAAATATGAAATTGTGTGACTGAGTTGCGTAATAAAAGGCAAGTGACTGACCCATACATAGATAAGTTACAAGTTATATAAGGATGAAATAATAATGTGACAGAACTAGCTTTGTATATGACCCAGTTAGAAGTATTTATTGTTATATGATATAGAGATCCAGATATTACATTTAATTTTTGATACATAAAATTCAAGGTTCTATCTACTGTTACGTGTCAAAGGAGTGCGGCTCGTAACTAACAAAAAGTGAAGGTATTTAAAGAGAATTACAATATATGGTTCTTAAATTGGTATCGAGAACAACTCCAATTACGGTATAATATATGGGTTGAATGTAACCCCTTTTAACAAATGAATACTTAATGATTGGAGTAAAGAAACTTAAATAAAAAGTATAACTATATTTACAAATGCTTACCACTAATAACAAAGACAAAGCTAATCACATGAGCATACTAGATTACTTTAAGGTTGCCAATATCACTGACAACTAAATCAATACACGATTCAAGAACAAACACTAAATACAACCAGTTAGCCCCAACAAAGAATACCATGCGTACATCACCCGATCGAAGACAGAAGTCATCTAACAACACAGGCCAGTCTAAAGATCCGGAGGTTACCCAAGCGTATGCCTAACACCAAGCCGGCTCTGAAACCCTCGGCTTTCATGGTTTGCTGGCTGACCCAAGCATCATACTTGGCATAACGTCTCATTGTTAATGTTATTACAGTGTTACCGATTTTAATAATATAAACTATTCACATACACAAAAACAAAACAATGTAATTCTAGTCTGGAAAAATAAAAAATTATACAATATTTATATCAAGAATACATACTCATTTACAGTACGTCTGGCAAGGGCATACAGCTCAGTTAGTAATTGGGTGTTAAGGGTAGTTCTATCCTACGTTGCACGTAACAATACATGTATATTTGGGTTGGGTTAGGTTAGGTTTGGTTAGGTTAGGTGCATATTAATAACTGGGAGACAACAAATAATTGAAAGGGAGTGTATATTATACGTACTGTATATTCATAACTGGAGGAAATTAAAACCAGGAAATCTGTGACGGAAAACCCGATGTCAGTTCTTGCTGATAGCTTTAGAAATGTTCAGAGCAACAAATTATGATTCGTTGAAATTGTCGAGTAGTCCGTCAGGGTGGGTTATAAGTGAGGAGCACAGGCCAGTCTGCAGGAACGTCTCAATGAAAACCGTAATAGGAGGTGGTGCTATTCAAGGCAATGTACAGGGCATGTTTCTGACATTTCATGACTAGAGATCAAGGTGACAGCTGTAGGCTGACTGTGAGAGGGAGGATGAATGATATATTTTGGGGGGGGACCCGGCTAGACGAGGGGAGAGAAACAGTTAACGGGGAAGGATAGCTGTGCATAAATTACGTGGGTGTACAGTGACACCCATATAAAATGCTAACTTCAGCAGTCAATCGAACCCTCAATAAACGACGTGAAATTCAGGATCGTTACCATTAAGCTACCCAGTGCTTAAAAGAAAAGGCATTTTCGATTTTGCAGCGCATATCCATTCTATCTTTGAAAACAACATGGGTCTCAGACGAGACCTTATATGGATAGATAAACCACGCTTATAAGAAGATGATAATTATTTATTCCCATATTCAACGGCTAGTACACTGACAGGGTTTAACCAAGGTTTTTGGCACTATATAGGATGATAGAACACTGCAATGGGCGAACGCGTTCTTCCTCGAATGGGGCGCCGGCAGACGGCCTCGACGCACAAGACACATTAAGTCCATTGTGCCTTAAATGATACTGTGCAATAACACCAGATTATTCAATAAAAACAATTTATATATATAGTCAGTAGGTCATTCACATCCAACTTTAGTTATCTGGGAATAATTCCTCAAAGCAATATATTGATTATTTTGCAGGAAACGATAATTATTTGCCTACTTAGGGGAATATACTTCCTTTGGTTCTTCAGTAAGAGCGATGGGGGTAGCTGCCGTTTTACACCAGTTTTACACCATTTAATATGAACAAAAATATCACATACAGATAACCAATGCACTTTATTGTAGTTATTTTAAACAGGCTACTACTTTACTGGTGATATAAAAACATCACTGTATTTTCAAGTTGGTAAGAGTTGGTACTTTTTCACATCCTGTATTTTACTCGCTGGTTTATTGATGATCAACGTTTTTAAAAAGAGTAAAGTAAAGAACAGCTTCAAAACTACACAGCTACCAATGTATTGCTGTAAATTTAAGACTATATGTTTTTAGATTAGGCTCCTTTTTATAGCCTCATTTCTTCTGTGTGCAATGCAAGAACTTCGAGCTAGGCGTTCATTTCTTGGCCAAGTCTTGTAAACGAAAGATTGTTCAATGTATCGGCTTTTATGGAGTTAGCAGCTTTGTCTCATGACTGTAATAGTGTTTTTAATTTTCCAGGTAAAGTCTTTTAAGCTCACACCTGGCGATGATTCATACAATGAACGCCAACGTTAGTGGAGAAATATTATTTACCATCTGTTCAAACCCAATTCGACCATCTGTAAAAACGCTTTCTACATTCTTCCACCCCAGTTCATGTTCTTCGAGAAATGATCCAACAAAGATATCACAGGGTTTGGTCAATGTTTCTAAGGACTTACAAAAGAAATTCGTCTTTAAAACTTCCTTTGTTTATGCATTGAACATAAACCAGCAACTGTTCAATATTTGGTATATCTGTCAATTCATCAGCCTGGATGGTAAGCACACCAAATGGAACAGTTTTAAATTCATTAACAAAATTATTAAGAGTGTCATCTGCCATATCTGTATTGAGTTAATGTAAAGCCATAAGTGTTTCAAGGAAATTGCTGCTTCGTCGCCGCCCTTATGATAAACTGTCTTCTGCACACGGCTAAACTAACTGTTCCTATTATTCTTCAATCCTCCTCCTTCATTCTCCATTTATATAAGCTCATCTTCCCTCAATTATTTCTGTAGATCGTTCAACTACTTCCTTCGTGCCTTACTACCTGGTCAGAAACTCACTTCATGACTCCTTGTACAGTTTCACCCAAAAGTTCATTAACGCTCCCAGCCAGCTATTGCTACACTGCCTGCCTCAGATGTGTGGACTTGAGTCTGTTTCTTCGAACCTTTAGATTCATTCGTATCGGTTTCATGTTCTGGTTGGTACTGAGACAGTTTCAAACATCTGAAGCAGGCAGTGCAGCAATAGCTGGCTGGGAAAGTTAACCAACGTTTGGGTGAGACTGTACGCACATACATTTTAACCTTCTATCCATTAACATAGTCTAACAATCCCTTATTCTTTATGTTATTTATGAATTTCTTATTAAACTATTTATTCTTTACTCCCATCCCTCTCTCAGTGAATTAATCCACCAGACTCTCTCTTTTTCCATTCATTCCGGCTACTTCATGCGTCACCACTATCCTCTTCACTTCCCTTAAACGAACACTTGTATATAAACCTCCCGTCACTATTATTCTATCTCTCACACCGATACGGTTAATGTAATCATATGTTAGTGTATAAACCCTATTGTTAGAATAAATCTATGCTCTTGTTTTATTCCCTTATCTTCAACATTGGGTTCAAGAATAAACATAAACTAAGTTACTCCATTCCAGGTAAACGTCTTGTCCCGACTTATCCAAAAGATCAGTAACAAATGTAAGCAACAATTATTAAGAACAGTGAAAAAAAAACGAAGATAAATAAAAGTTACTTGACTAAATTAATTACAGGTTACATAAATATACAAGAAATAGGACAGGATCATATAACTTAGTGCAAGTTTGATATATATTTCTCTCTGCTTATCTCTATGTCTCTCTCTGCTCTCTATGTCTCTCTCTGTCTCCCTATGTCTCTCTCTGTCTCCCTATGTCTCTCTCTGTCTCTAAATACAATAGGTCTATATACCTATGATGTCAGGACGTCAGACATACATACACCCAAGAGAGGAATTCATCATCTAGATCTTCACGTCAGCAAAGGGTAGACGTCAGTTGGAGTTTTATGCCCGGAAGAGGAACACGTCAGCTAAATGGGGACGTCAGCTAAATCTTCATATCAGCAAGGAAAAGATCTCACCAAGAACACCTCGCTTTCAAACCATGTCAGGAGGAGGAGGAGGAGGGGGTCAACAGCAGTAGGTAGTCAGCGATAGCTCAACGTCAGTAAGAGGAGGCGGGCGCCAGCAAGCTAGCCAGACCTCTCACGTCAGCAAGACGAGGACGTCAGCCGTATTTAGTGGTGACCTAATTGTGTGTATCAACAGCGAGACAGCCCGAGCCTCGGCCCCACCACCCATGTTTTATTCACGATCTTGGTGACCCCTTTATCTTTTTTTTCTTTTGCTGTTTAGCTTTTCTGCTGATTTTTAAGCTATTCTCTCCTCTCTTTGTTGTTTTGTCAGTGAACGTAGCCGTCTTATGTCAACGTGAGAGTTGGAATTTAGAAGAGGATAGTATTAGGAATTGAAGTCGATTTACCAAGGGGGAAAAAAAACAAACGTTAACGTTTGAGCATTCAAGTCCGGAAGAATCTCCATTGTAAATAAGGGCTCAACAATCGGCTCCTTAATTAATTGCTGTATAATACATGATTAATTAAAAATCTCATCCTGTGCACTGTAAGTGAATTCAAACCGCCTCTTCTGTGTGTGGGAGTCCAGGCTCTGGATTCTCCGAGATTCGTATGTTAAATAATGTTTGCCTAACTCGGGATGAGTGAGAGCATCTGTTAACGTTATTGTCTTAGTACAATTTCAATGACATTTTGGGTCGACATCTTCGTGCTAGTGTTTAAGTAAGACAGTTGCTCTCTCACATCAATTATGAGGAAACTTGAATGTTTGAAAACTCTCAGAACCCAGAGTTGAGGAGTGTCGACGCCCAGCCAACCATTAACTCCAATATGGTAACCCGACACCCTAAAACAGCTGATCGCTCACAACAATTGAATAACCTCTTGCATAACCTGTTCTCTTGTTGTGTATCATTAAAACACCATCGCTTGTTCACTTCCTCACTTAATTCACAAACTGGTAACTGAAGGACGAGAGGAGGATGTGGGCCTCGCTTACTTCTTAGAGTTCTCCTTCTTTGTGTAAGTGTACCTCAAAATCTGCCGGACCGAATGTCATAAAAATGAGGGTGTTCTGTGTTCACTGGTCAAGGTAAAGGTCAACTAAATTTAATGAATGTTCGGTCCCTTTCTTATATACTATCTAACTTTCTTTGCTTCATCTCTCTCTCTCTCTCTCTCTCTCTCTCTCTCTCTCTCTCTCTCTCTCTTTCTCTGCATATTTTTCTTCTTCTCTCTCTCACTTAGATCCATATTCCCCCTCTTTGCCCCTCCCCCTTCCCACCATCATCTTCAATCCTCATTCCCTGTTTCCCTATTTTCTATCATATTCCTTCCTTCTCTCCTAACCATCTCCCTCCTTCTCTATCTTCACCCTCTACCTTCTTCCCTCTCTGCCGCCACCCCCTCCCTCCTTCCCTACCATCACCCTCCTTCTCTCCCTCTCGCCATCCCTTCCCTCCGTTATTAGCTGGACTGTTGGAGAGAGGCTCCTTCAGTGTTACAGGAGAAGTCCATTATGATGGTTTGTCTCGCTGGAGTGTACCAGCTGTGAAACTTAGCAAATTTTTACCGATTTCTTGTCATCTAGGTTTCAAATCCGTCTGTTTACGTTTCCACAGTTAAAATAATCCTCCGGTAAAGGTCACACACACTCAGGTAGACTCTTGACGGTACATTTCAACCAGTGTTCATCGAGGTAGATAACTCATAGGTGTAATATTATATGCTCTGTCCTTTGACGGTCCTGAACTTTAGAATTGATACAAAATTAAGTTGTATTATTGCCATAATGTACAATTTTTTTTACCTAGGTTAAATTAGGATAAGTAAGAGTTGGGTTAGTTTGGGTAGGATTAATGTGGAAAGGTTTGGTATTATTAGTTTTAGGTTTATGTACAAAATCATGAATGTTTTAAATATTTTCACTAAATATACTGTAAATCTTTAAAATGTGGTAATATAAATTTCTTTACGTATGCATTTATATACTTTCCAAGAGGATAAGTCGGCAGTAAAGATCGTCTGAGAAAATAAAGAAACAATTTTAATTCAAAGACGTTCAAAAACTTCTGAAAAGAACAGACTCGCGCTAAACCTGACACACCACAGATCCCAGACCTGAAATAGTGTCTCCACCTCCTAGGTCACAAAAACAGACCCTCCCTACAAAATCTCATCTTCTTGTGCGAGTCTTTAAGTAGGAAATTGGTATTAGTGCCGGTTGTCACGAAAATTGACAAGCTTGGGGCTACAGGCCGACTCAAGGCGGGAAGTGTCCAAGTAGTACCGTACATTTTGCTTCGCGTTGGTATAGTGATTAATTTCCATTTGCATTTCTACCCAAACTTACAAAAAAAAACTATAGAACGCGTTTTATTTTGAAAATTTCCTGTTTATTTTATAATGAGGCAATCTATATTTCAATAAACAAATGCAGTTAATGTTCTGGAAGTGGAAGTCAGCGCCCTGTAGACGGCCTGAGACGCGTGGCGGAACAGCTGACTGCCTCACGTGTTTTCCCGCGTTATCTCTTCATCGCTATACAGTTGTCAGATTTTTCTTATGATGTAATTCGTCACAGTCAATATGGTCCACAGTTTCTCATGTATAAACATATATTTTAGTACAACACGAGGGAGGCGCTGGGAGCTTACCCTCACAATTAAGAAAATAAAGCACACTGAAGCTTCAATATTTTCCTTTTGTTTAAGCTGGCAAACAAACTGCAATAAATTATAATTGCCATACACTATCATTGAAGCTAATCTTTCCCAAATCTTGAAATTACACTAATTTGGCCATTTGTCTTGATATAATGTTGTATCAGGTCTTTCATGTACTACATAAACTATCAATAAATATGTAAATTACCCCTAGAGTTTATCGATAATAATAATAATAATAATAATAATAATAATAATAATAATAACTCATAATACTAATACTAATAATAATACTCATAATAATAATAATAATAATAATAATAATAATAATAATAATAATACTCATAATAATAATAATAATAATAATAATAATAATAATAATAATAATAATAATAATAATAATAATAATAATAATAATAATAATAATAATACTCATAATAATAATACTCATAATAATAATAATAATAATAATAATAATAATAATAATAATAATAATAATACTCATAATAATAATAATAATAATAATAATAATAATAATAATAATAATAATAATACTCATAATAATAATAATAATAATAATAATAATAATAATAATAATAATACTCATAATAATAATACTCATAATAATAATAATAATAATAATAATAATGTCAGTGTATGTACATGAAGATTAAACGTTTATCTGCAGGGGTATAAGATTAAATATTTCCATCCACTACTAAATTAACTAAAATCGGGTGCGAATCAAATAAGTTCTATTACTAAGACTCCAGTCCAGAAACCTGTCCACTGGAATACAGTTTTTGGGTTCGAGGTTTATTGAGATTCGGGTCCATTAGAAATTGGGTCCATTAAAATTGGGGCCTCTTTAAGACTGGGACATTTTTATTATTGAACCTAATTGGAATTTAATCTTATAAAACTGTATTAGAAATGAACTTAGCTTAGATGACAAGGCAAATATGTGGTAAAAAATCGTTCAACACGGAAGATAAAAACGAACACGTCACTAATATTACTATTGTCATTCTTTGATCTCTGGCTACCACTGTTAAGTCCTTTGGTCCTTATCGTGCGGTGATACTGGGGTAAACACGAGCTTCCTTCTTATTCATGGTGTCTCCTCTTACTCTATAGTGCCTCCTCCTCCTCCTCCTCTTCCTCCTCCTCCTCCTCCTCCTCCTCCTCCTCTTAATCGACTTCCTTTAACTCCAAAGTATTCCCTCTCCCTCTAAACCTTCTTTTCCTGTTGCTCCTCCTCGATTGCTTTTCCTCCAAAGTATATCCTCTTTCTCCCAAACCTCTCCAAATCCTCCAAAGTTCCCCCCCCCCCCTCCATCCTCCAAAGATTCCACTCATTCTCAAAAAGTGCCCCAATTCCTTCAAATACCTCTGCTTCCTTCAACATTTCCCTTTTTTCCTTCAAGACCTCATCATCATCCAAAAATTCTTCCTCGCTCCACAACATTGTCTCTTCTCTCAAAAACTAACGTAATTTGCGATGATCTGATTTCAATTGGGGTCAACCTTGATCAAATAGGGTCAATTAAGGTCAACTAGGATCAACCAAGATTAATTATGGTCAATTATTTTTAACTATGGTCAATTAGGATCGACCAATATCAATTATGATCAATCAGAATACCATTTTGTTGTCTAAGATCAACTATGGTCACCCAACATCAACTATGGTCACCCAACACCAACTATTGTCACCCAACATCAACTATTGTCACCCAACATCAACTATGGTCATCCAACATCAACTATGGTCACCCAACATCAGCTATGGTCACCCAACATCAACTATGGTCATCCAACATCAACTATGGTCACCCAACATCAGCTATTGTCACCCAACACCAACTATTGTCACCCAACATCAGCTATGGTCACCCAACATCAACTATGGTCACCCAACATCAACTATGGTCACCCAACACCAACTATTGTCACCCAACATCAACTATTGTCACCCAACATCAACTATGGTCATCCAACATCAACTATGGTCACCCAACACCAACTATTGTCACCCAACATCAACTATGGTCATCCAACATCAACTATGGTCATCCAACATCAACTATGGTCATCCAACATCATCTATTCTCACCCAACATCCCCTATTGTCACCCAACATCAACTATTGTCACCCAACATCAACTATTGCCACCCAACATCAACTATGGTCACCCAACATCAACTATGGTCACCCAACATCAACTATGGTCACCCAACATCAACTATGGTCACCCAACATCCCCTATTGTCACCCAACATCAACTATTGTCACCCAACATCAACTATTGCCACCCAACATCAACTATGGTCACCCAACATCAACTATGGTCACCCAACATCCCCTATTGTCACCCAACATCAACTATTGTCACCCAACATCAACTATTGCCACCCAACATCAACTATGGTCACCCAACATCAACTATGGTCACCCAACATCAACTATGGTCACCCAACATCAACTATGGTCACCCAACATCACCTATTGTCACCCAACATCAACTATTGTCACCCAACATCAACTATTGCCACCCAACATCAACTATGGTCACCCAACATCAACTATGGTCACCCAACATCAACTATGGTCACCCAACATCAACTATGGTCACCCAACACCAACTATTGTCACCCAACATCAGCTATGGTCACCCAACATCAACTATTGTCACCCAACATCAACTATTGTCACCCAACATCAACTATGGTCACCCAACATCAACTATTGTCACCCAACATCAACTATGGTCACCCAACATCAACTATGGTCACCCAACATCAACTATTGTCACCCAACATCAACTATTGTCACCCAACATCAACTATGGTCACCCAACATCAACTATGGTCACCCAACATCAACTATGGTCACCCAACATCAACTATGGTCACCCAACATCCCCTATTGTCACCCAACATCAACTATGGTCACCCAACACCAACTATGGTCACCCAACATCAACTATGGTCACCCAACATCAACTATGGTCACCCAACACCAACTATTGTCACCCAACATCATCTCTTCTCACCCAACGTCAACTATTGTCACCCAACATAAATTATAGTCAGCTCCGGTCTGTGAGCAGTGTACTTGAAGACCTCCCCCGTGTAACCATGCCTCGTCGTCGCAACAGATATATCTCGGAGGGTAAACGACGACTTATTGAAAGATACGAGACTAACGAGGATATCCTTATCAGAGCAGCAGCAGCTATGTATATGTACTGCCTACAAGTCAGTTTGATTTAACTCAAGTTACAAAGATTCTAACGGTATACTATCTATGAATTATGTAAGGCCATAGTCTGTTGAAACATACGTTGGTATTTTGTATTCATGCACCAATTCCTTCAACTTGACGTCGTTCCTACAGTATGTTACCTACCTTGTTGGAGTAAATATATGACACCGTTTGTTGATATTATGCGTCTGATTGCCCTGGATAATTTAATATGACTATGTATTTTGGTGATCTGTCGGTGTAATATCTGCAATTCTGTTTAAATAATGTGATGGAATGTCGATTTATGATCAGATGGTGTCAAAAGTTATGACGTAGTGGTATGATGCAAAATATTGTCAATATACTATGAATTTCCGTGGGTGTAAAGTGCAAAGAGGGGTATTGTCATCCAAGATCAACTATGGTCTACCAGAATCAACTATGATCAACCAGCATCATCTATTATCACTCGATCAACTATGGACTTCTAACACGGCCAAGTGGAAGATAGTTCATTGCTACATTTCCGTCATATATAACTTTACAGGTGTACTGTATATTGAAATTATATAATATATATTATTGGTTGTTAGTGTAGAAGTTTAATAGCCAAGCAAACAATAAGCTACCTTCATTTCATGCAAGTTGACCTGGAGATGAGATTTCAAGATTCAGTGCTTGCATCTATTATTGGGTAAAGAGAAAGCATTAATTGAACAAGTCTATCGTAGTTTAGTCGGGGAAGAATGAAGCGAACGTACACTTGAACAAACTGTAAACAAAGGCTTCAACGAAAAGATCACACTTGATGGATGAATTCAATTACACCAAGAGAAAATGGTTATTTTGGACGACGCAAAGAGAAAACTAAGAGTGACGAGCTGAGATGTACTGTACAGTCACCCCGAAAAGTCCGTGTCCTCGACAATCAGAATGAACCGCTGGAGCGAACCCTCTGAGTCCTCTGATTTTGTTTTGATTTTCAACCCATAGATAGAGCTTCTTACAACACGAGTTAATCAACACGGCGCCTAGTATGGTTGTCAAGAGTGTCCCAACAGGTGGATCAATTCACGCCTGGCGACTTTATACACAAATTACTAATGTGAGAGCAAGCTTATATTATAAGCTTGGTTACTATACTCCCATATCGCGACTGTATAGACAAACGTTATCACGCAAGTTACCACATTATGTAGGCTCATTATTTGAGCCCCATCCCCCACCCTGGACCCCTGTTGTGTAAAAAAAAAAATTTACCTTAACAGATGCTAGAGGATAAAGTGATGCTGTTGTTGACTTATAGGAACATGTTCAGAGAGAAATATCGTTGGTAATATTCCATCTTATTGCTGGCATGAAGCACCCAATTCTTGATATCTTTCCACAATCGTTCTATATTTTGCGTATGAACGCCTGTAGCACTTGTAGCACTTCGCAGAGGTTGGCAAAATTCCACGAGCCTTTAATTAAAATATCAATGGCAGCAGTTTCGTTTTCAAATACACAATGAATGGTTTGCCAAGCTGATATAGAACACCAGTGCAAAGAGAAGCCATCTTATGACTAGCCAGTTCGAAAATCTGAGCATGCGCAGCAGTATCACATGATACCGAAAGCAACGCTGATTGACTAGACATAGTCCGTGACACCAAGACTTTCGGTGATTGGCGCGTTAGTCAGATGGAAACTCGAAAAATATATATTTGCGGCGGAAACGTATTATATTTATAATTTTTTGCTCTATCTCCATATATAAACATAAATACTGTATGAAGTTTCGTGGTCGACCTTTTCCGAATCTTAACCAAAACATCAGTATGATGAACACATTCAGAATTCTTGAGAATTCTTATGCAACGTTTTCACAAGATTTATGGCTATGACATGCAATGTTGCAACGAAGGCCGCCTTTCAGTCAAGAGCAACGCTTTGTTAGGTAGCTACTTCTACAGTGGCACTTTGTAAATACTTCACATTAGCAGATACTCCGTGTAGGAACACTTATTCCACTTTTTGTGCCTCTTGTAACCATTTTCTTCCTTAGAAAGCACATCTGCCATTTTGATGGTTTCATGGTATGAACAAATGTCATTTGGGTCGCATCTGTTTTCATTATATATTACAATATTTGTTTGTTGTATCTCGTACATAAGGTGGTTTTATTGCGCCTTTAAATTGAAATATAAGCGCCTTTGTGTACATCACATTTCTTTTATGTAATACAGAATCACGTATAAACATATTATCGACATGCATGTAAAATATAATGACATATCTGTATTGTCATCATGCTCAAGGGCATAATTTGCATATGTATGAAGAATGACAATCTTCTCTGAGAACTTCAATAACCTGTCATCTTCACCAGGGGAGAGAGAGAGAGAGAGAGAGAATCATTTGTTTGTTCATATTTTTTTACTATTACCTTCAGAACGGAATGTTAGAGGAAATGTGTATAACATCCTCAGGTGAGGACATTATAACCAAGAATACTCACAGGTGTGTGTAGTTCAGGATCACAACACTACAAGTGTTGCATTATTTCATTTAGTTTCGATACTGACTCGTTCGGAAGGAGACGCGGAGTTTTTGAGGTGAGTGTATAGTGACACCGAGGGACAACTTCTCACAGCATGTATCACAGAACACAAGGGATGGTACAAAGAAAACAATACACTTAGTATATCTTATACTGGTATATGAGAGAATGATATTAGAAGCGAAACATGACGTCATCTCCTGGGCGAGAGTGATGCACTGCTTCATCCTCAGGTTCGATTGGTACAGTAGATGATCACGAAAGACAACCCGCTCAAGAATCTAATATGGACTCAGTCGATGAGTTTACAAGAAGGTGATGTTGAAGTACAGTACAATAATTTACTCATAAAATTGAAAATCTGAGAAGAAATTTCATACTACAAACATTATGACATGGAAAAGACAAAAGAAGAAATAATCTACTAGATACAGGGACACTTTACGCCACCAGGAAGGCTCACACGTGCTCGGTGAAGTTTACTGAACAAAGAACCCTGAGAAAAGGGCACAGCCGAAGATACTAAGACAAAAGTAAAATATAGAAATTTATTGAAATTAGAGGAAACACTAACTCTGGTACGGTAGTTTTAGTAACTAAGGACGAAGGAAATTAATCAAAGATCTCAGAAACGCCTGAGGGAAAAAAATAATTTCTTGCCCAAATTCTTGTCCAGTTTAGTCATTACGGAACCAGATCACAAATACTTACATGAACCTCAGATGATCTCCCGGGAGCCTCGGGACCAATTCATTTATCAGGAAAATTAAGTCATTGAGAAATTACGAAACCAAGGCTGTTAAATCTTCTAGTCGTGAGGCAATGCATCCCACGTTAGTGAGAGAGATGAAGGATATAATTACTGTACACCGACCCTCCTCCCCTCCCCTCCCCAATTCCGTCTCTAAGGGGTACTCAGCGGTTACTAAAATATATTAGTCTCGGGTTGTTGGTTGCTTGTCTGGGCGATACATCAGGCAACTTGTGAAGTAGGAAGATGAAATTTGGACACAATAGTGATCAAGTGCTTTGACAAATACTTTTTTAAAACTAATCTTTCTGATTTCTTGACTCATTTTATAGAGATATTTGCATCATTTAATAAAGAATACAAGAAAATTACCAGCAACTACGTGTCACCTATAAGATATTAGAAACAATCACAGTGAACGGTATAATAGATCACAGGAGGAGCATTAACTTCATGTAACAAGTATAAGGTTCTTAATGTGACAGATCCACAGAGCTACAACCACTCGGGGACGTGGGCACATACAGTATACACACCGTCGCGGGCTGTAGTAATCGGTAAGGTCCCACATCAACGCTTGGTGAGGAATGTCTGTAGTTAAGATGACCGCTAATAAAAAAAAAAAAAAAAAAAAAAAAAAAAAAAAAAAAAAACGAAGTGGAATTCATCTTTTTTTCACAGGATAAAAAGCACCAGTAACATTACCACACTCCTTCAACCCAGTATTCTTCCACTCACACCATCACTCCCACATCCTCACCATCACTCCTACACCCTCACCATCATTCCCACACTCACACCATCACTCCTGCACCCTCACCATCACTCCCACACCCACACCATCACTCCCACTCCCTACTACTCCACAAACCACTACCATCCCCACAACATCTCCCCAGCACCACAACTTCTTATCATTTCCCACAACCTAACCTAACCTAACCTAACCTAACCTATAAACGACAATTGTATCTAGACAACCCTTAACAAAAAATATAATAGCGATGACGAATGTATTTGAGAGCGGAAAAGTTTATGGAGAGACATTAGGTCAATTACGTCTCTCATAAAAGACCTACAGCCAAGCTAATTAGGTCGAAATATGACCCTTAAATTCCTCTAATTGGTTCAACATTCAGCGTGGCCCTCTGACGTCACTAAGAGCCAGGGTGGTCGAGGAGTCTATTTTGTAGTGGTGGTTGTTGTTGTTGTATGTTGTGGTTGTATTCATGAAAGCTGTGGTAATTGATGTGGTGTTTGTAATTGCTGTAGTGGTTGTAAGTGTGGTGGTTGTGATGGTTGTTGTGGTTAATGGACTTACAGTGGATGAGGTTGTTGTAGTGATGGAGGGAGTTGTTTTTTTGTTCGAGAAATGTTGTAAAAATTATACTGCTTTTAATTGTTGTAGTAGTAGTGGTTGTGATTTTCTGTGTAGTTGTGGTTTTTATTTCATTTGTTGTTATAGTCGTCATTATCTAAGTACCGGATGTTGTTGTTGTGATAGAGGAAGTTATGGTTTCGTTGATGTTAATCATGGTTATAACTATTTCAGGGGCCGTTGTTATGGTTGTAATTAATTTAGGGGTTGTAATTGTGTTTTTATTGTTATATTAATGATAAATTCAGCGAAAAATTTATACTAATGTTGATGGTGGTTGATGATGTGGTTGATGGTGGTTGATGGTGTGGTTGATGGTGGTTGATAGTGGTTGTAAATGTTGTTGTTTTAGTGGTGGTGGTTAATGTGATTGTTATAGTTAAGTGGTTTCTCTTTTAATCAGGATTGTGGTTGTTGTAATGGTGGTAGTTGTTTGTTTCTAAAATAGTTGTTGATACTGGTAGACGAATGACTACAAATAATAACAAGTATTACAACAAACAAACAAAGTAAATTATCTACACAACCAAAACTACACAATTTACACTCACTCAGTACACTCAGCACACACTCAGTACACTTAACTCTCACTCAGTAGCTCTGCATACATTCAGGACACTCATCACACACTCAGGACTCTCAACACACACTCAGAACACTCAACTCTCAACTCTGCATACATTCAGGACACTCATCACACACTCAGGACTCTCAACACACACTCAGAAAACTCAGCACACACTCAGGACACACTCAGTGCACCAGCTTGAACAATACCACCACCAAGAACTTGAACAACAACAAAAACTAGAAAAAAATAAGAACAAGAGCAAGAAAAACAAAAATAAGAACAATTTGAACAAGAAAAACAAAATCA
Organism: Homarus gammarus; assembly: GCA_958450375.1. NCBI lineage: Eukaryota > Metazoa > Arthropoda > Malacostraca > Decapoda > Nephropidae > Homarus > Homarus gammarus. The sequence goes on from CAUDMG010001289.1 coordinate 24,971, forward strand.
AGAACAATTTGAACTATAACAAAAGAAAACGAAGAACAAGAATACAAAAATGAAACAATAAGAATTTAATAGCAGTTATAAAAGTAACAAATACATCAACATAACTATCACAAAAAATCCTAGTAACAAAAAACAGACAATGACAATGACAAAAGCAACAAACAAAGTTGGTGGGGAAGGTAACGGATTGGAGAGGATGTGGTGGACGTAAGTGGGGGAAGGGGTGTTGGTAGTGAGTGGGGGAGGGGGTGGAAGTAGTGGGTGGGGGGAGGGGGTGGAAGTAGTGAGTGGGGGAGGGGGTGGAAGTAGTGGGTGGGGGGAGGGGGTGGAAGTAGTGGGTGGGGGGAGGGGGTGGAAGTAGTGAGTGGGGGAGGGGGTGGAAGTAGTGGGTGGGGGGAGGGGGTGGAAGTAGTGGGTGGGGGGAGGGGGTGGAAGTAGTGGGTGGGGGGAGGGGGTGTTGGTGGTGAGGGGGGAGGGGTGTTGGTAGTGAGTGGGGGGGGGGGTCGAAGTAGTGGGTGGGTGATGGGGGTGTTGGTGGGGAGGGGGGAGGGGTGTTGGTAGTGAGTGGGGGAGGGGGTGGAAGTAGTGAGTGGGGGAGGGGGTGTTGGTAGTGAGTGGGGGAGGGGGTGGAAGTAGTGGGTGGGGGGAGGGGGTGGAAGTAGTGAGTGGGTGATGGGGTTGTTGGTGGGGTGGGGGGAGGGGTGTTGGTAGTGAGTGGGGGGGGTGGAAGTAGTGGGTGGGGGAGGGGGTGGAAGTAGTGGGTGGGTGATGGGGTTGTTGGTGGGGAGGGGGGGGGGGTGTTGGTAGTGAGTGGGGGAGGGGGTGGAAGTAGTGAGTGGGTGATGGGGGTGTTGGTGGGGAGGGGGAAGAGGTGTTGATAGTGAGTGAGGGAGGGGGTGGAAGTAGTGGGTGGGTGATGGGGTTGTTGGTAGTGAGTGGGGGAGGGGTGTTGGTAGTGAGTGGGGGAGGGGGTGGAAGTAGTGGGTGGGGGGAGGGGGTGGAAGTAGTGGGTGGGGGGAGGGGGTGTTGGTGGGGAGGGGGGAGGGGTGTTGGTAGTGAGTGAGGGAGGGGGTGGAAGTAGTGGGTGGGTGATGGGGTTGTTGGTGGGGAGGGGGGGGTGTTGGTTTTGTGTGGGGGAGGGGGAGGAAGTAGTGGGTGGGTGATGGGGTGGTTGGTGGGGAGGGGGGGTGTTGGTAGTGAGTGGGGGAGGGGGTGGAAGTAGAGAGTGGGGGGAGGGGGTGTTGGTGGGGAGGGGGAAGGGGTGTTGGTAGTGAGTGGGGGAGGGGGTGGAAGTAGTGGGTGGGTGATGGGGTTGTTGGTGGGGAGGGGGGTGTTGGTAGTGAGTGGGGGAGGGGGTGGAAGTAGTGGGTGGGTGATGGGGGTGTTGGTAGTGAGTGGGGGAGGGGGTGGAAGTAGTGGGTGGGTGATGGGGGTGTTGGTAGTGATTGGGGGAGGGGGTGGAAGTAGTGGGTGGGTGATGGGGGTGTTGGTGGTGAGGGGGGAGGGGTGTTGGTAGTGAGTGGGGGAGAGGGTGGAAGTAGTGGGTGGGTGATGGGGGTGTTGGTGGGGAGGGGGGAGGGGTGTTGGTAGTGAGTGGGGGAGGGGGTGGAAGTAGTGAGTGGGTGATGGGGGTGTTGGTGGTGAGGGGGAGGGGTGTTGGTAGTGAGTGGGGGAGGTGGTGGAAGTAGTGGGTGGGTGATGGGGGTGTTGGTGGGGAGGGGGGAGGGGTGTTGGTAGTGAGTGGGGGAGGGGGTGGAGGTAGTGGGTGGGTGATGGGGGTGTTGGTGGGGAGGGGGAGAGGTTGTTGGAAGTGGGTGGGGAAGAGAGTTAATTGAAATTGAATTTTGCCATGTTCAGAGGCTAGTTTATTGTGCACCCCATACTTATCCTGTGAAATGTAGCGCCAAAGGATAACAGAGCAGAGGTCACAAAGGATGTGTATAACAGTTCCTAGTGGTCAGGATATTGTGGCATTGAATGTTACAGAGTATTTCAAATACATTCTTTGTTTAGTTCTAGGTAGTAGGCAGCTACCAAACAGGGAGGTACTACCGCCTGGGAAGATATTGGAAGCATAATGTGTTGTCTAATGGTAGACCCTGCTGCCATATGGCATCACGAAAATTGTGACCAAGTCCCAGGTTGCTGATCTGACTTTCTGCCTCATTTACACACAATTGCAGGGTCTCAATTGTTTCTCTTACATGACAACACAACATACATACAGCGTTTCTCACTCTTGATTTTTATTCATTCTTGAATTTCTTTGTATTTATTATTATTATTACCAATAATATTATATTTTACTTTTATTATACATTTTATTTTGTATGAATTATTATTACATTATCGCCCCCGGGCCCCGATGTGAGTCAGTGACCTGTGCCCGGGTACAGGAATATGAGGCAATATGTCTGGCCGCACACTTTGTTATTCACATTTGCGTGAGAGATATTCAATCACATTGTGTATTTGGTTCTATACATGGGAAATGATCATAGCTACTCAGTGCAAAAAAGTGGATACAATCTTAATATGTCGGCTATCTTGTCATTTGAGATAAAGTGTTGTGCCATTTCACACACAGTGTGCTTGGACCTGTCCCTAAAAGGTTAAATCTTTACACAGTCGAGGACATAGTGTTCAAGTGTGTGGCCAGACATATGGCCACACATTTTACATTTAGGTTTGTTCACATCTGCTTGAGGAGCAACTGGCACAAGTACTTAGTCTAACGGTTACAACATCTTGAAATCTGGCGATTTTGTGACTTGCTCCACATACATGTTTCACCTGATACATCTCATCTCGGTTAACAATGGAGTCACTAGTGCATGTTTGCATTTGTCTATTTGCTTCAAATTCATCAACAAGTTCTTTCCTGATTGCAGATTTTAAGGTTCTGTTTGGCAGTCCTAGATTATATTAAACATTATCATTGTTGGACGTGAGGGAGGGAAGATAGGAGGATGGAGTATGAGGGGGGGGGGGGCGGGGGAACGGAGAGGAAGAGGAATGTAGGTAAGGAGGGCGGGAGGGAGAAAGTTGGGAAAAATGGGGGAGGGGAAAGGGGGGTGAGAGGGAGGGAGGAGAGAGGGAAAGAGTGATGCAGAGAGGGAGAGAAGGAGGGAGGGAGGGAGGGAGGGAAGCAGCGAAGGAGTGAGGGGGGAGTCAGAGTGACATTTTTATTTCCTTCGATTAAAGAATCTATTTCCTGAGTGTATGTTGACCCGCTCCTGTGTACAACCTGGCTGAAACTGACGGCTGACCACCACCACTATCCCTGCTGACGACTACCACTAACTCTTGCTGACGCTGACGGCTGACCACCACCACTATCCCTGCTGACGACTACCACTAACTCTTGTTGACTCTGACGGCTGACCACCACCACTATCCCTGCTGACGACTACCACTAACTCTTGTTGACGCTGACGGCTGACCACCACCACTATCCCTGCTGACGACTACCACTAACTCTTGCTGACTCTGACGGCTGACCACCACCACTATCCCTGCTGACGACTACCACTAACTCTTGTTGACTCTGACGGCTGACCACCACCACTATCCCTGCTGACGACTACCACTAACTCTTGTTGACGCTGACGGCTGACCACCACCACTATCCCTGCTGACGACTACCACTAACTCTTGTTGACGCTGACGGCTGACCACCACAACTATCCCTGCTGACGACTACCACTAACTCTTGTTGACTCTGACGGCTGACCACCACCACTATCCCTGCTGACGACTACCACTAACTCTTGTTGACTCTGACGGCTGACCACCATCACTATCCCTGCTGACGACCACCACTAACTCTTGCTGACGCTGACGGCTGACCACCACCACTATCCCTGCTGACGACCACCACTAACTCTTGTTGACTCTGACGGCTGACCACCACCACTATCCCTGCTGACGACCACCACTAACTCTTGTTGACTCTGACGGCTGACCACCACCACTATCCCTGCTGACGACCACCACTAACTCTTGTTGACTCTGACGGCTGACCACCACCACTATCCCTGCTGACGACTACCACTAACTCTTGTTGACGCTGACGGCTGACCACCACCACTATCCCTGCTGACGACTACCACTAACTCTTGCTGACTCTGACGGCTGACCACCACCACTATCCCTGCTGACGACTACCACTAACTCTTGTTGACTCTGACGGCTGACCACCACCACTATCCCTGCTGACGACTACCACTAACTCTTGTTGACGCTGACGGCTGACCACCACCACTATCCCTGCTGACGACTACCACTAACTCTTGTTGACGCTGACGGCTGACCACCACAACTATCCCTGCTGACGACTACCACTAACTCTTGTTGACTCTGACGGGTGACCACCACCACTATCCCTGCTGACGACTACCACTAACTCTTGTTGACTCTGACGGCTGACCACCATCACTATCCCTGCTGACGACCACCACCAACTCTTGCTGACGCTGACGGCTGACCACCACCACTATCCCTGCTGACGACCACCACTAACTCTTGTTAACTCTGACGGCTGACCACCACCACTATCCCTGCTGACGACCACCACTAACTCTTGTTGACTCTGACGGCTGACCACCACCACTATCCCTGCTGACGACCACCACTAACTCTTGCTGACGCTGACGGCTGACCACCATCACTATCCCTGCTGACGACTACCACTAACTCTTGTTGACTCTGACGGCTGACCACCACCACTATCCCTGCTGACGACTACCACTAACTCTTGTTGACTCTGACGGCTGACCACCACCACTATCCCTGCTGACGACTACCACTAACTCCTGCTGACGCTGACGGCTGACCACCATCACTATCCCTGCTAACGACTACCACTAACTCTTGCTGACGCTGACGGCTGACCACCACCACTATCCCTGCTGACGACTACCACTAACTCCTGCTGACGCTGACGACTGACCACCATCACTATCCCTGCTGACGACTACCACTAACTCCTGCTGACGCTGACGGCTGACCACCATCACTATCCCTGCTGACGACTACCACGAACTCTTGCTGACGCTGACGACTGACCACCATCACTATCCCTGCTGACGACTACCACTAACTCCTGCTGATGCTGACGACTGACCACCATCACTATCCCTGCTGACGACTACCACTAACTCCTGCTGACGCTGACGGCTGACCACCATCACTATCCCTGCTGACGACTACCACTAACTCCTGCTGACGCTGACGGCTGACCACCACCACTATCCCTGCTGACGACCGCCACTAACTCTTGTTGACTCTGACGGCTGACCACCACCACTATCCCTGCTGACGACCACCACTAACTCTTGTTGACTCTGACGGCTGACCACCACCACTATCCCTGCTGACGACTACCACTAACTCTTGCTGACGCTAACGGCTGACCACCATCACTATCCCTGCTGACGACTACCACTAACTCTTGCTGACGCTGACGGATGACCACCATCACTATCCCTGCTGACGACTACCACTAACTCTTGTTGACTCTGACGGCTGACCACCACCACTATCCCTGCTGACGACCACCACTAACTCTTGCTGACGCTGACGGCTGACCACCATCACTATCCCTGCTGACGACTACCACTAACTCTTGCTGATGCTGACGGCTGACCACCACCACTATCCCTGCTGACGACTACCACTAACTCTTGCTGACGCTGACGGCTGACCACCACCACTATCCCTGCTGACGACTACCACTAACTCCTGCTGACGCTGACGGCTGACCACCATCACTATCCCTGCTAACGACTACCACTAACTCTTGCTGACGCTGACGGCTGACCACCACCACTATCCCTGCTGACGACTACCACTAACTCCTGCTGATGCTGACGACTGACCACCATCACTATCCCTGCTGACGACTACCACTAACTCCTGCTGATGCTGACGACTGACCACCATCACTATCCCTGCTGACGACTACCACTAACTCCTGCTGACGCTGACGGCTGACCACCATCACTATCCCTGCTGACGACTACCACTAACTCTTGCTGATGCTGACGGCTGACCACCACCACTATCCCTGCTGACGACTACCACTAACTCTTGCTGACGCTGACGGCTGACCACCATCACTATCCCTGCTGACGACTACCACTAACTCTTGCTGACGCTGACGGCTGACCACCATCACTATCCCTGCTGACGACCATCACCAACGCTTGTTTACGCTGACGGCTGACCACCACCACTATCCCTGCTGACGACCATTACCAACGCTTGTTTACGCTGACGGCTTATCACCACCACCAACTCCTGCTGACGACTGACAACTATCAGTACCCATGCTGACACTGACAACTGATCGCCACCACCATCTCTGTTGACTGTTGGCCACCACCACTACCCATGCTGACGGCTGAACGCCACCACCATCACTACTGACACCTGAACACCACTATCATCTATGCTGACGACTGAAAACTACTATTACTAATCATGGTGGCTAATCATACCCACTACAATATCGGTGCTGACGGCTGACAACGACAACTACCCCTTAATTACTGCTGAAGGATGAGCACCACCAGTATAGTATCCCTGATGACGACTGACCACTACTGTTGACAGCCAGTTACTGACTGCAACTATCACCATCACCGCTGACAGCCAGTTACTGACTGTAGGTACCACCATCACCGCTGACACTCGCTCAGTGACTATAATCTAAAGATAAACTTCAAATCGAGGTTTTTATGTAAAATTTTTTCATCGTTCAAATTTTTCGTTCCCGTGTTATACTCTCCTGCTCTTAAACGGAGTGTGTCTGTATTTAATATTTTAACAACAACTTCCGTAGCGTACATTTCAAATTTTCGCATATAAATATACTCGTATACTTAAAATTTTAACTATAATTTGAGTCAACTTGCAAGTGTGAGAGTTCACATATTGCTGATCAGTATTGATCATTGTTTTGACGTGTTTTGCTATTATTTGACATAAAAGAGGAAGTTATATATCTTACTCTCGTTCTTTTAACTATTGATTAACTGAAAAAACTCCTAAAGTGTGAAATTAAGTTAAATCAAACTGAATATGTAGCAACACATCTCTCCTGCAGCCGTTAGTTGATGGTATACTTGTTGTAGTTATTATTATTGTCGTATTTTATTACTCACAGAGACTGGGTCACATGAGTAGTACGATGGGCGCCATGAGCATTTAACCTGGGAACTAAGAAAATAACCTAGTTGATTCTTTGCATCTCTCTCTCTCTCTCTCTCTCTCTCTCTCTCTCTCTCTCTGCATATACATCTATTTATATAAAACAAAGAAGTATGTCTGTGTGTTTGTTTGTGTGTTTGTGTGTCCGCACGAGAATCTCGGAAACTACTTTACCGATCTGTAGATGGATGGTGTTATATGTAGTGATGATGATGGATGGTGTTATATGTAGTGATGATGATGATGGATGGTGTTATATGTAATGATGATGGATGATGTTATATGTAGTGATGATGGATGTCGTTATATGTAGTGATGATGGGTGGTGTTATATGTAGTGATGATGGATGGTGTTATATGTAGTGATGATGGATGGTGTTATATGTAGTGATGATGGATGTCGTTATATGTAGTGATGATGGGTGGTGTTATATGTAGTGATGATGGATGGTGTTATATGTAGTGATGATGGATGGTGTTATATGTAGTGATGATGGATGTTGTTATATGTAGTGATGATGGATGGTGTTATATGTAGTGATGATGGATGGTGTTATATGTTGTGATGATGGATGTTGTTATATGTAGTGACGATGGGTGGTGTTATATGTAGTGATGATCTATATATATATATATATATATATATATATATATATATATATATATATATATATATATATATATATATATATATATATATATATAAAACAAAGAAGTCTGAGCCTCACCTGGTGCCTGATCAAGCAAATGCTTATGAACAGATCTTGCAAGCGATACAAGCGGAGCAGGGAGGTATGATCTTTCTCGATGCACCTGGTGGGACAGGAAAAGCATTCCTGATCAACCTTCTGTTAGCCAAAGTACGTCATCAGGGGAAAATTGCTCTTGCTGTGGCATCCCACTACTAGAAGGAGGACGTACTGCACACTCAACTTTTAAAGTGCCTCTTAACCTCGCTCACAATGAGAATCCGGTGTGCAACATCAAAACAGGATCGGCAAAGGCAAAATTCTTAGAAAAATGCAGCCTCATAGTCTGGGATGAATGCACTATGTCTCACAAGTTTGCGTTTGAAGCATTGGACAGGACCTTGCAAGACATACGAGAAAATGACCAGCTCATGGGTGGCATTACAATGGTCATTGCTGGAGACTTTCGCCAGACCCTACCTGTCATTCCTCGAAGCACTCCAGCTGATGAACTGAATGCATGCCTCAAGGCATCATACCTTTGGAGAAGTGTTCAGACACCCACCCTATCCACAAACATGAGAGTACATCTACAAGGAGATCAGGATGCTGGGCGGTTTGCAAACCTTCTACTACAGATTGGGAATGGAACTTTGCCTGTTGATTCAGAAGGACAAATAAAATCATTCTTCAAGGATGTGGAAATATTGTAAGGTCCTCAACTGAGCTCACTAGCATGGTTTACCCAAACATTATCCACCACTACAAGGATCACAAGTGGCTGCGTGAACGTGCAATTCTGGCACCAAGGAATGAAACAGTGGCTGAAATCAATATGACTCTACTCAGACAGCTTCCAGGCAGTGAGACCTCATTCAAATCTGTTGATACAGTAATCGACCAGGACCAAGCAGTCCAGTACCCTGCAGAATTCCTAAATTCTTTGGAGCCCACTGGAATGCCTACTCACCACCTCACTCTCAAGATTGGGACTCCTATAATGCTCTTAAGAAATATTGAACCACCAATCCTCTGCAATGGCACAAGACTGGTGGTGAAGAACATGATGCCACATGTACTGGAAGCTACAATACTGACAGGAAGACCTAAAGGAGAGGACGTTTTTATACCAAGGATACCTCTCATCACCACTGACCTGCCATTTGAGTTCAAGCGACTTCAGTTCCCGGTTAAAGTGAGCTTCGCCATGACCATCTACAAAAGCCAGAGACAGTCCCTAAAGATGGTTGGCCTAAACCAGGTGTTTCCTTGCTTCTCTCATGGACAGTTCTATGTTGGATGCTCTAGAGTGGGAACTGGCAAAAATCTGTACATACTTGCTGCTAATGGCAAAACCAAAAATGTGGTCTACCTTAATGCACTACAGTGAGACAATATGGAGCCTCCCGGAAGGTGGCGCCCTACCGTGGCCTAGCGAAAGAGCGATTCCGCTAGTTCACTATAACAGGTTTTGCAGCTACCATATCTTCAAGATCAAAGGTTAAAGCTAAGTTCACAGCTGTTTTGAAAAGGCGTTGCTCGGCGTACTGTAAGTGAGCACTTCCCTTGAGTCCAGTCACAATAACTTGACCGTGGACCGCTGTAGAGCAATGGCAAAATAAGGATCTCTTGATGGTTGTCTAAATAGAAATCCAGATAGATTTTCATTTCTCTTGTCCTTCTGACAATTACCTGCGCTATTATCTTAGGTTCATCCCTTCAATATAAACTCCCATTACCAGGTCCTTTACTTTCCATTACGACTAGCCCTACAATACAATTACCCATTAACAATACCATTAATTCCCTTTAAGACCCCCTTCAGTATAACCACCCATTACAAACACCCTTACACCTCCCTTCAGAACAACAGCCCCCGCCTTAAAGACGCCGGGTTCATACAGGAAGCAGCCAAATTGCCAACATTATCATCCATTATCAAATACCATTATTACCCCTAACTAGGCATCAAAACCTCCCATTTACCGAGACCATTACTTCCCCTTAAGAACGACCCCTTGACGTCGTCAGCCCCACACAGGCCTGCCAACTGCCATTTTTACCCCAGCTTGTAATAAAATGATCGGGAATTCGGTTACCATCTTGATACGTCAGTCAGAGCTGGAAGGGGTCGCGTTCACAATGACACATAATTTCCCCTCCCGTCTGCCCCTCTCAACACACGCCTGTTACGGAACGCGCTCAGGGGAAAGAGAGAGAGAGAGTGTGTGTGTGGTTAGGGGGGTTGGAGGAGGGGTAGGGGAAAGGAGGTGAAGGGATGTGGTAGTGGTGATGGTAGGGGGAAGCAAAGGGGGTGGTAGTGATGGTAGAGCTACGAGTAGTGGTGATATGAAGGATAGGGGAGGGGAAGTGAGGGGGTGTAGTAGTGGTGATGGTAGGGGGAGGCTACGGGGGTAATGGTAGTGATGGTAAGGTAGTAGTGGTAGCAAGGTATCGGGCTGCGCTAGAGGTAGTAATGAAAGGGGGATGAGGGGAGTGGTTGTGATAGGGTGGGTGACAGGGTGGTGGTGCTTGTGGTAAAGTGGTCAACGGGCTGAAGTTATGGTCGTAGTGATGGAGTGGATGAGAGGGCAATGGTTATGGTAGTACGGGAAGGCTACCTGTAGGAGGGATGGTAGTGTTAGTGGTGTTGATGTTAGCGGTGGTGATAACAGTTGTGATGGCGTTAGTAATTGTGGGGATAGTGGTGATCATGTTGTTTGGGGATAGTGATAATAATAAATGTTTTGGTAGTGGTGGTATGATAGTGGTGTAGTTGTGGTAATATTGGCGTTCATAATGGTACTGGTAGTGGGTGGGGTGATGTACTGGTAGTGGGTGGGGTGATGTACTGGTAGTGGGTTGGGGTGATGTACTGGCAGCGTGTGGGGTGATGTACTGGTAGTGTGTGTGGGGTGATGTACTGGTAGTGGGTGGGGTGATGTACTGGTGGTGTGTGGGGTGATGTACTGGTAGTGTGTGGGGTGGTGTACTGGTAGTGTGTGGGGTGATGTACTGGTGGTGTGTGGGGTGATGTACTGGTAGTGGGTGGGGTGATGTACTGGTAGTGTGTGTGGGGTGATGTACTGGTGATGTGTGTGGGGTGATGTACTGGTAGTGTGTGGGGTGATGTACTGGTAGTGTGTGTGGGGTGATGTACTGGTGGTGTGTGGGGTGATGTACTGGTAATGTATGGGGTGATATACTGGTAGTGTGTGGGGTGATGTACTGGTGATGTGTGTGGGGTGATGTACTGGTAGTGTGTGGGGTGATGTACTGGTAGTGTGTGTGGGGTGATGTACTGGTAGTGTGTGGGGTGATGTACTGGTAGTGTGTGGGGTGATGTACTGGTAGTGTGTGGGGTGATGTACTGGTAGTGTGTGGGGTGATGTACTGGTAGTGTGTGGGGTGATGTACTGGTAGTGTGTGGGGTGATGTACTGGTAGTGTGTGGGGTGATGTACTGGTAGTGTGTGGGGTGATGTACTGGTAGTGTGTGGGGTGATGTACTGGTAGTGTGTGGGGTGATGTACTGGTAGTGTGTGGGGTGATGTACTGGTAGTGTGTGGGGTGATGTACTGGTAGTGTGTGGGGTGATGTACTGGTAGTGTGTGGGGTGATGTACTGGTAGTGGGTGGGGTGATGTACTGGTAGTGTGTGGGGTGATGTACTGGTAGTGTGTGGGGTGATGTACTGGTAGTGGGTGGGGTGAGGTACTGGTAGTGGGTGGGGTGAGGTACTGGTAGTGGGTGGGGTGATGTACTGGTAGTGTGTGGGGTGATGTACTGGTAGTGTGTGGGGTGATGTACTGGTAGTGTGTGGGGTGATGTACTGGTAGTGTGTGGGGTGATGTACTGGTAGTGTGGGAAATATTGAGGACAGTATGGAGTAGGAAGGATGGTAGAAAAATATATATATACAAGACAAAAGGTAAACAAAGGGAGGAGAAGGATAAATGAGAGAGAGAGAGAGAGAGAGAGAGAGAGAGAGAGAGAGAGAGAGAGAGAGAGAGAGCAGCATAAGGTTAAGAGAATGTTCTTAGGAGAATTGATATGTTATATGTTATATTATATGGCGTACTAGCGGCGGTTACATACGCTCTATAATCTAGATATTTACCCGAAGTTTTATTATACTGTATCTCCCCTCAGCTGTAACTGTTGTATTATCTGTAATTACTGTAACTGCTGTAACTAATGGTAGGTCATCTTTCAATGCGTTGGGTGCAGTGAATGGCATTGTCTCTCAGGATGTATCACGGTCAAGAGGACGTGGGTGTGAGCTGTATGTGATGGAGGCGTGGGTGTACGTGTGAGTGTGAGCGTGGGTGGGGGTTGGGTGTGGGTGTAGGTACAGGCGAGGGCGTGGGTGGCAGTGAATTCGGGGATGGTCGAGGTGTGGGCTAAGGTCTGGGTGGTGGATTCAGACGTGGGTGTGAGTGTGGGTGTGGCTAGTTGATTCAGGTGTTGGCGTGGGTCTGGATCGTGGGTTTGTGGATGTGGTCTGACTGGTTGGTTTAGACATAGGAGTGAGCTGAGAGATAGTCAACTTATGGGCTTTGGTTTGGGTAGTTGGTGTTGGCGGGGGTGAGGCCATGGGTCTGGGTAGTGGATTCAAGCGTGAGTGTGGGTCTGGGCGTACGTATGAATAGGGTGTTCAAGCGTAGGTGTGGATCTGAGTAGTGGGTGTGGGCGTAAGTATGGGCATGGGTGTGCACGTGGGTCTGGGTAGTGTGTTCAAGTATGGGTGTGGCCTAGAGATGGTCAAAGTATGGGCGTGCGTGGGTGTGGATACCGGGTTCAGGTGTGAGTGTGGGTTAGAGATAATCAAGAAGTTTGGGATTTATATCAAATGGGTTCAATCATGTGTGTGAGGATGGATAGTTGGTTCAGGTATTGGGTAGCGGATGTGGGCGTGGATCTGGCTAGTGGGTAGTGGGTGTGGGCGCTGGAGGAGGACACACGGGGACATAGGACAAGGCAGGACCCCCACCATGGGCGAGGGATTGTGCTGTCAGAGGAGAGCTGGTGACCCATTGTTCACGTGTGTCGCTCCACCGCTGACAAATGTTCCCTCTGCAACACCAAGACTGACTAAAAAAAAAAAAAAAATTCCTGCAACCAAAGAAATAAAAAAAAAATAAAATTGATACTACCGAAAGTAAATAGAAAAACAAAAATATAAACAGGCCTCAGTGTTAACAGACCCCAGTAATAACAGACACCAGTCCTAACAGACACCAGTCCTAACAGACACCAGTAGTAACAGACACCAGTCCTAACAGACACCAGTCCTAACAGACACCAGTAGTAACAGACACCAGTCCTAACAGACACCAGTCCTAACAGACACCAGTCCTAACAGACACCAGTCCTAACAGACACCAGTAGTAACAGACACCAGTCCTAACAGACACCAGTATTAATAGGCCCCAATCCTACCACACACTAGTCTTAATAGGCCCCAGTTCTAACTGACACCAGTCGTAACAGACTCCGCTTGTAATAGGCTCCAATCTAACCTAAGTTAACCATAAGGTAATCCATTATGATTGGAGCCCATTAGGACTGGGACCTGGTAGGACTGGGTTCCAATAGAACTGGTACCCATTAATACTGAGACCCAATAGGACTAGGGTTCATGTGACCAATCACCACTGGGGAATGTGTCATGGTAAATTTTGCTGTCAGCTAAAGGTTAATTATATACACCAAGAAAGAAGATTCTAATATTGTTATCTATTGTTATTTATTTGCAGATGAGGTCGTGGTGATGGTCAGTGAGAGTCGAAAGGGTCAGTGTGTTGAGCGCTTCTTAATATGTGGAGTAGGAAGGGGAGAGAATAATCTTGCATGCCCTCTTTCGCACTTTTTCTAGGTGTTTACGTTGTGTGGCATTTAGGGAGGAAGACCAGGTAGGGGAGGCATAGGTGAGCTTGGGAAGTATGAATGTTGAGTAAACACTGAGGAGCTCGGGTGCAGGAACTCCGAGGGACTTGAGTAGGAGTGTGTGTTAGTGTGTAGGAGTGTGTGTTAGTGTGTAGGAGTGTGTAGGAGTGTGTGTTAGTGTGTAGGAGTGTGTGCTAGTGTGTAGGAGTGTGTGTTAGTATGTAGGAGTGTGTGTTAGTGTGTAGGTATGTGTGTTAGTGTGTAGGAGTGTGTGTTAGTATGTAGGAGTATATGCTAGTGTGTAGGGATGTGTACTAGTGTTGATAGAGTGTAAAGATGTGTAGGGATGTGTACAAAGTAGAATAGGTGCAGATATTCCGAGATGCTAAGGCATGTAAGGGTGTGTAGTAAGGTGTAGAGGTTTGTGTAGATGTGTGCAGGTGTATGTGTGGTTTGTAGGCGTGTAGGGGTGTTTAGAGTTGTGTACCCCTCATCTGTGAGACATACCCTGTCAAATGCTTTGGAGATGTCAAGGGCTGCGACGAAAGTTTCCCCATCATCCCCAAGAGAGGGTGACCAAATATGGGTGCAGTAGTAGAGATCACCAGTAGATCTCGCTTGGCAAAAGCCATACTGGTGATCCGACAAAAGAGAATGGCGTTCAAGGTGACGGAGAAAATGAGAGTTCAAGATTGTTTCGAAAATCTTAGAGAGGGATGAAGTTAGGGCAATGGGGCGATAGTTAGAGGGATTAAAATGGTCACCCTTCTTCGGGATGGGCTGAACCGAAGCATGGCTCCAAGAAGAAGGAAAAGTTTGGGTCTTGAGGCAAAGGTGAAAGAGGCGAGCAAGCACAGGGGCAAGAACTTCAGCACACTCTCTCAGAGCACGTGGGGGTATTACATCTGGTCCATGTGCCTTACTCACATCCAGATTGGATAACACACCAGTAACCCTAAGATTGGAGATTATAGAAAAGTTCACAGGTTCAGTAGGAGGAGCAGGAGTAGGAGGGGAAGAGTTGGAATCATCTGATGTGGAGTTAGAGAAGAATAAGGTGCCAAAGAGATTGGCTTTATCAGAGGGAGAGTTGGCTATAGAGTTATCAGATCGGAAAAGAGGAGGCAAAGAGGGAGTGCAGAAGTTATTACAGATGTTTTTGGTTAGGAACCAAAGGATTTACTAGAAGAAGAGTTAGTCAGGACAGCGGTCTTTCTTTTTATCAAATTCCGCTTTGCCTACGAACACTAGCCTTACAACGATTTCTAGAAGTCATGAAAGAGGAGTGGTTAATAGGATAAGGGGACGTTTTATAACTTGATACGCCCTATCTTTTTCCCTGCATGCAAGAGAGCAGGAGCGATCAAACCATGATTGTAAAGTGAAAGTTTGGTAGAAGATGGAATAAATGCACTCATACCATCCTGTATAACCTCTGTAATGCTGTTAGCACATACCGAGGTGTCTCGAGTGGAAAAGCAACATTCTTCCCAAAGAAAGTCGGAGAAGAATTCTCGCAAGGATTGCCAGTGTGCCTTCCGATAGTGCCATAGTTGACATTTAGAGGGAGGCTGGGAGAGGTAGTCGTACCCAGTTTGATTTAACAGAAATAAGATTGTGATCAGAAGACCCTAAGGGGGCAGGAGTTGAGTATGAATAGTGTGAGGGGTTAGAGGTAAAAAAAAGATCAAGAATGTTAACAAGCTGGTCGTATCGATTTGGAACACGTGTAGGGTGTTTAATTATGTGTTCCGGATCATTAAGTAGGGAAAGAGAGAGTGTGCCGCAGGCCAACAAGTTCAAGGGATCGTGGCAACACCCGCGATCCAACATTGTCATCACGTTGACGTCATCATTGTCAGAGAAAGAGGTCGCCAAGATGTGCTCGTCACCAGAGCCATGCGTGGCTCAGACCACTGTGACACAGACCATCGACTCGTCAGCGCCAAACTCCCCCTTCCCGTCGCCCCAAAGCAGCGAAGGCAACAGCCTCCAAAAGAAACTTTAACACCAAGCGACTGGAGGATCCAGTGGTAGCACATGCTTTCAGAGAGCAGCTCAGCGATGGGCTGATAAATAACCCAACAACAAACAACCAAAATTGCAGTGCCGAATGGGGTCCCCTCAAATCTGTCATCACAAAAATCTGTAAAAAGACCCTCGGCCAGATCAAAAGAAAACACCAGGAATGGCTTGATAAAAACGACCCGGAAATGGAAGGAATCGTCAATAGTAAACGTGCGGCTCTCATTGACTGGCAGAACAACCCTAAGTCTCGGAGAAAACCTGATATGATACCTTCCAAGAGAAGAAAGAGGCGCGGTCCAGTGAGAACTTAGCAGACTAATGAACGAATGATGGAAAAAGACTGAGTGTGAAATGCAAAAATATGCGGATCAACACAAGATGCGTAAATTTTTCAATTCTGCTAAACCAATATATGGCTTAGTTTATGGCATGGCGCCTCTCCTCTCATTCGATGGTAACTACCTGGAAAGAGCACTAACATTCGCTGCTCAACCGAAACACCGATGTGGCTGTACTGACTAGCCAGCAAGTTTCTCAACACCCAGAGCTAACCTACCTCAGTTATCCTCCATCATTTGATTAGGTTGCTATGGACATCAAGCAGATGAAAAAAAACAATGGCACAGGGCCTGATGGCAACCCAGCTGAGGTGATTAAAGCAGGAAGACATCTGCTTACCTGCCGTTTCCACTCTCTCCTGGAGAATATATGGGAGAAAGAAGAAATCCCACAATATTTATAAGAACAAGGGAGACCGATCAGACTGTAGCAACTACCGCGAGATCTCGCTGCTGTCTGTAGCTGGCAAGATTATAGTTCGAGTCCTCCTAAACAGACTTCTACCCGAGGCGGTTAACTTCCTCCCAGTATCTCAATGTGGCTTTAGACCGGCATGTGACACCACTGACATGATCATGTTCCCCACCAGATACAGGAAAAGTGCAGAGAAGAGCGTCGTGACCTGTACATGGCTTTCATTGACCTAACCAATTTGTTTTAGTTGCCCCCCAAAATTCATCGCCATTGTGAGGCAACTCCGCGATAGCATGAACGGTAGTGTCCTGCACAATGGCACCCAGTCAGAGTTCTACCCCGTCCAAACGGGGGTTAAACAAGAGTCTGTACTGGCACCAATTCTCTTTTCCATTCTTTTGGCTGCCTTCCTTACTCGGGCCAGTGCCAATTTAGCCGGTGGGGTGGGCATCGAGTACCATATGAAAGATCTTTTCAATATAAGACGACTCCAGACAAGAACAAATGCGCCTTCAGCTTCCATTACTGAAATTCAATGTGCAGACGATCTCACCCATGTTGTTCACACTAAACACGACCTAGAGTAGATCCTGAACACATAAGCAGATGCGTCACCAGCCTGGTCGTCTTCTCTCAACTCCGCCCAACAACGTCAGCTAGAGAAGGTACAGAAAAGGGCCTGCAGAATCATGCTTGGCGCAGAATACTCCGGCTACACCACCGCTCTCTCCACCCTGGAAATGCCATCCCTCAGTGACCTCCACCACCAAGCACTGGAAAGGTTTAGCCGTGGACTACTGCACCACCCTCGCCATCGCCACCTCCTGCCCCCCACCCAACTCGCTCAGTCCGCCACTACAACAAAATTCAGCCCATAAGAGCCCTCACCTATAGATATGAGAACATCACATCCCATCTATTGTTAAAATAATAAACAACTCCTGATTTATGTACTGTACAGCCCTGTAAATGTATTCAATGCATATTATATCATTATGTCTAAATCAAATGTAAGTCTGTATATTTTCAGCCACCGGCTGCAACTCTATTTATAAACCGTTTATTATTATTATTATTATTATTATTATTATTATTATTATTATTATTATTATGTACACTTCGGCCCTTAGGTGAATGTACGTAAGACTCAGCATCTCTTTCAACCTGCCCATGGTTCAGACACACTTCCACCATCCATCCAGCTTAACGGTACTACCCTCTCTATTGTTACCCACTCTCGGTATCTCGGCTCCCACCTGTCCACGATCACCGACATCGATGAAGAGATTCATCATCGGACAAGATGTACATCTCAAGCCTTTGGCAGATTCCGAAACCGTGTCTTCAGCAGGAGGGAGCTGAAATTATCTACAAAGTTACACGTATATCGAGCAGTGGTCCTCCCCACCCTGCTGTATGGCAGTGAGACAAGGGTTACGTACAGGAGGCACCTCAAGGCACTTGAAAACTTTCACCAACGTAGTCTACGTTCCATACTCCGTGTTCGCTGGGAAGACAAGAGAACAAATGCCGGTATTCTTGCTGACACCAACTGTAGGAGCATCGAGGATACAATTATCCATGAACAACTTTGCTGGACTGGCCGTGTTACCCGTATGGACGACAGTAGACTGCCAAAGCAGCTACTTTACAGTCACCTAACGAATAGTAAACGTAACGTCAGCAGGCAGTATAAGGATAGTCTTAAGACAAACTTGAAAAGGTGTGAAATCGACCCCCTCACCTGGGAGACGATTACTTCACACCGAAACGCTTGGAGGATCACCACACGAGAGGGTGTCAATATTTTCGAGATAGCCAAGCTGCATAACGAGGCAGACAAGCACCAACGCCGGAAAGTCGCTGCCACCGCTCCTCCCGCACTCGATGTAGCCCCCCACACGTGCAACTCATGTGAACGACTCTGCCGGTTCCATATCGGCATCCATCGTCAAATCAAACCTCACCAATGAAGTTTATATCCCTAAAAACTAATATCTTTGTATCACTCGATTTCGAGTGACAGCAAAGTAGTAGCAGTCGTAGGATGTGGGCCGAGGCCACCATTGGACGTGGGCCGAGGCCACCATTGGATGTGGGCCGTTGTTACCACTGGATGTGGGCCGAGGCCACCAGTGGATGTGAAGCGACCTTACCACTGGATGTGGGCCGATCTTACCACTGGATGTGGGCCGAGGCCACCATTGGACGTGGGCCGAGGCCACCAGTGGATGTGAAGCGACCTTACCACTGGATGTGGGCCGATCTTACCACTGGATGTGGGCCGAGGCCACCATTGGATGTGGGCCGAGGCTACCACTGGCTGTGGGCCGAGTTCACCATTGGATGTGGGCCGAGCTTGCCACTGGATGTGGGTCGAGGCAACCATTGTATGTGGGTCGAGGCCACCACTGGTTGTGGGCCAAGCTTTCCACAGGATGTGGGCTGAAGAAACCATTGGATGTGGAACGAGGCCACCACCGAAAGTGGGCCGAGCTTACCACTGGATGTAGGCCAAGGCCACCACTGAAAGTGGGCCGAGCTTACCACTGGATCTGGGCCGAGGCCACCGTTGGACGTAGGCAGAGGTGACCACTGGATGTGGGCCGATATCACCATTGGATGTGGGCAGAGGCCGCAATTGGATGTGGGCCGAGGCCACCACTGGATGTGGGCCCAGGCCACCATTGGATGTGCGCCGAGGTTATCACTGAATGTGGACCGAGGTCACCACTGGATGTGGGCCGAGGCTAACACTGGACGTGGGCCGATATCACCATTGGATGTGGGCAGAGGCCGCAATTGGATGTGGGCCGAGGCCACCACTGGATGTGGGCCCAGGCCACCATTGGATGTGGGCCGAGGTCACCACTGGATGTGGGCCGAGGTCACCACTGGATGTGGGAAGAGGCCTTTATTGGATGTGGGCCGTGGCCACCACTGGATGTGGGCCGAGGCCGCAATTGGATGTAGGCCGAGGCCACCACTGGATGTGGGCCGAAGCCACAATTGGATGTGGGCCGAGGCCACCATTGGATGTGGGCCGAGGTTACCATTGGATGTGGGAAGAGGCCTTTATTGGATGTGGGCCGTGGCCACCACTGGATGTGGGCCGAGGCCGCAATTGGATGTGGGCCGAGGCCGCAATTGGATGTGGGCCGAGGCCACCATTGGATGTGGGCCGAGGTCACCATTGGATGTGGGCCGAGGTCACCACTGGATGTGGGCCGAGGTTTTTGCTGGATGTGGGCCGAGGTCACCACTGGATGTTGGCCGAGGCTACCATTGGATGTGGGCCAAGGCCACCTCTGGATGTGGGCCGAGGCCAGCACTGGATGTGGGCCGAGGTCACCACTGGATGTGGGCCGAGGTCTCCACTGGATGTTGGCCGAGGTCTCCACTGGATGTTGGCCGAGGTCTCCACTGGATGTTGGCTGAGGTCGACACTGGATGTGGGCCGAGGTCACCACTGGATGTGGGCCGAGGCCACCACAGGATGTGGGCCGAGGTCACCACTGGATGTGGGCCAAAGCGACCACTGGATGTTGGCTGAGGTCGACACTGGATGTGGGCCGGGGTCGCCACTGGATGTGGGACGAGGCCATCACTGGATGTGGGCCGAGGACACCACTGGGCCGAGGTCACTGGGCCGAAGCTACCATGTGCCGACTTCATTTGTATCCTTAATGTAGAGTACTGTAGTATGTAGGGGGATGTAGGTTAGTGTGTAGAAATGTGTAGGGATGAGTAGGGAGTGTGTAAGGGCTGTGTAAAGGTGTGTAAGAAATAAGATATGTGTGTGTGAATATGTATGTTAGTGTTAATATGCATGTATAAATGTGTACTAGCGTATGTTTATGTGTATAAGTGTAAAAGAGTATGTAGAATTATGTAAAAATGTATAGGGATGTGTAAGGGTGTGTGGGAATGTGATAGGGTGTGTAGGCGTCCTTAAGGGGTGTACATAAGTGTGATTAATATTTTAGAAATTTGTGCTAGTGTGTAGGTTTTCGTATTAGTGTGCACGAAAATATATATTCTCCATAGTGTGCGTTAGTGTGTAGAATGTAGGTCAGTGTGAATTGGTGGCGTTGTGTGTTTCATGTTCTGTAATGATGTTAGTATGTAAGGGTTGTGTTTTAGTGTGTAAGAGAGAGTGTAATCGTTAAGAACATGAATCCGCGTATAGGAGCGTGCAACGATGTGTAGAGGAGCGTGGTAGTATGTGTCAGTATGGAGTGGCGTTCAAGGAAGTGTAGCAGCGTGTATTAGTATGTTGCTATGTGTTGAAAAGTGTGCGTCAATGTTGTGGTTTAGTATTTAGAAGTGTGGGTCAGTGTGTAGGAGTGTGGTTAAGTGTGTAGGAGTGTGGATAAGTGTGCAGGAGTGTGGATAAGTGTGCAGGAGTGTGGATAAGTGTGTAGGAGTTTGCGTTAGTGCGTAGGAGTGTACGTTAGTGTGAAATAATGTGCAGAAATATTTAGCAGTGTGCGTTAGTGTATAGGGGTGTGCGTTAGGGTACGGCCACACTCGCGTACATTTTGACAGAAACATATGATCGACAAGAAGATACGAAGGACAAGGGTTCGAACTCTGAGTGAGGCCGCACTACACCGTTTAGAACCCTGGCACTACGTAGATCAGAACCTGCCACTACATCATTTAGAACCCTGGTATTGCATCATTTAGAAACCTGGTTCTACATCGTTTAGAACCCTGGTACTGCACCGTTTAGAACCCTGGTACTGCACCGTTTAGACCCTTGATACTGCACCGTTTAGAACCAGTTTCTACATCGTTTACAACCCGGTTCTACATCGTTTACAACCCTATTACTGCATCGTTTAAACCCTGATACTGGCACTACATTGTTCAGAACCCTGACAATACTTATGAAACTATTACTAATAATATCAGTATATTGAGTCTCCAGTCACCAGACATGTTAATCACTATAGTAAAATAATAATTTAATTATATTTTATTGTGTAGTTTTCAGACATTAACTTATTAATAATTATTTCTATTGGAATATTTCACATACCTTCAGTGACTCGCTCTATTACTTCCTTCTGTGTGTAGTTGTGACTTCCTTAAAATACATAATGAATTTAAAGAAAAACTTCTCTAGTGGATTTCTTTGTTTATGGGTTAATTCGTTGTTTTTACCTACCTGAGAATTCCTTTACACTCTAAGGAAATATAGAGGGGCATGGTAAGGATATCACTATTCTTACAAACTCTCGACAATGATGATTGTACTGTAAGAATAAAGATTTTTCACACGCCTGGCAGTGTTGTTGCACGTTAGCTCGGCTTCCACTTGACATGATTGCCAGTTGTCTTGCATGAACTATCGTACAGGTGTTGGCGTCCGTTGACTCGGGACAGTCTAGTGTACATAAATCACTGCAAATATTTACGTATAAAGGTAACCAAAGGTCTTGGTTACATCCTGGAGTTTTATAATTCTGTTGCAGAAGGTCATTTTTGAAGTGGCAATTTCACAATGAACCGGAAATTAGAGGTCTTGAGTTTTGGCGGGAAGAGTGGGGAGTTTTGTGGCGAGGGCTGACTAGTAATATGTACCCGTCCACGATCTCTGCCATTATTAGCGACTTGTGAGGCGACGGGCACACCCTAAATGACGCCATCTTTCATCTCCCATCGTCACACGACAGCGCATCATTGGACGCTATTAATAATTTCCCTTTGAAAGCATCGGGGTCCCCATCACGCTATTAACATGCTCTTCACCAGTGACGTTCGGGCAAGTGGCGGAGGTCTGATTTCAATTATCTTTGCTAAAAAGGGCCCTGGAGGTTGTTATCTTATGCTGCCTTAATTAACGATCCTTTTTGCTCCCGCTGTGACTCCGGTTGACACCTGTTAATTGGATACCTGCGACAATTTCCCTCGGCGTGCGCATCGCGTTATTGTTTTCATTTTGGCGCGCTTTTTATCTCGACGCGCGGGAAACAAAGCAATACGGCGCGCTTCCCGCCCTGACGTTTGGGTTCCACTATCGCTTAGAGTTTTAATTAAGTCTTTTATTCGACTCTTTCATTTTCAAAACGACTGTCAAGAACGCAAACCGTGCCCATTATTTTCCTGGTAAGTTAATTAGATAAGGGGAAAATAGGAGATGCCGCCCACTTTATTCCTGTCACAGATTTCTTTCCATTTTTGAAGTTAATTAATGCGTGAGATATTGGGAAAGGTGATTTTTTTTCGGCTGCTGCAGAAGATGTGTAAATATTTTTATTAAACGCCTACGACATTTTTGTACCCGCGGCAAAAATGACACTCGTGGAAGACCGCATAGTAAGTAGTGAGTTTTATTATCAACTATCTAAAACGTCTGAGGGTTTTTGATCAAGTATTTTTCTCATATTTTTGACCGAAAGAGAAAGAAAAAAAGAAAAATATTCAGGGAGAAAAATTCTAATTTCTCCCTCATTTCTGCAAATTGTCTCCAAGAACTAGCGTGAGGTAGCGTGAGCCTCTCGTCTCCAGTCTTCTGCTGTTCAAACGTTACTAGCATTAGAGCTATACAAACACTACAAACATTATAAGGCTGTACAAACACTACAAACATTATAGCGCTGAACAAACACTACAAACATTATAGCGCTGTACAAACACTACAAACATTATAGCGCTGTACAAACACTACAAACATTATAGCGCTGAACAAACACTACAAACATTATAGCACTGTACAAACACTACAAACATTATAACGCTGTACAAATACTACAAACATTATAGCACTGTACAAACACAACAAACATTATAGCACTGTACAAACACTACAAACATTATAGCACTGTACAAACACTACAAACATTATAACACTGTTCAAACACTACAAACATTATAACGCTATACAAACACTACAAACATTATAACGCTGTACAAACACTACAAACATTATAACGCTGTTCAAACACTACAAACATTATAACGCTGTACAAACACTACAAACATTATAACGCTGTTCAAACACTACAAACATTATAACGCTATACAAACACTACAAACATTATAGTGCTGTACAAACACTACAAACATTATAACGCTGTACAAACACTACAAACATTATAACACTGTACAAACACTACAAACATTATAACACTGCACAAACACTACAAACATTATCGCACTGTACAAACACTACAAACATTATAGCACTGTACAAACACTACAAACATTATAACACTGTTCAAACACTACAAACATTATAGCACTGTACAAACACTACAAACATTATAACGCTGTACAAATACTACAAACATTATTGTACTGTCCAAACACTACAAACAGTATAGCACTGTGCAAACACTACAAACATTATAGCACTGTACAAACACTACAAACATTATAACACTGTTCAAACACTACAAACATTATAGCACTGTACAAACACTATACACGTTATAACGCTGTACAAATACTACAAACATTATAGCACTGTACAAGCACTACAAACATTATTTACATTATAACGCTGTACAAACACCTACAAACATTATAGCACTGTACAAATACTACAAACATTATTAACATTATAACGCTGTACAAACACTACAAACATTATCGCACTGTACAAACACTACAAACATTATAGCACTGTACAAATACTACAAGCGTTATAACGCTGTACAAACCCTACAAAAATTATAGCACTGTACAAACACTACAAACATTATAGCACTGTACAAACATTATAAAAATTTTAACGCTGCACAAACACTACAAACATTATAGCACTGTACAAACACTACAAACATTATAACGCTGTACAAACACTACAAACATTATAATGCTGTACAAACACTACAAACATTATAACACTGTACAAGCACTACAAACATTATAGCACTGTACAAACACTACAAACATTATAACGCCGTACAAACACTACAAATATTATAACACTGTACAAACACTACAAACATTATATCACTGTACAAACACTACAAACATTATTAACATTATAACGCTGTACAAACACTACAAACATTATTAACATTATAACACTGTACAAACACTACAAACATTATAACGCTGTACAAACACTACAAATATTATAGTGCTGTACAAACACTACAAACACGACAAACATTATAACACTGTACAAATACTACAGACATTATGACACTGTACAAACACTGCAAACATTAGTAACATTATAACGCTGTACAAACACTACAAACATGATAACGCTGTACAATCATTATTAACATTATAACGCTGTACCAACACTACAAACATTATTGCATTGTACAAACACTCCAAACATTATAACGCTGTACAAACATTATTAACATTATAACGCTGAACAAATACTACAAACATTATTGCGCTGTATAAACACAACTAACAATATTAGTGATGCACAAACATTACAACTATTACTAATATTAAGACTGTCAAAGCATTACAAACAGTAACATTACACCGCTGTATACGAATTATTAACAATACAATGCTGTAGAAACATTACGAAAATTGTGAACTTTACAGTGCTGTATAAATATTAGGAACAGCGAACATTACAGCGCTGTAGAAACATTAACATTACAGCAAACTTCATTAACATTACAAGCACCAGAGCACTGTACAAACATCACAAACGTTATTAACACTACAGCTATGTACTGTACATACGTTACGAACATTAGAGTACTCAATTATTAAAGACATAACAGCGCTGTGCAAACATTACTTATTTTATAGCACTGTATTACCTCCCCAAAATTATGAAGACATTGGAATTAGGGTGAATGCCTGTGTGGTAGTGTTATAGCGTTACAACTTACAAGGTCGTGCTACAATGAAAGTGAGGCAAATGTACGAAAGTCTTATTGTCAACCCTTATGGTTCAATAGTTGTAAAAATAGTACAATGCTTTACAATGATATAAATGTACACTGGCGCAGTACAATGGTGTATAGGTACTGTGGTGCACACAAATAACAGTACATTGATACAATTTATTAGCAGTAAAATGTATTAAAACTTTCTTGCACAATGGTATGCAGGTAAGAACAGCCATCAAAAAAACTATCCAGAGGAATCGTAAATAAGCAATAATTCACATTGGTGCTGCTGACGATAGAAAATCCTTCCTCACACAATGTTCTGTGACAAAATTGGATCAAATAATACCACATATAATATTTTTAATGAGATCTAACATTCACGTGCAATGTATTACTGTAATGATGAATAAATTCTCGATGTATTTATACAACACGATAGGAAAACTGTTATATACTTGGAGGTAAGTTGACGTTTCATAAATATTGTGAATAGGAGGAAACCCTAACGAAAGAAAAAGTGTCCTAATAATGGAAATAAAATAGCTTAAATATTTTTTTTCCTCTTAATAAAAGATCCCATGTAAACTTATTATACTTCGTTATTGATACAGGCAATGATATGATTAAATGTTATTGCATTAGTCTAAGTAAAAAGTTTTATATACCCAGTTTATTTATACCGTGATACAACACACGCCACCAGCTATACGCGCTTTTGAAAGATCAACTGAGATGGGATACGGGTGTGACATCACTCCAAGTATGGCTCGGGCGTCCGAAATCCAACACCTAACATTAACGATTTTTATTCGTGGCTGAAGTATTTTGAACAGTTCATAAATATTCTCTGTGAACAACACTTTGTAATTATTATCTTCTGATATATTTTAAAGTAACATATCACTGTCTCACAATTTAAAAACAAATAATATCTCTTTGTCAGTTATTTTTTCCTTCGAGATCACACGAAGAAAATGTTATATTGATTTTAGGTGAAGGATATAAACTTATTATAAGGTTGATATATGTATTATTATATTTACTTTTACCTGATTATAATAATATATGGCGTGTTCATACAGCTAGTTGTCAAAATATGTTAATACGGTTACCTTCTAAAACAGCTTCCCTTCTTAAACAGCTCAGCCCAGCCTCTACTCATTTTAAGTTTATAAATTTAATCTTATGTCTGAAACTTCTGTATAAATAAATATTTTTTTTCTGTATTGATCAAATATAGTGAGCCATCCTGTCTGCAGTGATGATCTATCTATCTATCTATCTATCTATCTATCTATAATGAAGGCCCATTTAATAGTGGTGACCGATGAAAAGTGATGACCGATATATTAGTCATGACCTTTTAGTTAGTGATGACCTCTGTTGATCTTTCTATTAGTGATGAACCTATTCATCGACGAGGACCTCTTTATAGTGATCATTTATTTATGAGTGATTTTTAAATTAAGTCATTACTTCCTTTTAAATGACGCCCACTCCTTTGGTGATGACCTGATACTGATGACTTATTGATAGAAGATGACGTCAATAACTAGGACATGTACTGTTATAATGACCCCTTTAACACTCTTACATGGGTGCCACTCAGCTGTCAAACATCTGTGTTAGTGATCAACAGCTTCAGAATAATTACCTTGGGGTTAAGAGCTGTACTGTATATCCCTTACATTAGTCATGAAGCAGATACATTATATTTCCTGGTATTAAAATGACAAACACTCGTACTCACTAGTATTAAAGCACCCGTATGCAGCATCTATATGACTGCTGTAAAGTAGTTATAGTGTAACAGTAAGTAACCGTTGTAAAAACATATTATTTCTACACACAGTTGTGCTTAATAGTTGTAAACAGTTGTTAAACTTATATTGGCCCAGACAGTTGAAAAACACTTCCTGTTGTAAATGTCTAATAATTGTATAAAATTTACTCTTACGTCTAATGGGGTATAAAACACGCCTATGTGTGTTAAATATTTAAATATCTCTTATATTTATTTAAACGTTGTAAAAAGCATTCACCTTTTTAATACAGTAACATATGTACAGCATATTAAGTTTGTATTAAATATCGTAAAACACTTACAGTTGTATTAAAGTTACAATTTTTTTGTATGAATAGGTGTAAAACACTTACATTTGTATGAACAAGCGGTAAATTATTTACAGTTGTACCTAATAAGTAATCATGCATAAATTTACATTCTTATCTAAGATTCTAAAACGTTCAGTCGTATCTGACGCGTTTTAGACATAACATTTTGATCTTTGCTTTTAACAATGTTAGTCCAATAAAGTCTGGTTATCAACGACCATCTCTAACTGCTTGAATTAACACCACTATCTCTCGTATTAACATCATTATCTCTTGTTTTAACATTGATATCACTCCGTCAACTTCTATTTAACATCAGTATTTATTTCGTTAACAAAGTTAACTGTCAAATATCTTTCGTCAATTACCATATAAATATCGTTATCCGGTGTGTTAATGCCGTTTATCTATCGCGTTTTAACATTGTTTTAACAATATTTGCTTCCACAGACCCCCATATTAACATCACTGTAGCATCATTAACTCTTACAGAATTTGTAAATAATATTGCAGCATCTTATTCAACATCATTTTCTCTCATATTCAGAAGTCAACATCGCTAGTGTCATCAACATCATTTTTTTGTTAATCTTCCAATAACTTCGCTATCTCTTCCTTTCAACATCATTATCTATCTTTAGTCCTCAACTAAAACCGAAAAAAAATACTTGTTCGTTGACACATCTATTCCTTCTTTTCAACACTATTATCTCTCGTAAGACAACTTAACGCCACTATCTCTACATTTCAACATAATTATCTCTCCAATTAACGTCGTTAACTATCTCCAATCTTCGTTAGTCTCACGTTAACACCGGCCAGGAGGTGGTGGGGTGTCTGTGTGGTCCAGGGTCGGGAAATACCTTTGTTATTATTTAGCGTCAAGCTTCTCACGCGACCACTGAGAGTCAATTACCTGCCCACGGGAGATTTATTGCTGGAATCCACGCCGGGCTGACGATGACCCTGCCAGCCTGCCACTATACCGCCACTATCGCCACTATTTCAACTATTTTCACCACTACCTCTACCGCCATCACCGCCATAACCGCCACTCTGGCCAATATTACCACTACTGCCAATATTACCACTACTGCCAATATTACCACTACCACCACTACCGACAATATTACCACTACTGCCAATATTACCACTACTGCCAATATTACCACTACCACCACTACCGACAATATTACCACTACTGCCAATATTACCACTACTGCCACTACCAACAATATTTCCACTACCGCCACTACCAACAATATTACTACTAGAACTACTACCGCCACTACCGACAATATTACTACTAAAACTACTACCGCCTCTACCGCCACTATTGCTACTACCACCACTACCGACAATATTACCACTACCACTACTACCACCACTATTACCACTACCGCTACTATTACCACTACCGCCACTATTACCACTACAGCTAATAATACCACTACCTCCACTATTACCACTACCGCTAATATTGCCATTACCACCACGACCGCCACTATTACCAATACCACCAGTATTACCACTACCGCCACTATTACCACTACCACCACTACCGCCACTATTAACACTACCACCACTACCACCACTGGTAGTGGTGGTAGTGAGGGGCGATATGATAGAGTTGTATAAATGGAAGTCAGGGCTAAACAAAGGGGACATTACCAAGGTACTCAAACTATCCAACCAGGAGCGAACTCGTAACAATGGTTCTAAATTAGACAAATTTAGATTTAGGCGCGAAATAGGTAAACATTGGTTTGGAAATAGAGTAGTGGACGACTGGAACAAGTTACCAAACATCATGAGGAAGGACTTACTGGCGTTTGGGTGGTACCCTATTTGTGGACCTCGAGATGTTACCAAGTCCCACCACTTTTTGATGCCCTCCACTTTTCCTGCTGCTGTAAGGTCATGAGCATACGCCACTTGCTTGACCTCAGTTGTTTCAAATTTTATTGTGTGTTGGAGCACTGATAGGCCTATTGCATACATTGCCATTGCAACAGGGTCCCCCTGTGTTGTTCCCTCGGTTGACTGTAAGATGGTATCACCTCTTAGAGCCTTTTTGTTTACTATATAGAGGTCTGATGGATTCCTATAGGAGTTTTCAACATACATTGCAAAGCTTGGACACTTGATCTTGATGTTGTGCAGTGCAACCTTGCGGTTAAGTATGTTGAATGCGTTTGAAGCATCCACCAGGAGAACGGCCTCACAATCACGCTGCTCAAATATCAATCTCATGGCGTGAATGGCCGCCTCCCCACCAGCCTGGTGGCCAGCACCCACTTGTAGGTTCCCTGCTGCTGCCCTGACATCATCCTTTACCACCTACATAATGCATTTTCCGATGATCCGCCTCAGCACTTCCCCCACCCCTATAGGCCTACATCCTGGATTCTTACCCCGGGGAATAAGGCGGCAGGCCGTCAGGGCCTGGAGGTGATGGCAGCAACAGGATGCAAGCTTTCTTGCAAGGACGGCAATGGCAGTGCAGAGATCGCTTGCTACAGGTCCAAACTTGTTTGTGCTGAGGATGATTCTCCAACCGTCTGCATCCAGACCTGAAGGGCCGGCTCCTCCTCGAGTCTTCAGTGCCTTTTTCCACACCATCTCTCCAGTTATTTTCTCGAACAGGACAGCGTTTGGTGGGATATAGTCACCCTGGAACCTGATGCCTTCGTCTTCACTTGCAGGGGGATGTTTATCTTTCAGTAGTTTTAATGTCTCTCTGTTTATTGGCATCACCCCACCGGAGGATTCCTCTGTGAGAGATCTTACCGCCAGAGACACTTTTCCCACACGCATTTTGTTTCCAAATTTTCTTGCCACGTCATCGGTGTTTTGCTTTCCATCACCCGTAATTTTAAGTCTCTCCTGCAGTGTTCTTGCTTCACATAAGAGATCATCAAGGGCCCCAGTCTGCCACATTGCCAATCTTCTCTTCATTGCTGCCGCATTTTCTTTGTGCTTAGTCTTTGTGTGTGTCCTCTGACAGAATAGATGTGGTATTATTGCCAGTATTTGAAGAGCTAAAGGGGCGAGGAAGCGGTCCTGAGTGTAATCAGTCATGAGGCGGATCATCTCCCGAATCATTTCTTTGGTGGCCGCACACTTGGGTGGTTCAAATAGGTTAGCGGGCGACCATCTGACAATTTCTTTGACCCATATGTCTGCATTTTCCATCGACATGTCATTCCACTGTGGTGGCTGTCTCTCACTCTCCTCGTGGACATCTGCTACTAAGGGAGCAACATTTATTAGTACTACATTTTCGGGTTGAGTAGACTCACTGCTATCATTTAGGATATCATCGGGCGGTTGGGTCCCGGCGATATCCACTGTGGCCACCTGTGTCGGCTCCCTGCGACGTGGGTTCCGACAATGGTCTCCCTTTCTGCATTCCACACATGGTCGGTTGTTTCTCGCACATTCACAATTTGTGCAATTTTGGTTCTGGCGAGCACAGACACAGCAATGTCTGTTACCAGGCATAGTGAACAGCACCTTGGGCGACAGATACTTCCGCCTCCGACCTCTGCTTTGGTCCCATACAGAAGAAGAAACTAGTTCTTATGAGTAAAGGGCAAAGAGGTGACGGGCTGGCCTTCTGTGTCCGGGTATTAGGGTCATACAAGCGCGGTTGTGTAGGCCACCCCCATGTGGGCGACAAGCCACACATCAGAATGATCCACTGGGAGCAAGAATTGTGACACTTAACACTTGTTTATGTATCCTTGGCAGAGATAACCACCATATCTATGGTCTCACTGATGTAGTATTAGTTATATATACTCACTTGGTCAGCCGACACTACATGAAGTGGCCGCTACTGAGGTGGGGGGACGGAGGAGGGGGGGGGGGGCGACCGCCAGCGCAAGGCACTTGGCCCCATAGGGGCAAGAGTCTCGATGCCACCCCTGCCCAAGTAGGCCTATCGACACACTGTAAAATTCTCGCTCCCACCAATAACATTGACATTATTTGTTCTTCCAATACTAAGTACAGTGCACTTGCTGGTGTTGAATTTCATTTGCCATTTTTCTGACCACTCCTGCAGTTTATATAAATCCTCCTGTAATGCATTTGCATCTTGCCCTGAATTAATCTCCCGCCCTATTTTGGTGTCATCCGCAAACTTGCTTATGTCACTGCTGATGCCAGTATCTAGATCGTTTATGTACAGTAGATTATGAATAAGAGTGGGCCCAGTACTGACCCCTGGGGAACCCCACAAGTTACATAGCTTCACTCAGATTTAAAACCATCTACGCTGACCCTCTGTGTTCTATCGGTGAGCCATGATTTTATCCAATTTAAAACTTTCCCTTCGATACCATGAGCCTTAACTTTTCTCAGATGCCTCTGATACGGTACTCTGTCAAATGCTTTGCTAAAGTCTAAGTAAATAACATCGTAATTTTCGTAATTATCTACTTCCTCGAAGACTTTCCTAAAAACGTCAGCAGAACGTAAGAATGGAGGAAACTGCAGCGGGCCTATTGACCCATACTAGGCAGTCCCGTTTACACCCAACCCCTATTGGTCATAAATCCATCCAACCTATGTTTGACTCTATCCAGCGTATTCGAGTTAATGATGAAGTTTGGTAACTTGTTCCATTCATCCACTACTCTATTTTCAAACCAATGTTTACCTATTTTGCGCCTAAATCTAAATTTTTCTAATTTAAAACCATTGTTAGGAGTTCGCTCCTGGTTGGATAGTTTAAGTACCTTTGCAATGTCCCCATTGCTTAGCTCTGACTTCCATTTATACACCTCGATCATATCGCCCCTCGCTCTACGTCTCTCGAGGGCTTTAACCTGTCTCTGCACTCAAGGTTCCTAATGCCCGGGATTAATCTTGTCATTCTCCTCTGAATTATTTCTAGGAATTCTATATCCATTTCTAAATCATTACTCCTATTAATTCTAATAAAACCACCACTACTATCATTACTACCACCTCTGCCACTAACGCCAATACTACTGCCACTAATGCCACTACTACTGCCACTACCTCCATCACTACCAGTATTGCCACTCCCACCACCGACCACTACACCAATATCAATATTAATATCATCAACATTACCATCACCACTACCACCATCACCACTACTAACTCTAATCTACCAACATTATCATTACTTCTGCCACCACTAATACTTCCAGCACTACAATAACTGTGACTACCAATACTATTATCACCATCACTTCAATCATTGCTACCACTACTACTATCGGTACAATCATTACCATGACTACTACCACCATCACTACAATCACTACTACTATTACCCCACCACCACCATCACTACAGTCACTACAACAATTGCTACTACTATTACTACTACTAAAATAACAATGGTTGCCCCTCGTGTAGGAGGATGGCCGGCCCAAGGGCCACCTAGGCGTGAAATTCTTTTAGGTGTAGAAGCTGTCGCCAACACAACAACCACACCCTGAGTTAACGAGTTGCATGACCCAGTGTCAAGGAACAGTCCGAGAAGACCGGACAACTCGCCAACTGCACTGGCTAACCACTACCCCGGAATACGATCGGCAAATCGATTAACATCCAGGTTCCCAATTACTGCTGGGTAAACAGAGGCAAATGGTGTAAATAAACTTGCCCATAGTTTCACCGTGCCTGGGAATCGAACCCGGGACCAGTCGCTTGCGAGGCGAGCATGGTGACCATTACATCACTAGTACCATGAATACAATCACTACCGCTACTATTACCACCACTACTGCCATTATTACCACTACCACCAACACCATTACTTCCTCCACCACCCTCATCTCAGTGCGGGTTTCGAAATGATCAGAGGTCAAATAACCTAACCTAACCTAACCTAACCTAACCTAACCTAATAATAAGGATTGGAATTCATATCTAATAGGGCCCAAATTCTAATGGTTATCAAACCTGAAGATCTGACTGTGACCCATCAGGACTGGAGCCCATCAGGACTGGGGCCCATCAGGACTGGGGCCCATTAAGAATGAAGCCCACCTGCGAATTCGTACCCTGTCGCGCCAATAACAAGACAAGTTTAATTTGGGCAAGTGATAATGTGTCTAGAATTTTGTGGAGGCATCAAGAGACTGTTGGTCAGTTAGATTTGAGCTCAATGACTAAAAAAAAAAAAAGAGAAGAGGAAGGGGGAAGTGGAAGAAGTGGAGAAGGGGGAAGAAGAGGAGGAGTAAGTGGAAGACGAGGAGACAGAAGAGGAAAAGGAGGGGCGGAGAAAGGAGAGGACGAGACAGAAGAGGCGAAGAAGAGGAGTAGGGGGAATAAGAGGAGGAGTAGGAAAATGAAGAAGAGGACAAGGAGGAGACAGAGGAGGAAGTGAAAGAAAACGAGGATGATGAGGAAGAAGAAGAGGAAGAACAGGAGGAGGCGGTAGAAGAGAAAGAAAAGGAAGAGATAGAGGAGAGGAAGAAAGAAGAGGAGGATGAGTAGTAGATGGAGGATGAGGAGGAGGGGGATAAAGAGGAGGAAAGGGAGGATAAGAAAAATGAGTTGGAGGACCACGAGATAGAGGGAGGAGGAGGAGGAGATAAAGGTTAATCATCAAGGTAAGACAACCGCGATAATCACTGCCTTCCCTCTTCAGAAGTCCATAGTGTACGTGACTGCTCCACCCCGCTCAGCTGATGTGTCGTGACATTGAAGGTTGTATCATCAAGTTGGTTAGCTGCTGTTATGATGCGTGATATTAGGTGATAAAAGGCATCGAGTCTCCGTAGTTGAGAGAGAGAGAGAGAGAGAGAGAGAGAGAGAGAGAGAGAGAGAGAGAGAGAGAGAGAGAGAGAGAGAGAGAGAGAGAGTTTATTTACACTTAAGGCTCACACAATCAGTTGGCTGATGACAAAGACATACTCACACAGCTAGCAGGAAACCATTCAATTAGTTCAACAAAAGCGTATTACACTAATCTAGCATTTCCAGTTATTTATTCTAAGTAGTTATGTTATTAAAGGATATCCCAACATTCTTCCCCCGGGCTAGACCTTTGTTATCTTCTAGCCAGAGTAATTTACATTTTGTTTTATTGTTTCCTGCTGTTTCGTCTAACGTCAGAGTGTTGGTGTGTCATGTGGGTAATATTGCAAGTAAGTGTGTGTGTGTGTGTGTGTGTGTGTGTGTGTGTGTGTGTCCTGGGCGCTCACCGCTTTACCCTGGTCAAGTGGGTCCCAGTGCTAGTAGACCCCAGGTTAGGGTGGGCACAGTCCTAATGGTCCCTAGTCATAATAAGTCCGAGTTCTGATGGGTCCTTTTCCTAATGAGTCTTAGTTCCAATAACCCCCTTTCATACTGGGTCCTAGTTCTAATAACCCCCTTTCATACTGGGTCCTAGTTCTAATAACCCCCTTTCATACTGGGTCCTAGTTCTAATAACCCCCTTTCATACTGGGTCCTAGTTCTAATAACCCCCTTTCATACTGGGTCCTAGTTCTAATAACCCCCTTTCATACTGGGTCCTAGTTCTAATAACCCCCTTTCATACTGGGTCCTAGTTCTAATAACCCCCTTTCATACTGGGTCCTAGTTCTAATAACCCCCTTTCATACTGGGTCCTAGTTCTAATAACCCCCTTTCCTAATGGATCCTAGTTACAATAAACCCTTTTTCATAGTGGGTCTTAGTTTTAATAGCCCCTTTTCCAAATGGGTCTTAGTTCCAATAGCCCTATAGTCCTGACGTCCCACCCTAACCTTTATCTTCACCATAACATTAGATCTAGTACTGACAGCCCCTTAATTCTAATGGTCCGTCAATCGAATGGTTAGGTAAGGTTATGATTCAGCCTGGAGCAGATTCCATAAGGTTAAGCTAGATTAGTTTAGGTTAGGTTAGACTACAGACTGGGGGTTATTAGTACTGATGACTTAACAGACCTGCCAGCGGTAACTTCCTCTCTACCTGGTGGTGTGGGGAACATAGCTAACTGGCTCTTACAGGATATAATGAAGTGATTAAAATGGCGTCAAAATTACACCAAGACTATATATTCCGAAATAAAATTGAGGTCTGGTATCTCCAATTACCGGGAAAATTCAATAGTGTACGACATTATAAGAATCCTTCACCCGAATTGTAAACTTTTGACAGCGTGTAAACCTTATGACTTTATTATGTACTGAAGAATTTTACATAATTTGTCTGAAACTGAACTTAAAATGATTACTAGACCTGATGAGGACAATTGTGTAGCTAAAGATCAATTACATAGGTCAGGAGAGGTCAGGAATGTCCTTGATTAAGTGTAAGAATATTTTTGTACACATATACATACATGCATGCATACATACATGTTCACATATGCACACAAATCGCAATGCATAAACAAAGACTTATCATGTATACACTTACTTACATATACTAACTACTTTGCTGTCACTCAGAATCGAGTATGACAACCATCCAGTTATGATACAATGATATGAGTTATTAAGGATGTCACCTTCATTGATGAGCTCTGAGGTGACTATAGAGGCCGATACGGGACCGGTAGGGTCAATCACAGAAGTCGCACATGTGGGGGGCTGCATCTAGTGCGGGAGGGGCGGCGGCAGAGTCTTTCCGGCGTTGGCGCTTGTCTGCCTCGTTCTGCAGTCGGGCTAACTCGAAATTATTGACACCTTCTTGTGTGGTGGTCCTCCAAGAGTTATGGTGTGGAGTAATCGTCTCCCAGGTGAGGGGGTCGATTTGGCACTTTTTCAGGTTTGTCTTAAGACTATCCTTATACCTCTTCAGTTTCCCGCCAGTATTACGTTTACCATTCGTTAAGTGACTGTAAAGTCCAGCATAGTTGTTCGTGGATAATGGTAGCCTCAATGCTCCTACAGTTGGTGTCAGCAAGAATACTGGCATCTGTTCTCCTGTCTTCCCAGCGAACACGGAGGATGGAACGTAGACTAGGTTGGTAAAAGTTTGCAAGTGCCTTGCTGTGACTCCTGTATGTGACACTCATGTGACACTGATGCGACACTGATCATCGGCTCGTCAGAGCCAAGCTCTCACTTCATGTTGCCCCAAAACGGCAAAGGCAGTAAACCTCCAGAAGAGGTTTTAACACTAAGCGTCTGGAGGATCCAGTGGCAGCAAAAGGTTTTAGAGAGCAGCTCGAACTTGGGCTGATAAACAACCCAGCAGCAAACAACGCAAATCCCAGTGCCAAATGGGATGCTCTCGACACTGTCATAACAAAAACCTGCACAGAGACCCTCGGCCAGATCAAAGGAATACACCAGGATTGGTTTGGTGAAAATGACCCAACAATTAATGTACTCTTCGATGATAAAGGTGCTGCTTTAACTGACTGGCAGAACAACCCTCAGTCTCGGACCAAAGCTGATACCTACCACAAGAAGAAAGCGGTGGCCCAGTGGGAACTTCGCAGTCTAAAGAACGACTGTTTTACAAATAAAGCATGTAATATAAAAAAAATGCAGATCAGCACAAGATGCTCGAATTTTTAAATGCCACTAAAACATTTTATGGGCCAATCACTCGTGGCGCAGGCCCCCTCCGCTCATTCGACGGTAACTCCATAATTAAAGACGATAAAGGCCTCCTTCAGAGCTGGAAAGAGCACTACCATTCATTGCTCAACCGAAACATCGATGTGGATGTCCTGACTACCCAGCAAGATTAATCCGCAAGGCAGCGGGGTAGTGGTTGGTAGGCGCCAAGGTGTATCCATATGCTGGTGAGCCTGTGCGTTGTCTCCCTGAGGTCCACCCTGCTGGTCTAGCCTGGGGCCATGAGGCACCCAGTTATCGTGTGTCGCCATAAGGAGGTCACACAAGGAGTCTTGATGGTGAAGAAGCTGTTTACTGGCAGGGGAAGAATTACACACTGCTGCTTCCCTGTTCGCCACGAGGGCTAACAAGCGGCGGTAGCTGAAAGCGAGAGGAAGCAAACAGTGCCTGGATCTTAACAGTAACAAAATGTTGCCACACTAGACGCATTACACCTCCCTTTGTGCATACACACACACACCACACTACCACAACAACACCACACTAACACAACTTCCCCTAAACAAGAGAAGGTTTTAACTTCTGATATTCGTATTGTGTGACCTTCAACTAGTTTACAGCTCTCTCTCTCTCTCTCTCTCTCTCTCTCTCTCTCTCTCTCCCTCTCACCCGTTTTTCCCTGCTGAATGATGGCAGAATAACCCTTGGGTGGACTAGCACGATACTAGCACAACAACACCACACTACCACAACACCATCACAATACTACCATAACATCACCATAGAACCATCCCGCTACCCTAACGCCACCTCCACAACATCACCACACTACCACATCACTATTATAACACCATCATCACACTATCACATCACAATACTACCTCGACACTACCACAAAAACACCACACAACTACACCACTACCATACAATCAAGACACCACCATACAACCACGACACTACCATAAAACCACACTATCGCACTGTCA
Source organism: Homarus gammarus (assembly GCA_958450375.1). Classification (NCBI taxonomy): domain Eukaryota; kingdom Metazoa; phylum Arthropoda; class Malacostraca; order Decapoda; family Nephropidae; genus Homarus; species Homarus gammarus. The sequence goes on from CAUDMG010001289.1 coordinate 62,978, forward strand.
CAAGACCACACTACCACTGCATAAACATGCTACCATGAAACTACCACAACAACACCACACTATTACACTACCACAACACCATTAAAACAGTACCACACTATCACAACACTATTAAAACACTACCACACTACCACAACACTATTAAAACAGTACCACACTACCACAATACTATTAAAACACTACTACACTATCACAACACTATTAAAACACTGCCACACTACCACAACACTATTAAAACACTACCACACTATCACAATACTATTAAAACACTACCAGACTACCACAAGAACAATACACTACCACAGCACTGCTACAATAACAACTCACTACATAACTCTACCATAACAACAATGCACTACCACAACATTACCACAACACTACCACAACACTACCACAAGAACAACACATAACCACAACTCATCCTAAACAAGAGAAGATTTTAACCTCTGCCCTTCTCATTGTGTGACCTTCAACTGGTTTACAGCCTCTCTCTCTCTCTCTCTCTCTCTCTCTCTCTCTCTCTCTCTCTCTCTCTCTTTCTCTTTTATCTCCTAGTTCTCCCCCTCTTACTTACTTCATTCCCTCTTTGTACCTTTCCTTCTTCTTTCTCTTCTTAACATCCTCACAACTGTTTATTTTATCCCAAGTCTTTTCTTCGTCTCCTTATTTTCTTCTCTTTCACTCTCCTTACCCTTTTACTTATGTCTTCTCTCCTCCTCTACTTTCCCTTGTCTTCTGACCTTCTCTCTCCTTCTTGTCCACCTTTTCCTCACTCCCTCACCTATTCCTTTCCTTTTCCTCTCCTCCTCTTCTTCCCCTTTCAGCCTTTTCCACACTCCCCCTCCCCACCCCATCTCTTCTCCTCCTCTCAATTCCTCCCCCTGTCCTCCACTTTCTTCCTCCCTCACCTGTCTTCCACTTGCCCACTCCCTCCCCTCACCTCCCCACTCCCTCCCCTCACCGCCCCCACTCCCCACTTACCCCCTTCTCCCCACTCCCCCACTTGTCCCCATATCGTCTATCGTAACAATATTACTACGGAACGTCTCGTACTACTACCGTCTTCCTCTCCCTTTCCCACCCCCTACCTCCTCCCCCTCCCTCGCCCTTTCCCATTCCCTTCTCCCCTTGCCCCCTCCCTCAGTCACTCACCTGTATATATTTAGACGAGTTGTTAATTACCTCCAAGATTCAGGTGACAGTGACGTCGTGTGTAAAAGTAAAGACTTATGTATCTTGAGAAGTTTAATTTTAAGATTGTTGTATTTACTATAATAATTGTTATCGTAACTAATGGCTCTGTAACTTAGTTGTGAAGAGTGTTTGTTTGTTTGTCTCGGAATCGAATGGTCACGGGTTTGATTCTCTATCGAAGTGGTGGAATGGATAGGTTTTGTGGACTCAGCAGTACATGATTACACTTTGGAACGACCCTTGGTGTACCAGCACCCTGCCAAGGTGTTAGTAAGAGAAAAAAAATCAAATAAATATACAGATCAGAAACTAATTAACGTTGGTGTAAGCGATCAACCGTGCAGCTGACCAACACCACCGTCTCTGCTGGTACTAGTGTGGTGAGAAAAATATAAATTGTTTTTTAAATAAGATAAATAAACCTTTCAATTTTTTTAATGCTCATATCCATTAAAAAAAGTGCTTTAAATTACCTAATGCAACATTCCATAACTGCTTATATAATGCTTTATCAATTTTTAATCCAACTAATCTTTACCTGACCAATAGTAGTCTATTAAGTGATGTATATTTTCTTGCTAAAAATGTAGATGAATGTAAATTTAGTGACTGATTAAAAATATTCTCCCATGAATCCAGACATGATTTGCTTGATTGTAATTTAACTTTAAAGACCTAAGTTAATTAATTTTGGTCATGATTTAATCAGGATTTATAGGCTCTTGTGTTGTATGCTATAAAACTTTACCAAACTAAAATTCAGTTTTTTTTTTATTAAGGAATCCTGAGTTTGTGGCAGTACAAGTGAGTGCAGTGGCAATAGTGGTCAGCAGTAGTGATGGCTGCCACCACAACTAGTGACGTAATGTACTGTTTTTTTCATAATCCTTCTCTCTCTCTCTATGTGTTTTCATCTTCTAAATTAATGCATCAAAGAAACAACTTGAATGGCACTTCCTGTGTTTCAGTGCATCAAATTCTATATCAAGAGCCATTTTTCCATTGGAGTTTTCCTTGTCCCATACGACTTGAGCCCCGCAAGATGGTGGACGTCTTCACCCTGGTCCCTTGATGACGACACATGCATAGGGTTTATTAGACCGAGGTCAAGGTCACAGCTACATGTTACCACAGTTCGGTTAAATATAGTGACTAATCAAGTGGGTCTTAGTCCAAATAGTGTCCAACCTACAGTAACTTAATCATTAGTGTGGGGTTTATTCGGACTGGAGCCTCCAACTTATCCTACAGTACAGCCCTGAAGTCAAAATTACAGCAGCAGGTGAAAAAAGAAACTGTGAACAAAAATATTTCTTAATACACATATATCATTAGCCAGTGAACACGGCTCCAGTGAGTGTTCTATAATCAAATTATCTTTTGGATGTTATGGAATACTGAGTGTTGTAAGTTTCTAGTCCGTGACTCGTCCTTCCAACGAACATACAAAATTCCTACAAACCTGGCAACGATATTTTATTCCCTCAAGATCTTGCATGAGTTTCAGAATAAGCATGGCGGCCAGATTATTGTACCTTAGCCTATGTATATGATCATATGTCATTATACAGCGTTAGCACATGGAGGGCTGGGCTGTAGAGAAAGATGCCAGTAATGGGGGTAATGGGATTATTCAGGGATATATTATTAGTTGGAATTTAAATGAACACCAAGAAGCTGGAACAGTGTATTAATAGCCGTCCCAGGTTCAGTATACGGGCGACTGGTGGCTGAGTGGTTGTGGCCATGGAGTTTGGGCTCGCTGGAACAGTACAACATTGTATTTGGGCTCCGATTGAGAAATATTCAGCTACACATTAAACAGGTAGCCAGGATCATGGCAAATATTACATGACATTCACTTCCTGAACCTCCAGTATATTCTCTCCTTACTGTGACTTACAGGAATTCATTATAAAAAAAGAAAAAGAAAACAACTGAAATTCAGTGATGTCTATTGGTAGACCCTGCTGCCATATGGCATCACAAAAATTGTGACCAAGTCCCAGGTTGCTCATCAGACTTTCTGCCCCATTTACACACAATTGAAGGGGCTCAATTGTTTCTCTTACTTTGACAACACAACATACATACTGTATATCGTTTCTCACTCTTGATTTATTATTTATTTATGGTTCATTATTATTATTATTATTATTATTATTATTATTATTATTATTATTATTTATAATTTTTATTTGTATTATTTTATTTTATTTTAATTGTTATTCATTTTTTATTAATTTCATTATTATTATTATTATTATTATTATTATTATTATCTAATATACTATAGGACTAGCCGTCTGTCTGTCTTGTTGTCTGTCTGTCTGTCTGACTGTCTGTCTGTTCTGGGCAGCCGAAACGGCACAATCGTTTTTCATCAAACTTGGTGGAAAAATCGCAAAAAAAATCGTTGAGTGGAACAAATTTCGTGACGCCATATGGCAGCAGGGTCTACCATTAGACAACACATTATGCTTCCAATATCTTCCCAGGCGGTAGTACCTCCCTGTTTGGTTGCTGCCTACTGCCTATTACCTACGATGATTTCACCCTTTATGGACGATGATTTCACCCTTTACTTACGATGATTTCACCCTTTACGGACGATAGTTTCACCCTTTACTTACGATGATTTCACCCTTTACGGACGATAGTTTAACCTCTTAAGGAAGATTGTTTCACCCTTTACGGACAATAGTTTCACCCTTTACGGACGATGCTTCATTACTTCAAGGAGGACAGTTTGGCCCTTTCATCCTCAGAGGCAAATTATCTTCTTGCTAAACTGTTTATCCTGACTGTATTTAGACTGACTGTATTAAGACTGTGTGTATCAAAAAGACTGACTGTATCCAAACTAGGTCTAGGAGGACGATCTTCCTAACAACTTGTAACTAACTCTTAAATTATGATGGTTCCTCACTTTGCAGTTGGGGAAGTGGAAGCGGTCTAGTACAGTGCCGGGCACACATTGGGTGAAGACAGTCGGAAATTGGGTTAACATATACAGGTAACTGGGCAAAGTTAAACGGTTAATTAGGCTAAGGTACACAGTAATTGGGCGAATATTTAAATTTAATTGGAAGAACATACACGGTTAATTGGGTATACATACACGGTTAATTGGGCGGACATGCATGGTTAATTCGACGAACATACACGGTTAATTGGACGAGCATACACGGTTAATTGGACGAACATACACGATTAATTGGACGAACATACACGATTAATTGGACGAATATACACGGATAATTAGCCGAACATACACGGTTATTTGGAAGAACATACACGGTTAACAGGGCAAACATACAAGGTTAATTGGTCGAACATTCACGGTTAACTGGTCGAGGATACACAACAAGCCTCACCTGAGAGGAGGTGTATTAGAGGTACCAATTCACGCCTTAACACTGGGCACCTCCTCATCCTTTTGACATGATTTATTCTACCTGTGTTCTCCTCCTCCTCCTCTTCCTCCTACCCTCTCTTTCCTCCTCCTCCTCCTCCTCCTCCTCTTCATCCTCTTCCTTCTCTCCCTCCCTTCCTTTATCACCTCTTTGTTATTCTCACACACACACACAGGATGGGATAACTATTTCTCGAGGTGCGATTGGCGACGAGAAACAGGGAGCAGCGTGGAGGTGTTCAAGGTCAGAATTGAGATATTGAGGCTTGGTTTGATAGCTCAGGGGTCCAGGTGGAGTTGTTTAGCACCCAGCCTCCTCACGATTTGTCTGGCTTTAATCATTACAAATTATCACGACTGGTTGGGAAGAAGTGGACAAAAAAAAAAAGAAGGAAGGAGAAGAGAGATTAAAGAATAAAAATACCCGGCGGACATTTCACTGTTTGTTAAGTTTACCCTGTGATTATAACTCTTTGCCGCCACTAGGACACTGCTCAAACGGGGTTGCAAACGAGGCACAATATCAACAATAATGTACAATGGAATTAGATGTAAGATTCACCCTTTTCGCAAGGTTAATCAATAACTAGAGAAACATACGACTATTTGCTGCGGGTACGACAGGCGGTGATCATAGAGAAGCTGCCAGAGAAAGAATGCTTGTCGTTGGGTTAAGGGAGGCCTGGTGGGTAACACTCTCTTGCCCGGGCTGCTACCCACTTAATTATCACACCAGGTAATTATACGCTTTACCTGCCTACAGCGAACACCCTACCTATAGCAAACACCTCCTTAAAGCGAGCACCTACAGAACACACAGAGTAAAGACGTTGTTTTAGAAGTACTTAGTTTCCGCTTGTCTCGTCTCATATATTTACTCCGGTGACCTAATGTTTACCATCTGTTCTATCTTCCTCTTCTCATCTTTTCTCTCACCTTCTTTATTTTTATATCTCGTTTTTTTAACTCACTTTGCTTTTATTAATCAGGTGTGTGTGTGTGTGTGTGTGTGTGTGTGTGTGTGTGTGTGATCCACTAAAACTTACGGTGACAGGCCTTCTCCTCCCCACCCACACGACCTCCTCCCCACCCACACGACCGCCTCCCCCACCCACACGACCGCCTCCCCCACCCACACGACATCCTCCCCCACCCACACGACATCCTCCCCCACCCACACGACATCCTCCCCACCCTCACAACCTCCTCCCCCCACTCACACGGCTTCATGCACTTCTCCCCTCTCCCTTCCTTCACACACCTCATCCCCCCTCTCTCACCCCCCCCTATTCCCTCCCCCTATCACCCCTCTTTCCTCTCCCTTTCTCACTCCTCTTCCCTCTCTCATCTTTCCCCTCTCCCTCTCTCTCCCCTCTCTCTTCCTTCACACCCTCTCCTTCCCTCTCTCACTCCTCTCCCTCTCCCTCTTTCGCCCTTCTCCCCCATCATTTTGACCCTTCTCTTAATTACACTAGACAAGAGGTCATTAGAACACAAAGTAGTAGTTCACGATTCTATTTAAATTGCAGTGATCTTTGCTTGACCCTGAGGTATGATCTTTGACCCAGAGGTGTGACCTTTGACCATGAGGTGTGATCTTTGACCCTGAGGTATGAGCTTTGACCCCGAGGTGTGATCTTTGACCCGAGGAGTGACCTTTGACCCTGAGGTGTGACTTTTGAACGACTTCACAAAAAATATTTATTTTTGGCCAACTTTCAACTAATTTGCCAAAGTTTATCAAAATTAGGCCATGTGTGTGTGTGTGTTTGTGATTGTAATAATAACAATTTCGTGTCTAATGAAAATACCAAAAATTTATACACAATATACATACAACATACAACAAAACAGGGGAGGAGGAATGGTCCAATATACACTTTCGGTAAATAATTAACTCCCAAAGCTACATGAGAAGTGAACTACAAGACATGGCTGAATTATTGATGATGTCCACAATAATACGAATGGGTCTGTTGTTAAGGATTTGTGTCAGCTAATATGAGTTTATTATAGTCCTTGTGAGTTAATATGAGATTAGTTTGGTCTGTGTCAGTTGATATGGGATTATTTTGGTCTTTGTGAGTTAATATACGGTTGGTGTGGCATTGTGAGTGCCTATGAGCTTGAGGGATAAAGCTCGTGGCCGGATGTACGGATAAACAAACATTCTGATGGACGATGGGTAATAACACCTCTCTCCCTCTCTCACCCTTCTCCCCTCTCTCACCCCTCTCCTTCTCCCTCTCCCCTCTCCCAAACCTCTCTCAATATAAAACGCAAAACGTAAACAAAACAAGACAACCGAGTTCGAATTACTGTATAGACAAAATGGTAAAAATTAATAATTGAAAAAAATGGTAAGGAAGGGAAACTACAAAGAGAAGAAAGAAGAAAATAAACAAATAAAGATGAAAGAAATAACATTTAGGAATGAAAGAAACAAAAGTATTTATATTAAGACTAAAAAAAAGGTCACAAACAGAATAAAAAAATTACAAGAAAAATTAAGAAAATTTGAAAAAGAATAAAAGTAAATGAATTAAAACAAAAGAAAAAAAATCACGTCAAAATTAAAAGAAAACAATAAAAGAGGAAATAATGAAGAAAAACAAAATAAAATAAAAACAAAAGACGAACACAAGGGTAAACAAATATAACATACACAAAAACTATAGAATGAAAACATAGCGAATATAATTGAAACACAAAAAAAGGAAAATGAAGGAAAAAAATAATATAAGGAAGACCAGAAAATACCTCAAAACAACTACTGTAAATAAGTGAGGCAGAAACTCGTGCAAGAAGCTGTCAACATACCACAAGCTGGATGATGATGTCACACAGGGATTAGGGCTGAGGCGGCCAACTAGATATAACAGTGTAAGTGTAAGTGTTTTGAATCAAATAATAACCACATGATAAATATTAATATTTTTTTTCATAATTTAATTGAGAATACATAATTGTTGTATAGAGTGTATGATATTTGATAAGGTATCTGATGTTGTTACTTGAGGAAGGGAGAAGCAGGAGGAGGAGGAGGAAGGGAGCGGGAATATTTATATCACATTGTCTTATGTTTTTCATATCATATTTTATAATCTCAGTCCCCAGTTGTTAAAAGTAAAGACTAAAATTGTCAAAATCGAGAGCAATAATAGAAAACAATAATAATAAATGATAATAAATAAATAATAATTTATATGTTTTTAGAAATAGTCCTCTAGGGCCTAGGCAACCCCCGCAGTACCTTAGTGGCGATCTGACCAGTGATAAACACAGTCAATCCTCAGCTGCTGCCTGGAGAACGTTTAAGAGATTGACACTGCCTTCATTTTAAGTTATAATAATTATTTAACAGCCACATACTGCATTATTTAACAGCCACATACTGTATTATTAAAGAAAACGACAACTGTGATGTGTGGGGTAAGCATTAGGTGTACCTATTGGCAGGTGTCGGGGTTGTGGCAGCTAGACCCCAACCCAACCTAACCTAACCTAACCTAACCTAAACCGGTCCTTTATGTATTACTTTTATTTACTATAACATATCCTAGTCCAACCTAACCTAACCAAATTTAACCTAACCTAACCCAAGACGCCATAATGAGCTGCTAAATATTAACTTTATAAGGAAAACTACTACTAAAAAAAATAATGCGATTTAATAAAGTAATAAAAAGTAAAAATCAATTAACATGAAATATCACAAATTAATACAAAATAAACATGATAACAGAGGATTAATAAAAACTAATACAAAATAATGTTTATAGAAAGACGAGATAAAAGAAATAAAAGAGAAAGTAACAAAAAAAGCAAAAGATAAACACTAAATATTTCACTTTAAAATTTCGTTTCTGGATTTGAGATTATTTCTGAAATGTTTATTATGATGCGGCAAGTATAAGTTTCAGCATCAGGGTTAACAAAAATATGAATGCCTCTTTGATTCATTTCGATTTTAGGTGGAATAAATGACTAAACACCGGTATAATTTTTTTTCTTTAGTAAACTCAAATTATATTTTTTTCCTTGTACCAATGTTCCGATGTGTTAAAACAAAAAGTGTAAAAATCCCGAAGACAAACTAATGTTGAGGACGTGAAACTCAGATAAATAAATCACCGTAAAATAAATCTATAAATATCATAGAAAAACATAGCAACAATAATAACAAAGAACCCAATAAACAATATTTACAATTACCAAAAATAAAGATTCACAGAAAACGAAAATTATACAAAAGGAACAAAAAAACACACAAAGGAAACGAGAAGGCAGCAAATAACATGGTAAGAGACTCCAAAGAAAACAAATTAAACATCAAGGCAACAAAGAAAACCGATTTATTTGATAATTTATCTTCTGGCGGGAGCAGTAGACGCCAGCCAAACCGCACCTTAACTATCCCAGCTAAAATAACCATCCTTAAGTTAGGTTAAGTTAGGTTAGGTTAGGTTTGGTTATGTTGTGGTATTTTATGTTACATTTGATTAGGTTAGTTTTATGAGTTAGATTTGGTTAGGTTATGTTATGTTATGTTAGGTAGGAATTTTTTGGTTTAGTTGGGATAGATTACGCTGGTTTAAGTCAGGTTAGGTTTGGTAAGTTCAGTTATGTTTGGTTGTGCTAGGTTAACCTCTGCTAACCTGTGCTAAGTTAGATTAACCTGAGCTAAGATAAGCTAGGTTAACGTGGGCTAAGGTTAAGCTGGTTCGTATCATCTAAAAACTAGACAATTCAATATAGCAGATTTTCAGCAGAGGACATCTTGTAGGATGAAGAACGTCCATCTACTGACGATGGTGAGAGCCGCTACAGTGAAGACAGTGTTTAATTGTCGTCACATAGATATAAAAAGGATGATAGAATATAAAAACAACATTAAAGAATATGAAAATCTATCACGGGGAAGCAGGGGAGTAGTGAATGAAACGGGGAAGAAGAATTTATGTGAAAATAATTAAGAAAATATAAAATAGAAAACGAAGTAAACCATCAAAGAAAACGGAAGAATATAACAAAAAAAACGTAAAAATCATAAATAAATAGAAAGCAAAAGACTCAGATAAGACGATGGAGGTGGGTAGCGGCCAGCGTCCATTTGGCAGGCGAGGGAGCGAGGCGCCAGGGTGAGCAGTGTTTTTAATTATGGCTAAGTACAGGCTAGCCTCGCTAATAACAGAGGCAGGCGTATTAATTACACCTCCCTATACTAATTCCAACTTATGGCATAAGACAATCCCTCGTTCCCAGGCCATATTAAACGCTGGGATGGTTTGCGTGTTTTTTCTCGCGACAGTTACCTGGCGAGCAATTTTACCAGCGAGCGATCTTTATTTATCTTTTTAACTCGTGAATTTGTTTATTTCTTAACTCATCGTGATGGAATTTATGATATTAAGCGTTTGTTTTGTGTCTGGAAAATGTTGAGTTACTGTCGTCTTATGTTATGAATTTAATCATCACTGGTTATGCATGTATATACAGTACACATTTTATAAATAAATAATATATATATATCATGTAGATCCACAATGAAAACGTGGATAGGATAAATCGTGATAAAATCAAACAGGGAAAACGGAAACAATGGAGCACCTTAGCTTTCGTCTTTATTCAAGACATCTTCAGTTGCCTCTGAAGATGTCTTGAATAAACACGAAAGCTAAGGTGCTCCATTGTTTCCCTTTTCCCTGTTTGATTTTATCAAAATATATATATATATATATATATATTATATATATATATATATATATATATATATATATATATATATATATGCTGATAACCACAAGGAAAGAAGAAAACACGAAGTTCCCAAGCGCTTTCGTGTAATTCACATCTTCAGGGGTGAGTACAGTCTGTACTCACCCCTGAAGATGTGAATTACACGAAAGCGCTTGGGAACTTCGTGATATCTTCTTTCCTTGTGGTTATCAGCATATACCTAGATCACGCGCACCTACAGTGATTTACTTGCATATATATATATATATATATATATATATATATATATATATATATATATATATATATATATATATATATATATATATATATATATATACTGTATATACACGACATCAAGTCACACCACTTGGCCAAAACTTTAAAAAACAGTTTTTCCTCTCACTTCCAATTCACGCATCAATTTCCTCAAATTTCAATATTATGATAAGAAATTTTTCCTTGTAGGCTCCAAAATGCAGGAAAATATCTCTGGCAACGTCATTTTTTATAATTTCCTGGGGGAACGCGTCAGGCCCCCCTCCCCCGTGGTCCACAACTCACACGTCGTATGCAGTATATTGCATGTCATTTTGAAAACCATTTCCACTCGCAATCATACGCATTTATTTATATGTACATAAATACAATCATAAATAAATAAACTCGTAAAGTACTTGGAAGCTCATTCATACACATATATGAATATGGACAGGTACAGTACGTTGAGATATATAATATGAAATACAGTTAACAACACAGACAGGTGTGCATAACAACACACACACACACACACACACACACACACACACACACACACACACACACACACACACACTTGAATATAGGCATTATCTTATCTATATCAGTACAGCTACACGTTATTACAAGAGTGCATGAATTACATACATATAATATACATACATGTACTAACGTCACCGTGGACCTGCGTACACACAAACTCAAGACACACATCAGGGCGTATAGGTGAAAGGTCAAGTGGGTTTCAGTTCTAAAAGGCCAAAGGTTAAATAAATAGGCACTTCCTAAGCAATAAGATAAATGTCTAGTCTGAGAGAGCCTCCATTCTAGTCTGGGGCCCACCACTAAAAGTTGCGTCAGATTAGGTTAGGTTAAGTTAGGGCCCTACAAGGACATGGCCAGAGCTTTTATACTAACAGGCAGGGAAAGAAAATGGAGCATAAATATGGTAAGAAATGAATTATATTTGGATAGAATTTGTGTGAGTACATTATAAAAGAAATTGGAAAATACTATAGTTGCAAACGGAGTATAAATTACAGTAGAAAGCCTAGCACAATATGGCAGAAAATGAAGTGTAATATGATAAACTATACGGTACAATATGATAGAGAATAAAGTTAATATGGCAGATATATGGCGTACTAGGGTATAAAATGAAGCGGTATAAGCCAGAAGAAGAGAGCGTAATAGAAAATAGAGCATACCATATTAGGGTCTACGGATTACCTGCAGATTAGGCACCCTTAACCTAACCTAACGTGACCTAACCAAACCTAACCTAACCTGACCTAACCTAGCCTAACTCAACCTAACCCTTCTATGCTAACGTTTGGGTGCTAAATCATTACGTGAAATAAGATGGGGTGCCTAATCCTTACGTGATCCGAATACTTAGATAATAGGGCAAAACTGAAGTACACAAAACAGCAATATGACGCGACAAAATACTCCATACCATACACAAGCCGGTCTTTACCTAGTACAGGGTAGACCATTGCGTGTACTAGTCAACACAAGGAGTCATATACCTGCAAAAACTAAGTGATGCAAAAATTATACTGTACTAGTGATCTTCAATAACTAAAGTATAAAAAAACGAGTGTTTTAGACAAGAACATAGACTAATTATCAATAAATACAAAATACAAATCCTATTAAGATCAGTACTTCTATTATCAGAACAGTGACTGATGACTAACCTTCATTCTAGCTGGGAAAAAACAAAATGAATGTTGATATTTCACAGCTACTTGAATTCCTGGAAAATTAAATCTTTCTCAGGATGGTAAAAAAAAATCATTTTCTGATTGAATTATTTCTGCATGGAAATTTATTCTGCATGAATGAAAGAAAATAAATATGGGTTACTTTTTTCTTCTCTCTGCCTGACAACACTCACGTGAATATTGCATATTAATACACTGATTTAAATTGTTAGTATAGACCGGTTATATTGGTGAGCTGGATGAGATATATAGTTAGAATATACTATAGTGATTTTGGCTCGTACAAAACATCAGGCACTCAATCTTTCCTCAGTTGGGATTCGAACCTGGAACCAACAGGTTACCAATCCACTACGATACCCACTCATCCACCGCACCCACGAAAACGATACAACATGATGACTCTATGAGATTGATATATTGAAAATACGAAATAATATGGCAGGAAATTTGCCGTAGTGCGTTTGTAAATGTAGATTAATGAGGCAAGAATTCGACAATATGTCATGAAATATGAGAAAAATAGAGAATTGATGGAAAATGAAAGAAATTATGTAGTGAAACGATACAAAATGCAATAAAAAAAATAAAATGGAGTAATATGATAGAAAATGTAAATTAATTATAAAAACCAAACAATTACGAAATGGAGAATAACAAGAGAAAATGTAGCATAATGGAAAAATGGATCAATATGAAAGAAATTGGAATATAACGATAGAAAATGGGTCATAATGGTTGAAAATGAAGAATAATAATGAAAAATATTGAATGTCTTAGAAAATAGGATGAAACTGGTAGAAAATATGGGATACCACGGTAAATTAAAACAATGTTGTTAGTACTGTACGTATTGGCTTTTTCAATTTAAAATGATAACTTAGATCTAATTGATAATTTAATCGAGGTTTAAATCATGACTCACTAAACCTGTACACAAAAATTAACCTAAATTACCCATATTTAATTAACGTTTACCTAATAAATTTTTATCTGACTTACCCTTACCAAAGTAAAATGTATCTAACCTAACCCAACCTATATTTAAGTTACTAATAGCGGATCCGAAACCTATCATGTTGTTTCCCAAACCTAACTGTCCCTTAACTAACCTAACTTAACCATATTTGACTGCAGGTCCAGGTTCGGTGCGACAATAGACTGTTAACGCAGTAATATAATGTAATTCTAATTATCATTATCATCTCCACTACCACAACCGAAACTGTAATATGTTTTCATTATAAATAATAAATTCAAAAGCTTTTTAGAATAATTACATTGAAAAAAAAAATGCAAAACAATAGATATCTTGTTCATGAAATTTGTTTTATATAAAGAATAAGCAAATAAATTTACACAGACATAAAAACAAATAAACAAATAGTGAGCCTTGAAGAGTGTTTTACCCCGCAAGAAAATCACAACATAATACAGTGCATTTTGGTTCAAATTTGCTCAATATTAATAGGCTAATTTTGTGTCAGCTTACTAGACACGTAAGATAATAAACCCGGGCTAAGGCTGATATACACATCGCTTTTTCTTAATCACAGCAAAAAGGATTAAAAATACATTCCTCAATTACAAAGATGATAATATTACGTCCAGGTAATTACAAAAGATGAGAACACACACACACACACAAGACGTCGTTCATAATAACAGAAAATGATCAGATATTAGGCAGATCCCCCGCCGCCCTCACCCAACCATCTGCGGTAATCCTCCGAGTTATGACAACACAAAAATTTACCTCACGCGGGAAATTGACCAGATAATCACGTTCAAGATGGCTGCCTGTGGGTGGGCGAGAACCCAGCCTGGCCCACGTCATATGGTGCTCAGATCTACCATTGTTTCTTCCCTGAAAAATATAATGCCACGCACAGAGCTTGCCGGACGATCCTCTTTCGTCAAACTTTTTATACCAGACGCAGCTTCGCCCGCCTTCTGCCCATACTGGCGTTGACAATATTCTTTCATTACATCTTTCAATTACATTTTTAGTGCTGTCAGTCAAAGATACTTAATAAGTAATTACAAGCGCTCTATAACACCTTACTGGCGCTCTATAACACCTTACTGGCGCTCCATAACACCTTACTACCGCTCTATAACTAACACCTTACTGGCGCTCTATGGCGGAGGTATAAATTAAGTGGGGCCATCGTTCGTCTTAATCACTCAAGGGCAGGACAGGTCAATCACTCATACATTATAAACCACTAAGTTATTTATCACCTTTATTCATAATTTTTCGATGATCTAATGATTATTTTAGACTTGGTAGATTCTCAAAGGTTCTTAAGGTAAATAATTTCTCTTAACCCTGTAAGATTCTCAAGGGTTCGTAAGGTGAATACTTTCACTTAAACCTGGAAGATTCTCAAGGGTTCGTAAGGTAAATACTTTCACTTAAACCTGCAAGATTTTTAAAGGTTCGTAAGGTGAATACTTTCACTTAAACTTGTAAGATTCTCAAAGGTTCGTAAGGTAAATACTTTGTGCTAAACCTGAAAGATTCCCGAAAAAAAAACACTTTTAGGTTCGTTATCACCAATGTAAAGAAAGCGAGAATCGGGAGGGCGTCTTAGGATAGCCAGTAGTGAACATTACAGCCAACAGCCTCCAGTGTTGACCCCGGGTGAGAAGCTTCGAGTTGTACAAATACGTAAAACTGAATTAGGAGGAAATAATTATATTCTAGTTTCACATTTGACTAACATACCCATGAGGTGAATAAATTAATGTGTAAAAATGGCAAAGGAGTTATGAGTGGCTGGTGCAGGGAGTGTGGCCGGGGTGGTGTAGGGAGTGTGGCCGGGGTGGTGCAGGGAGTGTGGCTGGGGTGGTGCAGGGAGTGTGGCTGGGGTGATGCAGGGAGTGTGGCCGGGGTGGTGCAGGGAGTGTGGCTGGGGTGGTGCAGGGAGTGTGGTCGGGGTGATGCAGGGAGCGTGGCTGGGGTGGTGTGGGGAGTGTGGCCGGGGTGGTATAGGGAGTGTGGTCGGGGTGATGCAGGGAGTGTGGCTGGGGTGGTGCAGGGAGTGTGGTCGGGGTGATGCAGGGAGTGTGGCCGGGGTGGTGCAGGGAGTGTGGCCGGGGTGGTATAGGGAGTGTGGCTGGGGTGGTGTAGGGAGTGTGGCTGGGGTGGTGCAGGGAGTGTGGCTGGGGTGGTGTAAGGAGTGTGGCTGGGGTGGTGCAGGGAGTGTGGCTGGGGTGGTGTAGGGAGTGTGGCTGGGGTGGTGCAGGGAGTGTGGCCGGGGTGGTGTAGGGAGTGTGGCTGGGGTGGTGCAGGGAGTGTGGTCGGGGTGGTGCAGGGAGTGTGGCCGGGGTGGTGCAGGGAGTGTGGCCGGGGTGGTGCAGGGAGTGTGGTCGGGGTGGTGCAGGGAGTGTGGCTGGGGTGGTGCAGGGAGTGTGGCCGGGGTGGTGTAGGGAGTGTGGCCGAGGTGATGCAGGGAGTGTGGCCGGGGTGATGCAGGGAGTGTGGCCGGGGTGGTGCAGGGAGTGTGGCTGGGGTGGTGCAGGTAGTGTGGCCGGGGTGGTGCAGGGAGTGTGGTCGGGGTTGTTCATCAGCGCTGGCCTGGTTGTCAGTTTTAACACTCCGGCGTCTTGATATATCGATACGTTAACGTCTTACCTTACCCCACCCTGAATCTCTTATAAGCCATATAAATTATTACAACCTCGGGTATAATAACAATCTAAAAACGTCCTAACATTAGTGATATTGCTAATCTGTACATAAATTCACTTTATTTAACAATATTCGGTAAATATATCGTAAGTGTTTATGGTATTGAATATTTGTTCTCAGAATACTAGACTTAGAAGGTTCTGAAAAAAAAAAATACAAATTACTATCAATAATTTAAAGAGCATGGCTAACTAGAGGTAAAATATGGCTGCACTAACTCACTTTTATAATATAAAAAACTCTCTTTTACGATACAAAATAATTTTATTGTGATTTAGGATTAAGTAAAAAATTGATGTAATTTACATATAATAGAAAGAGCTACGACATTCCCCCCAATGTAATTATTTTGGGATATTCAACATTAAATACTGTTTCTTTAGAATTTTTTTATATATATTGTTTATTTATAATCTACATTAATTTTCATATGTATAATGAATAATGAGCGGAATAGAATAAGGAATAAAATTTGTAATAGTAGTTTCATCAGATACAGTAACAGTGAACTAAACTCTGGCAACTAATACGTCAAGCTCCGTCAGTAATATAAGTCTAGAGTGTTGTCCTAACTTGTTCATAGCTGTTAAATATGTACAGATGTAGACTTGTGTATTGGTAACCCATCCAAGTTCCTCCTGATGGCGTCCAGCAGGGTGGGATGAGAGTTGAGCTGTGCCCTAGGAGGTGTTGTGTGTCATCTAGGGTGGGCAACAAGTGGTACAATACGTCACTTTATCAACGTCTTGTTCTTACCTCTACCAAGTGAACATTCTACCCCCATAATCATTACTATTGTTCATTATTCGTACATAAATGATTAGAAATATCCATCTCACTCGACACATCACGAAAACAATTTGTCGAGGGTTCACATGTCCTTCACCCCGCTCGTTCAAAATACACAGATCATTATAGGTCGTGCTGTGTCCACAGGCGCCTGAGGCCACATTATCCACATGTTTTGTTTTTTAATGAAGGAAATTGGGAAACAGGTTTCCTCATGTGGTAAACTTAAGCAAATTGCTTAAATTTGTTTCTATATTAAAGTAGCGATATTTTTCTTTAAATTATACGTAAATAGTATAATACAAATTTAAGGAAAATTTCAATTTAAATTCAAACCCTTAACAATGTACAATGTGGTCATAGATTATTATTGTAGAAAATACTACATGATTAATATTAATACAACATTCATTAATATAAATTACCAGTTAAGAAACTACACTTACCAGTCACTCAGTTAATACACTAAACTTACCATTCACTCAGTTATTACACTACACTTACCAGTCACTCAGTTAATACACTACACTTACCAGTCACTCAGTTAATACACTACACTTACCAGTCACTCAGTTAATACACTACACTTACCAGTCACTCAGTTAATACACTACACTTACCAGTCACTCAGTTAATACACTACACTTACCAGTCACCCAGTTAATACACTACACTTACCAGTCACTCAGTTAATACACTACACTTACCAGTCACTCAGTTAATACACTACACTTACCAGTCACTCAGTTAATACACCACACTTACCAGTCACCCAGTTAATACACAACACTTACCAGTCACCCAGTTAATACGCTACACTTACCAGTCACTCAGTTAATACACTAAACTTACTAGTCACTCAGTTAATACACTACACTTACCAGTCACCCAGTTAACATACTATACTCTTCAGTCACCCGTTAAGATACTGTGCACTTACCAGGTACCCAGTTAAGACACATTCACCAGTTAACAGTCACAGTTAATATTAATATCGCAGAATGAATCAAATCTTCCAGTTAAATTAGCACGACTGTCCACCGTATATCTTTGACAGTCACTTTGTAGAGTCAACAGTCATTTTGCAGTCACTTGTAGCTCGAACAGTCAGTCTACAGTCACTTTTTAAAGCCAAAAGTCATTCTACAATCACTTTGTAAAGCTAGTAGTCATTCAGCAGTTACTATGTAGAGTCAAGAGTCACATTACAGAGTCAAGAGTCACTTTAAAAAGTCAAGAGTCACATTACAGTGTCAAGAGGCAAATTTCAGTGTCAAGAGTCACATTACAGAGTCAAGAGTCACATTACAGTGTTAAGAGTCACATTACAAAGCCAAGAGTCACATTACAGTGCCAAGAGTCACACTACAAAGTCAAGAGTCACATTACAGTGTCAAGAGTCACATTACGGTGTTAAGAGTCACATTACAAAGCCAAGAGTCACATTACAGTGCCAAGAGTCACATTACAAAGTCAAAAGTCACATTACAGTGTCAAGAGTCACATTACAAAGTCAAGAGTCACATTACAGTGTCAAGAGTCACATTACAAAGTCAAGAGTCACATTACAGTGTCAAGAGTCACATTACAGTGTCAAGAGTCACATTACAAAGTCAAGAGTCACATTACAGTGTCAAGAGTCACATTACAGTGTCAAGAGTTATATTACAATGCCAAGAGTCACATTACAGTGTCAAGAGTCACATTACAGTGTCAAGAGTCACATTACAGTGTCAAGAGTTACATTACAAAGTCTAGAGTCACATTATAGTGTCAAGAGTCACATTACAGTGTCAAGAGTCACATTACAAAGTCAAGAGTCACATTACAGTGTCAAGAGTCACATTACAGTGTCAAGAGTCACATTACAAAGTCTAGAGTTACATTACAAAGTCTAGAGTCACATTATAGTGTCAAGAGTCACATTACAGTGTCAAGAGTCACATTACAAAGTCAAGAGTCACATTACAGTGCCAAGAGTCACATTACAGTGTCAAAAGTCACATTACAATCAGGAGTCATTTTACAGAATCCAAAGTTAGTCAGAAGTCACTTTGTAGAATCAAGAGTCACTTTGTAGAGTCAAAAATATCTATAGCTGTAGATATTATTGACTCAATAAAGTGGCCATTGTCAGAAGTGGACGAAAAAATACACACTGGCCACTTAATCGGTGTTGCCATACGGTGATCAGCCCTCCCCTTGCAAGTGTTGCCATCAGGGGATCAGGGGGGGGTAGTGTTGCCATCAGGGGATCAGGGGGGGGGTAGTGTTGCCATCAGGGGATCAGGGGGGGTAGTGTTGCCATCAGGGGATCAGGGGGGGGTAGTGTTGCCATCAGGGGATCAGGGGGGTAGTGTTGCCATTAGGTGGTCACCGCGGTGGGTACAAGAAGTAAACAAGGGGTAATTGCCGCGTGTGAGAAGATCATTAGATAATTACTTGATATCACACCCGATTACCACCACCACCACCACCCTCCTGATGAAGACTACCTGCCCACGCACGGTCAAGAGAGCCACCAACACTGTCTCTTACAATGCTGTCCTCTCCAACACTGTCTACCTCCAGCACTGTCTCCTTCAACACTGTCTCCACCAACACTGTCTCCACCAACACTCTCCCCACCAACACTATCTCCACCTTCACTGCATTCACCATCGCTATCTCCTCCAACACTTCTTATCAATACTGTCTTCTCCAACACTGCCTCTTTCGAGTGTCTCCTCCAACAATGTCTCCTCCAACACTGCCTCTTTCGAGTGTCTCCTCCAACGCTGTCTTCTCCAACAGTCTCTACAACAATTCTTTCACCAGTTTCATCTCCTCCAACATGATGGCGAAAATAATTTAGATAATGTTAATAATAATGACGAGTATGATTGTTAAAATGATGATGATGATGATGATGATGATGATAATGACAACTGTAAGGACAATAATGGTAGTAAGATGATGGTAAAGTCTTGATGATGAGAGAGAGAGAGAGAGAGAGAGTAACAAGTATAATTAGCGGCAGCCCGGGTGATTACTTCTGGCCCGGCTACACCTCACGATTTTTCCCATTTATAGTCGTTCCTCACTCTCCCTCCCTCATTGCCTCACTCATTCCAACAGCAAAAGACACTCAGATACACTCAACTCTCGGTAGAATCACTATAATGAATCCTTGTTTGCTGTAGTATTAAAAAAAAAAAAAAAACATCTATGTGACCTTGAATTTCATGAACTTGATGGTAATACCGGGTTGTGTAATGAAGAAAATTTGTCATATTCAAAGATAAAACTAAATACATAGTCAAAACAACCCCAATACTGGAAGTTACCAGCGTTAGTACAAGCATTCGATAGTGTCTGGTGTTCTCTTATATGCTAAACGGCAGTGATGTGCTTGTGGGTCCAATAGCGCCAGACGAACGCTCGCCTACCTCAGAAGAACGAGAGCATCGGCCCCAAAGCTGACAACAGCTGCAGATATTGACTATGAGGCAACAGTCACTGAATGCCGCATAGATCTCCGGCTCAACTAACTCAACACAGCTGGGATAGCTACTTATGTATTAGGGTATTTAATTTTAAGATAATAACATGGCGGCGAAGGTGTGACTATAGGGGAGGCTGGAGGCTGCGTAGTAGTAGTAGTAGTAGTAGTAGTAGTAGTAGTAGTAGTAGTAGTAGTAGTACACACACACACACACAGGTACATACATACAGGAACTAATTACATACCGAAAATAAAGAAAACAAACTACCACTCAGCCACATCACCAAGACATTAATACCCAAATTTTCCGCCAAATAAACCACAGCAATAACTCACTATAAGAATTGACTGAAAAGACTGTTAGGGGCCGGATGCTCTCGACCGGTGCCTGAATTATGGCCAGTTATATGGCCGGATGGTGGGATAATTCAGTTTACGTGGTAAGTAATATTCCGGTAATTTTCGGCCTCTTGACTTCAGTAATGCTACGTTGCTGGATGTTAATTGTATGGTGTGTGACGGGAATTTAATTTTGTGAGTTTTAGGTGTGTGTGTGTGTGTGCAATCCCTACCTCCACAACACCTAGCTCTTCCACCGCCCACTCGCTCTCCATCCACCTTACCTCTGTCTACCACTCGCCTCCCATTCCCTACCGCTTCCCCCTACCCTTTACTCTCCTCTCCCTCTCCCTCCCTCTCCCAGACAGGTGAGAGTAATGCATCAGAGAGGCAGTTTTTCCCTCACCTCACACACACACACACTCATGGTCGACGCTGTGAATAATAGCCCTAATTTATCTCTACCTGCCCCTGTATACCTTTTATTAATATGCAAATTAACTACTCTATATACAAGACTCAGTGGAGGTAACAGGTAAGTAGTCTTATTAACGTGAAATTAAACATGTGAAGATGGTTACCGCATGAGATAGATACATATTTTACCGTGATATAGACATGATTTGAGTATGATTGTGAGGTGATTTAACATGATATTAATATGATTTTAGCATAATTGTGAGGTATTTTAATAATTTTAACATGATACCAATATGATTTTAGTATTAATGTAAAGTGATCTTAACATAAATTTAACATGAAAATAATATGATCTTAGTATGAATGTGGTATGAATTCACCAATTTTAGCGTGACATAAAAGCGAGTTTAGCATTATAGTAACATGATGTTAAAAATATTTGCATCATATAGACACAAGACTAGCATTAATGTACCGTGATTTTTAACATAGTTTTAATAACTCCTAGTTTATAGTCGAGGGAGAGAGTAATGTTATGTTATGTGTGTGGCAGTGTAAGGATAACATGTGAGCTAAGATAACTACGTGGGTCTTGGTTATCATACTTACGAATATTGGTCAACTCGTATTAAAACCCATATCAGCTCGTAATAATGCCAATGATTCTGACGCTAGCGTTCACTAACAGCACCAGGTTTAATGCATCAATATAGCAAAAAAAATCAACACACACACACACACACACACACACACACACACACACACACACACACACACACACACCAATAACATACACCACCACAAAATGCTTTTATCTTCCCAATATAATTTACAATATATAAATTGGCACAGAAAAAGGACAAGAGATTCATTAAGAAAGAAGTTAATTATGACTGAGGCAATCAATCACTGACGCATATTTAAATTACCTTAAATAGATACCCAAATTAGGGTCCCCCCCTCCCTCCCACCCTTGCCTCTTGAGAAAATTAGGTATTGTATAACCTGTCTGTCTGTCTGTCTATATTCCATCTGTTCTTTTACGCTGTTTATCTTTTTCTGTTCCTATCTCTCTCTCTCTCTTCCTCTCTCTCTACACACACACACACACATACACACAAACTTATATATTTTTTCGCTTGTTTCATATGAGCGTAAACTTGTCAAAACTTGCGATCACCACGTGTGTGCTATAGGCCAATTGCAAGAACTTCCGTGGTGTACACGATGCTGTGATAGCCCCATGGTCGGTTTGCAAGAAGCACGAGGGGCTTAAAAAAAAAAATGTACGATTCGTTATTGGAATGTGGGAGATTTCCATGGTACTCTCACCCCCGCACGATAACCACTACGATGGAACTATATATTGAAACCAAAAAAAAAAAAAGCACTAGAATTGGATGTACATAAATTGTAGAAATTAGCAAAGGAATAATATTTTTTATAAGATATCCTCCATATAGAACAGCACTTTATTGTTCTTTTTAAAACAATTCCATGTTGACCCCCTGACGGAGACACGATGATCCTCCCCAACTGCCCAGATATTATGTAAATAACATTGATTAAAATTATGTGTTAAAGGAATATCCTTCCTTCCTTAGGCTTTAGTAAGCCCCTTTATAATATTATTCTGTATATAATTGTGACACTTGCCAGATGCTTCTGGTGTCATTGTACAGGGGTACCTAGTGACAGCACTAGGATCCCGCTTCCGCTATCAAGGAATAAACAATTGAAATTGAAAATTGAATTCCATGTGTGTATGAGAACATATGCCAGGCTCCCTTGTTTCATCGTTCCACATCGCCGCTTATATCTTCCAAATTCTCCTAACCATCATTAAAGGTGAGCCTTTAAGATAACTAATCCAAATAATTTATGTGCAGGGACGAATGGAAATCAAATTAAGCTAAAAAAAAGTCGTAATGAGTGCAGTTAATAACCGCCATGCACTACCAAAATAATTATTGCATTAGTGTAAATACTTAGTAGCTTAAATTTCATATTTTAATAAGTCCAAATATACCAGGTAACCAGTGCCAGGTAGTTCCCAGGCAGGTTTCATTTGTGTATGAGTTTAATCACAATTTGTTACTAATAACACAATTTCAGTGACATAAACTCATGTTTTTTTTTTAATTCCCTTAGTGACTCAATGTATTGCAACTACCTTACCACTTTTTGTGCAACAGCACGAAACGTATCTCTCAGAGATATCAAAAGTAGAACTAGCATGAATAAGTTAATGTTGTTCAGCAGAATCTAATGATCAGTCTGCCAGGAAAAAATGAACAGTAATCCCCTTGTACCCAGTGTACCAGGTTCGTGCCATGATAAGGATAATTGATGCTAATTATTAGTGTTGTTCATTGAAATGTAGTTTTAGTGTACTATAGTATATAATAAATGGTTGAAAATATAATAATAACTTCACTTAATCACACAGGAATGATATGTAAACAGTACAAACCAGTGTCAATGAGGGTCACTCAGCCTCCTGGCGCGTGAACCAGCCTATACAAAAGTGGCCGACACCGGGGAGAACTGGCTTCAGGCAGTGTGCGGCTTGCCACCTCCACCCTTTATACCCCCATGATTGCCACAGTCTGACCGGTCTCCCTTGTTCTTGTAAATATTGACGATGGAGGCGTCTTTAAGAGCTTGGGGGATTTCCTCCTTTTCCCATATATTCTCCAGGAGAGAGTGGAGACGGCTGGTACTGTCACCCACCTGTCCTGCCACCCACCTGTGCTGCTATAAATCAGTGCTGCCACTCACCACTGCTACTACCCACCAATGCTTCTACCCACAAGGTGCTGCCATCCACCAGTGCTGCCACCCACTGTCACCCACTAGTACTGCCAACGCTGCCACCCACCAGTGCCCTCAGCCACCAGTGCTGCAGCTTAGAGCCTGTCACCAGTGCTTCCGCCAACAGCCTGTCACCAGTGCTATTACCCACCAGTGCTGCCACGTACAGTCTGCCACCCACCAGTGATACTATCCACCAGTGCTGCTGCCCACAGCTTGCCACCAGTGCTGCCGTCTACAGCTTGCCACCAGTGCTGCCGCTAACAGCCTGTCACCAGTGCTACTACCCACCAGTGCTGCTGCCCACAGCCTGCCACCAGTGTTGCCACGTACAGTCTGCCACCCACCAGTGCTGCCGCCCACAGCTTGCCACCAGTGCTGCCGTCTACAGCCTGTCACTAGTGCTGCCGAACACAGAGCCTGTCACCAGTGCTGCTACCCACCAGTGCTGCCACCCACCAGTGCTGCCGCCCTCCAGCGCTAATCTCTACCAGTCCTTATTGGAACGTGGCCTCCAGCCTCCCCCAATAGCCACACCTTCGCCGCCATTTTATTACCTTAAAATTAACTATCCTAATACATAAGTAGTTACCCAAGTTGTGTTGAGTTAGTTGAGCCGCAGATCTATGCGGCACTCAGTGACTGTTGCCTCGTAGTCAATATCTGTGAATGTTGTCGGCTTTGGGGCCAATGCTTTCTTTCCCCCGAGGCAGAGAAATGCAGACCTTAGGATAGAGAAGGACAGTCGATATCTCAACCAGGCTGTAACATAACTTCTGGGCTGTTACTTCTGTTCGGATAGC
This sequence comes from Homarus gammarus, assembly GCA_958450375.1. NCBI lineage: Eukaryota > Metazoa > Arthropoda > Malacostraca > Decapoda > Nephropidae > Homarus > Homarus gammarus. Next base: position 87,663 of record CAUDMG010001289.1, read on the forward strand.
ACCTCCGCGAGTCTGGCGTAGAAGCCACCCACCAGTCTTGCCACCCACCAGTCTTGCTACTCACCAGTCCTGCCACCCACCAGTGATGCCTTCCATTGCCATATATTTCTGCTATCAGTACTGCCACCTACCAGTACTGCCAACCCCAGCCACCTACTATTGCTGCCACCCATCAGTGCTACCACTCAATGCCATCTACCAGTGCTACTACCCACATGTGCAGCCACCCACCAGTGCTGTCACCCAACAGTGGTGCCGCTGACTACCACCCACTGCCACTCACCGCCCTGCCGCCCACAACTGTCTCATATTACACCGTAGCTGCTGGTCAGGTCAAACACACGTAACACAAAAACTCGCCTCACGCTTATGATTTAAAGGCGCACTATCGCTCTAATTGGCGATAGTGGTGTCGCTTACACCATTATGACCAGCGACACAGATATCCCTGGGTCACCACCTCGCCCTGACCTTGCTCCTGAGGTTGTACGTTAAATTGATCCTAATGCACCGAACCTAATATAGCATATACTAACATAACGAAGTCAAACCTAACCTAACCCTAACCTAACCTAACCTAACCTAACTCATTACGTTTGGGGTCGATTAAGACGTGAACCATTACGACATCTTTTAACTAGGACTCAGACTTATTACAAGTGGGACCTATAGGACAGACCTCACTGGGATTGAGGCAGAGCTGGGCTGATTAAGACCCTGGAGGCGGGGTTCAACAGTAAATAATTTAGATTTATTCATAACTGTGTTAATCTACTGCAACAATATTATTCTTTAACAAATAGTCAATTTTGTAGATAATCAATTTTTTAGTATAATGTGTTCCGGTGGATTCTGATTAACACAAGAACCACTCTATATTATGATATTTCTTAGGTCAAGTAATAGGAATGGCAGTATGGGGGTGTTTTATCAAGATCAATAATACTAGTAAAAAATAGTATTACAAATGACGTGGATGTTGTCTCGGGTATTTCCGATAAATGTTTTGACTTTCACACATTTCGTGCTCTTCCAGTCTGGTGAGTTAATGTATATATTCTCTCTCTCTCTCTCTCTCTCTCTCTCTCTCTCTCTCTCTCTCCGTAAATACCATTCATAGATCAGGGTGCGTATTCCCGAGACATAAATAAAGATAAATGACTAAATTGTTACAGCAAATAACACCTGCAGGAGACACGAGAGATTAAAGTAGGTGAAGCCAACTACTCTCCGTTATATCGGGTGATTGTTTATCAGTAAATCCACAACAATTACAAGTGTATAAGATTTATTTAACAGTCTCTGTGACCTGAGACTGTGTAAGTGTTTTTACTCTTCCCTAGTAATGTTTACATCACAAGTGTAGCTCGTGAGTTGCTGTTAACGTCCGCCAGCACAGTACTGTTGAGCCATGGTCTACATCACTATTGTAACGTGTAACTAAAAAAACAAATAAATATCACTGATAACTTAAATTATAGGCCAAGTAAAACTAATAACAGTCCAAAGACACAATCCGAGTGTTAACAGACAACTACATGTGTCTGTTACAATGTCTGTACTGTATGTCTGAGTCTTATGACCCAATCAGTAATTAAACTTACACTACCACCCGGAACGACCATCTTCTGGTAGTAATGTATCATATTACATGAACCTGAATTATAATATGTGCGTCACAAGGTTGTATAGTCGTGGTTGTCTCTCCTCCATAATGTTTTCATAACAGTACTGGTGATGGCGTATTTCATCTGACCTTTGTTACCCCCAGCCAAGCACCTCCTAGGCCCATTACAATCATTAAGAGGTCAATATTTAGTGGTGTAGTGGTATACTCTACAGTGTATGGACCACATGAGTCCCGTATTAAATGTGGATTAATTGATAATATTCCAAATAATACAAAGTTCAATTTAAATATCATAGAATACTGTACTGTAAATAGCACATCAAGAGAAACTAACATAATCGTTTTATCTCTGTATTACAATATAAACTACTGTTAGAAGTTTATTTGTGTTATAGAACTTTAAAAAGGTTGATATTTCATTTAGTTTTGCAATTAGTTTATCATAAGAATTTGTTAACCATTTCTGTATGTTTGTTAATCTATATGAATACATCTCTAAATTATTATTATTATTATTATTATTATTAGTAGTAGTAGTAGTAGTAGTAGTTCCCAAACTCCATATAAACATGTGTTACCAAAACTTCTATAATAATTTTAGAATCTTTATACAGTTAAGATAAAAATAAATTATCAAACAGTAAAAGTATTATAAAAAAGAATGAAGATACCAAGACACTGTATTTTGCTCTACTGATTAACCATAAATGTTGCTCTTACTGTGTGTGTGTGTGTGGTGGACGCCCCGTGGTGCAGTAGACGGTACACAGACTGACCCCCCGTGGCTGACACTCACCAGAGCCTTACCCTGCTATTGCAACCTTGCCACCACTACCACCACCACCACCATTGCCACCACCACTAATACTACTACTACCACCACCACCATTGCCACCACCACCACTATTAATGCCACCACCACTATTAATGCCACCACCACTAAGTTTTACCACAACTACTGCAACCGTCACCATCGCTACAACTGCCACCACCACTACAATTGCCACCACCACCACCACTCCCACCACCACCATTACTTCCATCACCTATAGGCTACTGTAACAACCTCCACCACCACTACGGTCAACACAACCACTATTGCTACCACCACCACCACTACTACCACCACCACCACCATTACTGCTACCACAACCACTACCAACGCTGCCGCCGCCGACACCATTGCTACCACCACTATCACCACCATTGTAACCAACACCATAATCTCACCGTCACTACCACTATTATTATCACCACAACCACCAGTACTTATACCACCATAACCACCACCATCACTACTTCCGCCAGGAGTACTGCTGAGTGAGTACAACCACTTTCACCACAACCACCACTACCACAATCACCACCACTTCAACAACCACCTCCACTACCATTAATACGACAACCGCTACCACCACCAGCCACCACTTTCACTACAACCGCTACCACCACCACCACCATCTTCAGGGTTACACCAACAACAACCACAATCAACTACCACCTATTAATGCAACCACCATTACTACCACCTGTAATTCCAACCTCTGTCTCCATCATCTCTACTCCTACTCCTACTACCACTACTACTACTACTACCACTACTACCACCACCAGCACCATTTGCACTACTAGCATTAAGTAACTGTCTTTGCAGCTCGTAATATATTCTGACTATTGGTGGATATTTTTCACAGGAGTATAAGGAATGAGTGAATCTTAGGTGTGAAGAGTGGGGGGAAAGTCTTAGTGTCAGGAGTGAGAGGTGAGGTCTTGGGGGTCAGGAGTGAGAGGTGAGGTCTTGGGGGTCAGGAGTGAGAGGTGAGGTCTTGGGGGTCAGGAGTGAGAGGAGAGGTCTTGGGGGTCAGGAGTGAGAGGAGAGGTCTTGGGGGTCAGGAGTGAGAGGTGAGGTCTTGGGGGTCAGGAGTGAGAGGAGAGGTCTTGGGGGTCAGGAGTGAGAGGTGAGGTCTTGGGGGTCAGGAGTGAGAGGTGAGGTCTTGGAGGTCAGGAGTGAGAGGTGAGGTCTTGGGGGTCAGGAGTGAGAGGTGAGGTCTTGGGGGTCAGGAGTGAGAGGAGAGGTCGTGGGGGTCAGGAGTGAGAGGTGAGGTCTTGGGGGTCAGGAGTGAGAGGTGAGGTCTTGGGGATCAGGAGTGAGAGGAGAGGTCTTGGGGGTCAGGAGTGAGAGGTGAGGTCTTGGGGGTCAGGAGTGAGAGGTGAGGTCTTGGGGGTCAGGAGTGAGAGGTGAGGTCTTGGGGGTCAGGAGTGAGAGGGGGAGGTTTTTGAAAGTCAGGATTGAGGGAGGAAAGTATTAGGGATGAGGAGTTTCTATCAGTCCAACCAACAGATCAGTTTCGTCAGTCACGTCACACCATTATCAAAAACTTGTCAATGTAGGGTGATGGTGCCTCAAGGGGGTAAGGGGGGGTAAGGGGAGGGGGAGGGTCAGCACTAGGGAGGTAGCATTTAAGGGGTCAAGATAAACATCGTTCTATACGCCTGCCAGTCCGCTAGTGTTGAAGGAGGAAGCACAGATGTCAGACAGCCGCCAGCCACATACCATCTTCACGAGTAATCATATCTTATTACTTGGAGCACCGCTAGTTAAAGGTGATGGTTATAGAAGTGTGTGTAAATTAAGGACAGTTGTGTGGTTAATGAGAATAAATTATAGTAACTAATTCATTGTTCATTATTTGTAAGGTTTGTAGACATTAGCTTGTTTGGTGAAGCTGTTTCAGTAATTCATTACATAACGAAGCTTTGCAGAGATGATGCACACGCACACGCACACGCGCACGCACACACGCACACACACACACACACACACACACACGATATATTGAAATATAAAATAAAAGATACTCAGGCCTTAAGTTGAGTAAAAGTACGCAGTTATAACATTAATAATGACAGGGGTCTTTATAAATAATTCCATACGATTGAATGATTTAAAGTATTGTTGAGACTTCTACTACTTATACTGTATCGACAAATAATAATAATAATAGTAATAGTAATAATAATAATAATAATAATAATAATAATAATAATAATAATAATAATAATAATAATAATAATTTATACTCTAACATAACAATGTGATTCATTTCAGCGGGTCAGCATTATAAGCCCGAGTAACATACTATTTATACATAATGCGAGGCACCCAGAGGCTGCCCATAGCTACTAAGACTACTAATCGTCATATAAATATAAACAATAATGAATTTCGATCGTAGACACGTGAGCTGCAGTCTAATTTGCATAATGATGATGTTGCCAATTGAGTCTCTATAAGACCGGCCTCAGCATGCCTCGTAAAACCCCTGTCCTTTGCGTGTTCTTTGTCCACAAGGATCTGGCTATACTGCTTATTGTATATTTATCGATATTTATTTATTATTATTATCTTTTATAACCAAGTTTCCTTTGTGGGAAGAAATAATGAATTAATTGTTGGTTAATATGTTAAAAATCCGCACATGCAAAATTGTCACTGTGGTTTTGTGTCTTTTATAAATATTAATACGCTTAATTATACTGCTACTACAAGACCACGCTAAAATGGAGTCAAATTTGCACTAAGACTTATACAATATGCTGAGGCAAAGATTGTAGTTGTGGGAAAGTGGTACTGGGTATAATTCTCTTGTCATCACTGAAAGGCCAAGGTTCGATTCTCATTAATAAGGAAACATTTCATGCCATTTTTCCTCCTAATGGCATATTAGATCTCAGTGATCAAATAAATATATCACTTACGGAGGATAAACCTTGATTGTAAAGTTAAAACACCTAAATATCTCCTTAAACTCACATTAAGTTGGTTTACCGAACAAACGAGCAACTCTACTCAGCTCTTCTCGAAACCGCTTCAAATTCCGGATTCATCACTGTCAAAATCCAGGCAGCAGGTGTGAGGTTGAGTAGCCGCTATATACGCTATACACGTTAAGCTATAAGAGCTCTACACCAGCGATGTGAAGTAATAGGCGGCCGCGACGCTTGAACGGTTCCAACCAATTCTTAATTAAGGCAGCCCAGTTGTCTCGCTGGTTCAACGTCAGGGTTTAGTTGAGTGTTTCGCTGCTTCGTCGACACGTCCAGTGAGGCACAGTCATCACCTCGCCCTGCCTCCCACCACACGACGGGAACTAAATAGTGGTAATAGTGATAACCTAAATAACATTAACGTTATAAATATGACAGGAAGAAGGATGGATGACCAGAGCCACCCAGGAGGAAGGATGGGTGGTGGGATGGTGGGAAGAATGGGTGGTGGGATGGTGAACAGAGCCACCCAGGAGGAAGGATGGGTGGTGGGATGGTGGGAAGAATGGGTGGTGGGATGGTGACCAGAGCCACCCAGGAGGAAGGATGGGTGGTGGGATGGTGAACAGAGCCACCCAGGAGGAAGGATGGGTGGTGGGATGGTGACCAGAGCCACCCAGGAGGAAGGATGGGTGGTGGTATGGTGGGAAGGATGGGTGGTGGGACAGTGACCAGAGCCACCCAACAGGAAGGATGGGTGGTGGGACAGTGACCAGAGCCACCCAAGAGGCAGGATGGGTGGTGGAGCAGTGACCAGAGCCACCCAAGAGGAAGGATGGGTGGTGGGACAGTGACCAGAGCCACCCAGGAGGAAGGATGGGTGGTGGGACGGTGACCAGAGCCACCCAGGAGGAAGGATGGGTGGTGGGATGGTGGGAAGAATGGGTGGTGGGATGGTGAACAGAGCCACCCAGGAGGAAGGATGGGTGGTGGGACAGTGACCAGAGCCACCCAGGAGGAAGGATGGGTGGTGGGACGGTGACCAGAGCCACCCAGGAGGAAGGATGGGTGGTGGGATGGTGGGAAGAATGGGTGGTGGGATGGTGAACAGAGCCACCCAGGAGGAAGGATGGGTGGTGGGACAGTGACCAGAGCCACCCAAGAGGAAGGATGGGTGGTGGGACAGTGACCAGAGCCACCCAAGAGGAAGGATGGGTGGTGGAGCAGTGACCAGTGCCACCCAAGAGGAAGGATGGGTGGTGGGACAGTGACCAGAGCCACCCAAGAGGAAGGATGGGTGGTGGAACAGTGACCAGAGCCACCCAGGCGGAAGGAAGGGTGGTGGGACAGTGACCAGAGCCACCCAGGAGGAAGGATGGGTGGTGGAGCAGTGACCAGAGCCACCCAAGAGGAAGGATGGGTGGTGGGACAGTGACCAGAGCCACCCAAGAGGAAGGATGGGTGGTGGAACAGTGACCAGAGCCACCCAGGCGGAAGGAAGGGTGGTGGGACAGTGACCAGAGCTACCCAGGAGGAAGGATGGGTGGTGGAACAGTGACCAGAGCCACCCAGGCGGAAGGAAGGGTGGTGGGACAGTGACCAGAGCCACCCAAGAGGAAGGATGGGTGGTGGAACAGTGACCAGAGCCACCCAGGCGGAAGGAAGGGTGGTGGGACAGTGACCAGAGCCACCCAGGTAGTAGTGATCGTCGGGGCAGGTAATAATGAACGTCGGGGCAGGCAATAATGATAGTCGGGGCAGGTAGTAGTGATCGTCGGGGCAGGCAATAATGATCGTCGGGGCAGGTAATAATGAACGTCGGGGCAGGCAATAATGATCTTCTGGGCAGGTAATAATGAACGTCGGGGCAGGCAATAATGATCTTCTGGGCAGGCAATAATGATCTTCTGGGCAGGTAATAATGAACGTCGGGGCAGGTAATAATGATAGTCGGGGCAGGCAATAATGATAATTAATCGGGGCAGGTAGAAGTGATCGTCGGGGCAGGTAGTAGTAGTGATCGTCGGGGCAGGCAATAATGATCGTCGGGGCAGGTAGAAGTGATCGTCGGGGCAGGTAGTAGTAGTGATCGTCGGGGCAGGCAATAATGATCTTCTGGGCAGGTAATAATGATCGTCGGGTCAGGCAATAATGATCGTCGGGGCAGGTAGAAGTGATCGTCGGGGCAGGTAGTAGTAGTGATCGTCGGGTCAGGCAATAATGATCGTCGGGGCAGGCAATAATGATCGTCGGGGCAGGCAATAATGATCGTCGGGGCAGGCAATAATGAACGTCGGGGCAGGCAATAATGATCGTCGGGGCAGGCAATAATGATCGTCGGGGCAGGCAATAATGATCGTCGGGGCAGGCAATAATGATCGTCGGGGCAGGCAATAATGATCGTCGGGGCAGGCAATAATGATCGTCGGGGCAGGTAGAAGTGATCGTCGAGGCAGGTAGATGACTGGTGGGTCGGAGGGTTAGTAAAAGTCACAGGATAATCTGGTGATAAAACGCGGCCGATTACCTAAATACCTCCCGATATTAATAATCCACAACGATTATAATCCGATGGGTTAACTAACCTATCCCGGGGCGTCGAGGGTAAGTGTCGCTTCCTTTGATGTTGGCGAAATGACCCTACGTGCTACCTCTCATAGGGGCGGTCCCGGGAAGTGTGGGGCCCCTGGGGTACGTGTGGGTCCTCAGGGCGAGTGTCACCGGGTAAGGGGCCCAGGTTTAGGGAGGGGGGTTAAGGGGTAGTGGGACCTGAATGACTCCCTCATTAGCCCCCTGGAGGGAAATGTATCAGAACAAAGGGGCGTAATCTTTGTTTGTACAGAGGACGCGGGGCGCTGCTTTTCCTCTTGTCTGTCCGGCTACACACCTGCTGGGGGAGGTACAAACCTGCTGGGGAGGTACATACCTGCTGGGGAAGAACATACCTACTGGGGGAGTTAAACACCTGGTGGAGGAAGTACAGACGGGGGAAGGGGGAGGTACTCATTCATTTCATATTTCCTGCACCGACCACCCCACTGTTCTGTTTCACACATTATTGCTCTGTACAGTCGTCACTCTTGTAGTGGGTATAGGAGTGTTAAGGCGTGTGAACCACATTACAAAGTGATCAGGGTTTACTAACTGTGACATCTGTAAACGGGGTAATAATAAGGTTAAATTTGGGTTTGGTTTCATCAGTTTATGGTGATCTTTATTAATGTTGTAGCTTGATTAGAGTCCCACACTTCTGGAGATCTTTAGTGATGTGCTTGTGTGATGGCTTTAAATTCAAGCTTATTATGCCCTGAGCGCTGACACTTTTAAGATAATGCGGGAGAAGTGTGTACAACAGTTGAAGTACCAGAAACAGAGGACTAATCCCTAAACTAATTATCTTTTTAAAGAAGGTAACAGGAATAAGCAAAATATAACTTAAGCTAACATAACTACCTTAAGATCATAGGTTAGGTTAGGTTAGGTTAGATTAGGTTAGGTTAGGTTAGGTTAGAACTCGTTGGTTCATTTGTTTATAAATGAAGAGTTTCGGAGTCCTGTGATTGGTATATGGACGCGGGAGCCTGTCCATCATGGCAGATTGTAAGCATCACGGTGAAATTCCTGGTTGACGAGCGGTGCAGGTGTTACACTAAATAGAGATAATTGCCAATTAGCGATAATTCCTTTGTTATTTGGGGGGGGGGGGGGTGAAACTTCTGAGTGACCATAAACGACCCTGTACATTACAAAGATACAGATACAACATATAAACCATTTCACACAAGAGCTAACCTAACATAATATTATTTTTGTAACTTATTATAGTAAACGACGAAGCAAACCAGCAAAATTTTACCATAAACCAATAATTTCCATTGAGTTATAACAATAAAAACAATAATGTATCCCTACTCGGCAAAGTCTTCAGTTGCTTTTAAAGGTTTAAGCCAGTTTGAGGATGATTTAATGTCATTTGCCAGAAGTTAAGGTGGAAGGATGTAGTCGAGACACACTTACACACCATCATGTTGGAGACGGATTCGAAAACCTGACCTCTAACCTTTCAGTCGTGACGGAAGGAAAATGTTTGTCTTCAACCAAAGGAAGGTTGACCCAGTGACCCACAACGGCCTCTTTCTATGTCGTTAACATTCATTATTAACAAAACTTATAAACAACCGATATACTAGAAACTATTCACTAATTACTTACACCATCAGCACCGCAAGCACTGTGTTCTCCCTAAAGAAAACTCTAGTATATAGCCACAGAAAGATGCCCCTCAACTTAACTATGTCTCTTATTAATAAGGAGAAGACACAGTTCACTAGTCTTCTCAGTCCCATACTTTAATTACTAACAGGTCACTCTGGCGCACACAAACACACACACATACACACACAATCCCTACATACTAACATTAATCCCGAAGCAAGAATTACCAACGGCAGTCCTCGGAAATAAATGCCCAAATTATATACTCTAAGTTTATTCAGGATTATCCATCAAAAATAAATCCCCACAGACTATCTTCTTCATACACTCAGGTTTGTGCAACACGGACCTGATGATTCAATAAAAAAAAATCAACACTGTGCATTTAAATTGTAGTTCAAGCACCAATAAAATAATGAAAAAAAAACACTAAAATAGGTCTAACGTCACTAAAATAGCTGCAATATCAAATAATAGCCAAATACCACTAAAATAGGTAAAATATAAAATAGCCAAACGCCATTTAAATAGCTAAAATGTCAAATAATAGCCAAATACCACTAAAATAGGTAAAATATCAAATATAGCCAAACGTCACTAAAATAGCTGGCGATTATGCATTCAAATTAGAGAATGAGCACCATGAATTATCGGTTTATTAAAAATCTGAGTCTCATTATAAAAGTTCATTATAATTTTTCCCTCCGTGGCGAGTGATGAATGACCGCGTTTATTACTGAGGGTAATTACCACTCCCTCCCTCCCTCTCTCTCTCTCCCTCCATCCCTGTTGACTCTATCCTCTCTTCCTCCCTTCCTCCTTCCCTGCTTACTCTACCTACCTTCTCCCTAACCTTCCTTCTCTCCCTCCTTGTTGACTCTACCCTCCCTCCTTCCTCCTTAACCTCCTTCCTCCAATGTCAACTCCAAAACTGACTCTACCCTACTTTATACCTACTCTTTTCCTCTCTCCTGACTAGCGCTGACTCTCTCTGACACTTGCTGACTGCCACGAGGCTTTGAAACGTAGTGACCAAGAGGCAGAAAATTATAAATATGATTCGCTAATTTCTATATTATTTTCGTAATGGCGGACTGTGTTGGTTTGTCATATAGCAAGTGTTGTATTACCGTCAGGGAGACTAAGTGTAACATGTATTCTAGGTTCCTCAGCAATGCATCACTCAGACCTGTTTAAGGACTTCATGTTCAATCATAGAGTCAGACCAAGTGTTCTTGGGGGGGTTCGGTATTGGTCGGGGTTTGGTACCCACTGTCAGACCCGAACCCTTAACTTCGATCCCATGTAAAATTTATTAAGTATGCAGTCCTAGGGTTCGGAGTTCAAGCTTTAACAATTTAAGGGGTTTGAAAATAACCACCGAACCCCCAAAACTCTGAAATCCATAAGAAATCCATTGACTTTATCATAAAGTTTACAAGGAGGAGAGTGACCTTAACAAGTAGAGAGATGGAGAGACGATGGAAAAAAACTCGGAACAAGGAAACATGATTATGGAAGAACCGAGAGAGAGAGAGAGAGAGAGAGAGAGAGAGAGAGAGAGAGGTTCCTGGTGTCAAGTGGACTACATGCCTAATACTACACGAATTCTATTAAGAGCACATTCCTCGTGGTTGGTTGGGTTGGGTTAAGTTGGTTTGGGTTAAGTTACGTTACGTTAAGTTACGTTAGGTTACGTTACGTTAAATTAGGTTAGGTTGGCTTCAGAGTGCTTTATTATCAGGTGATCCGAAAGATAAACATAGATACTATTGTTTATATGAGTCTGGTCGGATACACCCTATAGTCTTATGGGTCCCAGTCCTCTTGTTTCAGTTAGGTTAAGTTAGGTTAGGTTAGGTTAGGTTAGGTTAGGTTAGGTTGGGAGTATTAAAGTTGGGGCTTAATAGGACTGTAGTGTACTAAGGTTGGGGCCTAATAGGACTGTAGTGTATTAATGTTGGGTCTAACTGAGGTTTATCAATTTTGGGGCCGACTGAAATTGATGCCCATTTAACCTACAACCTAAACTGTCCTATTGATGATCAAGCTTTTATAGTGTGTGTGTGTGTGTGTGTGTGTGTGTCGCTACATTGAGGTCACCGCTCAGGGTTTAGAATTCTCTCTTCCCTCTCAATCTTTCCATTTGTCTCCTCTCTCTCTCTCTCTCTCTCTCTCTCACAGGTAAGCAACAGGTGGCGCTCCTCACGACTCTCATTATGGCTAATGTCCAGTGTCCGGCCACCTTACTTATTGCCCTTACTTCATGCCCTTACTTCATGCCCTTACCTGCTGCCCTTACTTACTGCACCTTGTTTAATGCCCTTACTTACTGTACCTTGTTTAATGCCCTTAATTACTGTACCTTGTTTATTGCCCTTACTTACTGTACCTTGTTTAATGCCCTTACTTACTGTACCTTGTTTAATGCCCTTGATTACTGTACCTTGTTTATTGCCCTTACTTATTGTACCTTGTTTATTGCCCCTGATTACTATACCTTGCTTAATGCCCTTACGTACTGTACCTAGCTTCTTGCCCTTACTCTCCTTGTTTAGTGCCCTTACTGCCCTCAGCTACTGCCTTTAACTGATCTTAGTTCCTGCCCTTAATCCTCTTGACTTTGTGCCCTTATTTACTGCCCTTTATTGATTGCTCACCCTTACTGCCCTTACCTACTGCCTTTTTTTTTTTTTTACTGTTTTGGTCTTACCTGTCCCTTTGCCCTTTAGTTATTGCCCTAATTGTTGTTCTGTTGTTTCTATAATGGGCCTGTGTTAGTACATGCGAGGTCTCCAGGGACGACGACTACTGCTGATAACTACAACTGGAGGTTACAGATAAATACATCATTTACGTATTGGTTCTTGGGACACACATAAAACAACACACACACACACACACACACATAATATATATATATATATATTAACTCACAAATATTCTCCTACGCTCTGACGTCAATGGCGCGTTTGTTCATACTCGAACGCGTTGTGTTTACATTCTGAACACACGAGACAGTGAACGCTCATTACATCGTGGTGCAGCACCTTAATTATCATCATTAAGGTAAATAATCATAACAGCAAAGTGCCTCTTGGACTGCACGATTGAAAACTAATTACATAATTGTATAATTAACAATAAGCAAGATGGCACATCAGTTATTAACTACAGGTGCTCAAGGGCGGGAATTTTAGTTGAGGCGAAAATCGAAATTTGTAATATATTGGTAATTTAGGTTTATTGGCTTGCAAGATAAACACTAACCTGGCAATTCTCATCCAATTTTCGTCTCCCTATTTAGAGTCAACGTAATAGTAACTTAATAGGGTTCATACACGATTATTATGAATTAGGTCCGTAGCCTCTCCGCTGACCAGTCGTGTGTCTCATATTGTTTACTGCCGCCAAGGAGCACTATTACCTCTCCTCCCAGTCCAACATTACTGCCAGACCCGCTGATAACACCACCTTGTTTTACTGTTTTTGATTGTCTGTTTGACTGTTTGTATGTTAGTCTTCCTGTCTAGTAATGTTTATATGTTTGTTGGTCTGTTTCTCTTCTTTATCTCTCTGTTCCGCAATAGACGTCATAGAATAAATTAAAATAACAATGACAATAAAAATAGTAATAACACTAATATTAATAAAAATGATAAAAATAAAGATACAAATAATGTTAATGAAAGTAACATACTACTACTACTACTACTACTACTAAACATTACGACATCATCTTAGTAAATATTACATCACATCAAGCCAGTGTTTCCCTCGGGGGCAGCAACCAATCAGTGTATTACCAGCCCACACTAGAGCTACCTTACATAACGCTTCATAACACTTGGAATGAAACAGTGTGGCGACATACGAGACTTGTGGTGACCAGGGCACAGACCGGGGTACGTAGCTCTGATGGTCTAAATACATATATGAAGAGGAAGGGAAGACAGAGTAGTATTGGTTGACGCCCAGCAAACTTACAACGTGATAAACATTGACTATAGGAAAGTACTGACTATGGTAGACGAAGAGGATTTAGCTGAAGGATGGGAAAGGTTTTTAGATGAATGAGTCCTGTAGGATGGGAACTGTGGAGGTGTGAAGAGTCCAGGGGGAAGAAGGTGTCCGAGCGTGTGTAGAGGAGTGCATGGGTTAGGAGAGGTCGTGATCCCCGGAAACTATTATCGATAATCAATATGCAGAAACATTATGATAAAGGAGGTGTGTGTGTGTGTGTGTGTGTGTGGCTATGGCGGGTCAACAATGGCTTACTGATCACTAGGTTCTGACAAACTAAATACATAAAGCGTCACAACAGAGGCCTCATGACCACTCAAGGTGAATGTGTGGCTCAATACCACATACCCTGAAGACATACATACAGCTGCGTTACTCTTACTACAATAGTAACCGCGGTTGACTTATATGATGACAATGGTACTGGTAGCTTTGATTATGTAGGTGAGGGAGAAATGATGATCAAACAACAGACTTAGCCATGGTCACCACACTAGCACAAGACATCATAATGGTGCCTCTGGTGGACGGTGAAACTAAACACCCAGAATAAGAAATGTCTCTAGAAAGAAAACTTATACTTAAATATCCACATTGTATCCGGCATCTTTAGAGGTCACCTATTAAGTACTAGTGGTCCTCACTGGGCTGGTGGTGACTTTGAGCTGTGGTCTGGGGTAGTGATTATACCTTGAGGTCCAGAGTGAAACAGTAATTATTGAAGATTACCTTTAAAGCCTCAACCAGGATATTACTGTAAATAATGATAATAATAATAATAATAATAATAATAATAATAACAATAATAATAATAATAATAATAATAATAATAATAATAATAACCTCTAGTACTCAAGGAGATAATGTGGCCGGCACCGCACCTGATCGCCTCACTTCCCCAAAATGTAAAATTAGGTACCCGTTCACATCTCAGTGAACAAAGAATGTCTGACGCGAACCGGTTCCCTTCAGGACGGAAGACGCTGTATTCTCTCGGCCACCTCAGACTACAGTAATTCTTGTATGGTGAAACTACGGAAACTATTAAATTAACTATATCTTAACAATTATACAGTAGGTGAAAAACAATGATACAATTTAAGTCACGAAAAGGATTGAAGTGACGATAATAATTACAATTAAGAATCATTGAGAAATTATGAGGAAATTTTTGATAATTATTAAAGCTATGAAAAAAATGTTACGTCTACAATAATTATTGGTAAAGTTACGACAATTATTTGAGAATCTGCATTACTTAATTGAATGTTAAAGTAAATAGCGATAAATTTACGATAATTCCTGGGAAAGTTACAGTAACCATTTGGTTAATTTACAATACTTACTGGAGTTACACAATACGTTTTATATTAACAGTTATTAGTATAAGTGCGGGAAATATTCATGAAGTTACGATAAATATTAGTGTTGATATTTTTGTAGTAGTCTCTAGTATTGTTAAAAGTACAATAACCATTAATGAATTGGCCATAATTATTCGTGTAGTTACGATGATTATTGCTCAGGCTACACATAATTATCTTACGATCTGCGATATTACCCTTAGAGTTGCTGTAAGTTTTGGTAATAATACGATAATTATTGGTAATGAGACGATAATTACTGGTAAACATACGATAGTTATAAATAAACATACGATAATTATTAGTAAACATACGATAATTATGAGTAAACATAAGATAATTGTTAGTAAAGACGCAATAATTATGGAGAGTGGCACGATAATTGTTGATAATATTATGGATTTTTTCTATAATTACTATAACTATTAGCTTAGTCAAATATAGACATTAGCACAGTTAATATAATTATAGGCAAAGTTAACATAATTATCGACAAAGTAACATAATAATTGGTAAAATTACAATAGTTAGTGATAATTTGCAGAACCTTATCAGTCCAGAGTAGTGTGGTCATAAGGAATCGGTTCTATTAGGATTTGAGTTTAATAGGACTTCTCCCTAATCAGTTACCAATGTTTAGACACTAATATTCTGACACTGCGGTACCAATGTTTAGAGTCTACGCTGGTATTATAACACTGGTACCAATGTTTAGACACTAATATTCTGACACTGCGGTACCAATGTTTAGAGTATACGCTGGTATTATAACACTGGTACCAATGTTTAGACACTAGCATCGTCACACAGAAATATAAGTTAGTTACTGGTTTACACGGGGATGTTATCATACGGTCTCGTGATGTTCAAACAGGTTTCTTAACACTATAGTACTAATATTTAAGAAGTAACACTTTAACACGGTCGTTCAATGTTTATAGTAAGAGAGGAGGCCAAAGGCAATGTTTTCTCTATGTTTAGTTTCATATCATCACTAACATTTCCTTGTAAAAAATATTGTCGTAAAATTCATGTCAATATGTTATAATATAAACATTTACACTGTTAATATATCAATATATGATGTAGGAATATAATGATGATATGATGTTAGATTTTATAAACACATTATCCCTTAATGTTACTTCTAAATAATGTTAATAGTTCTATGCTAAATTATTCACCAACATCGATACCTTTCGGGAAAAATACCTGTATATAAAGAGTCTTAGCTCCGTGTAACATTCTGAAGTACAACAACTGGTTCTTCTGCACTTAGTTATCAATATAAAGACTGACGCCCCATGCTTAGTCAGCAGTAAGTAAGCATTAGTATCTCGGTGGTGAGTGGCCGTGGTGACGTGCACGGAGATAATGGCTCGTTAATTTTTGAAAGTTTTTGTCAAGTGTCAGAACCATTTTAATTTACGAGTTGGAAGACCTGACTTGTTAGAGCACATAAATAAATTACAATAACTTCGTCATCATTTAACATTAACGTGTCTTTGTTGACATTTTATTATCAATATAATTGTACGTACCTCGATGTTGAATTATTGATATGTGAAAATGTATAGTTTTTTTTTTAACTCCCTTTACTATACACAGATACCTTTATGTTAATGTATACAAACACTTTTGATAAATTCTTTTGTTTATAAGCTCAGCCGTGACGACATTGTTTCCTCCCGATGTGCTTACAAAGGGAGTCCGACAGGCAGGTTCTCCCGCACTGTGTTGTATTGATAACACTACGGTACACGGTGCTTAAGTCAGCTTGAATATAAAGCTTACCTATTCAGTGCATCATCAAACACAGCCTAAGTGTTGAATTCAAGGTAAAAAGACCGTGTTTGTATTCCACAATTGACTGGACAAACACTGGCGAAGGCTTTGACTGACAGTGGTGATAAAGAGAGACGTTTTAGAAGTCAACAAAGAGGGAGACGAAATGTTTCTCTTCAACACTCCTTAACAAGTTCACTTAAATTTACAGTTTTATTTATTTTCAGCAAATTCAACCATTAACAAAATATATTTCAACTATAAACAGAGAGTCTACTTACTTATGATATTGTTGGTAATATTTCTAATAAGGGGAGAAATAGACAAGAATTCACACTGTTGGTCACGTTAAAATTTCTTCATCAAAATAACATTAAGAGAAGTCACTGAAGGTAATATTAAGGCCATTGTCTTCGTCTGTTAAATGTCCAGACTAATATTAATCCCCCTATTTATTTCATTATATTGTTTTCTTGAACATGATAAACATACTCAGCGCTAAAGTGAACTTCCCGTAATGAACAAATACTATTATCCACTACAATTAAATTCAATATATTTTCTATACAAACTTAAGTCCTTCATAGACGAACAAACACTATACTCAGACATACGACAACTGAGATCAGACATAAATACAATATGTCTTACAGCTCATCAACAACTATAAATTACATACTAAACGATCACGTCTCAGCAATTCGTACACTTGTTTTTTTTATATATTTTATACATACTATTCGGTCTTAAAGTGCCCGTCAGTTTTTGTGGCCAGTTTTACGCTATAATCCAGTTACCGCTGTTGAAATCTTCCTGTTTATTGGTGAACCAACCAAACGACAGAGGTTGAGAGAGGCAACAGTGATTGCCCCAAGACTCACCTGTAATAGATCGATTAGGTAAACAACTTCTACACCTGTTATGGCTTTATCTTTTACCGTTGTCTGAATATATACCTGTCTGTAATTAGGAAGATGAAGGAGGGGTGTGGCGTGTTACCTGCCCACACCTGAGTCTTGGAATATATGTCACCAGTTAACTGATATATGTTATAGATAGGAGGCATTACACCGTGGATAATTATATACATAATTCTTCTCGTGGTGTATCTCCTGCCAGGTTAGATTAGGTTAGGTTAGGCTAAGCTAGGCTAGGTTAGGTTAGGTTTCTTGAGAATCATGAAATTTTCGACCATCAGTAGACACAACGAATTAATTAACGTTAGCCTAAAACATAACTAAGCTTATTAGGATATTTTCACAACATGGTAAACCTGACCAGTGCATTATGTGGTCTGGGCTTATGTGTTGAAATACTGTAAACGGATCCAAACACTGATATAAATGTCTGCGAGTTTTCGTGAATAAACATCGGCATTTCTTTGATAAAATGTAGATATAAAACAGCTTTACTAACGTTAAAACCGGTATACAAACATTGATATCTCTGTTTTAAAATACAAGGATAAATAAACATTGGTAGAGTTATCTTAAAGTACAAGTATATAACTAACTCTTGCTAATATATATATACAAACAATAAACATATAAACATTAGCACTTCTATTCTGATATTAGAAAATACAGTAACTAGTATTTCTGTGTTAAAATACAATAGATAAAACATTGTCATCTTAAATATAATGTTATTATACAAACGCTATCATGTTGCAGGTATATAAACATTGATAACTATGTCAACACATTATACAAATACTAGTAACTGTATGCCGAAATAGACGAATATAAATGACATCTCTCTTACAATACCAGTATGATAACATTGGTAACTATCTGCTAAAACACAAATAATAAACAGTGATACCACAATGTTAAAATACAAGTATATACAAAGAATGTTAACTATATCTTACAAGTATATGGTATGCACCTAATGGTCTATACTCCATTTTCTATCAACTTATGTTCTACACTCCATTTTCTATAACACCTATTGTTCTACACTCCATTTTCTATAACACCTATTGTTCTACGCTCCATTTTCTATAACACTTATTGTTCTACACTCCATTTTCTATACCACCTAATAGTCTACATTCCATTTTCTATAACAAGTATTGTTCTACACTCCATTTTCTATAACACCTATTGTTCTTCACTCCATTTTCTATAACAAGTATTGTTCTACACTCCATTTTCTATAACACCTATTGTTCTACACTCCATTTTCTATAACACCTACTGTTCTACACTCCATTTTCTATACCACCTAATAGTCTACACTCCATTTTCTATAACAAGTATTGTTCTACACTCCATTTTCTATAACACCTATTGTTCTACCCTCCATTTTCTATAAAACTTATTGTTCTACACTCCATTTTCTATAACACCAAATGCTCTGCACTCCATTTTCTATAACACCTATTGTTCTACACTCCATTTTCTATACCACCTAATAGTCTACACTCCATTTTCTATACCACCTAATGTTCTGCACTCCATTTTCTATAACACCTATTGTTCTACGCTCCATTTTCTATAACACCTATTGTTCTACACTCCATTTTCTATAACACCAAATGTTCTGCACTCCATTTTCTATAACACCTATTGTTCTACACTCCATTTTCTATACCACCTAATATTCTGCTCGCCATTTTCTATAACAAGTATTGTTCTACACTCCAGTTTCTATAACACCTATTGTTCTACACTCCATTTTCTGTAATACCTATTGTTCTACACTCCATTTTCTATACCACCTAATGTTCTGCACTCCATTTTCTACGACAAGTATTGTTCTACACTCCAGTTTCTATCACAACTTATGTTCTACAATCCATTTTCTATAACACCTTATGTTCTACACTTCATTTTCTATATTATCTCACTCTATAATATTCCATTTTTAGACTATCCCATTTTCTATATCACCGCCCGTCTGACAAACATGATTCCGAAATATAGAGGAGCGAGGAGGTCCTTTCTCGCCATTTTTACAGCGCCACACTGCCGCCGTCTTCTTACACCGCCTCCAATTCCAAAATTTCACTGGAGGTGATCATTTAAATAACGGCGTTGTAAGTTACCTTTGATATTCACTCCATTCCATAATCGTCACAGCTAAGTATTTGCTCAGAGCTTCGTTCACGTGTGGGTGGGTCTGGCGGTGTGTGTAGCGTGTGGCGGACGTACGAGTCTATCTGAAACTGGGTGATGCAAAGTGACCCGAGACTCGGTACAAACATCTCGGCGCCACCCGTAAGAATCCAGAATTTTATCACCATGAAAATCTTCTGAGAATTTCTCCAATTCAAGATCTCATATGCTGATTTCAACTCGAAGATTGAATTTTCGCTGTGTAAAAGATATGGCCACCCTTGGCGACGCGCATTTACATATTCCTGATCCTTTCACATTAGGACACCTTTTTTCAAAAACTTTTCGTGACCTGCCGAAACTTTTCGAATCGTAGCGAAATTATTTGCCGTCGCTTATAGCCTGGACCTCACTCCAAAGTATTTTTTTTTTTTTTTTTAAGAAGTCGATATGGACGCTACCATCCAGGCCCCAGTGTCCCAACATGGCGACGGCTGTCATAACTCCGGCCTACACCCCAAGACGCGGCTGTAAAACAGCTAAAATAACAGCGAACGGAGGAGAGAGGGTGAGCGAAATGACGAGGGTCTTATCAATGCGGAGTGAGACGTAGCCTGAAGAACATAACACCCGCTCAGGGCTTGAAGTGTGTGCCCCAAACGGAAATTTATGCAGACGATTTTCCTTCCGACTGTTTTTCCCCCCAGGCACCGAGGCTGTAAGAGTGGGGGGAGGGGGAAGGAGGGATGGGGTGAGGGGAAGGAAGGGGAGGGGTAAGGGGGAAGAGAAGGTGGAGGGGTGAGGAGAGGGGAATGAGGTGGAGTAGGTGGAGGGGGAAGGGTGAGGGGAAAGAAGAGGAGTGGGAGGGGTGAGGGGAATGAGGAGGAAGAGGGAAGAGGGAGGAGGAGGAGGAGGAGGAGGAGGAGGAGGAGGAGGAAACGGTGGAGAAAAAGGAAGAGGAGGAGGGTTGAAAGGGGAATAGGAGGAGGAGAAATGTGAGCAAAGAAGGAATAAGAATAGGGGGAAGAGGAAGAAGAAGAGGGAAGGAATGAAAAGAGAGTGATGGAAAGTAATGAGGAGGAGAGAAAGAGCGGAAAGGGCAAAGGAGTAAATAGGGGAAAGGGGAGAGGAAGGAAAGGGACAGAGAGAGGCAGGGATCTAAGAGGAGGAGGGGGAGAAAGAGGGGAGGGAGGAATTAAAAGTAAGAGGGAGTCACGACATGGGAGGAGAGAAGAGCAAGAAGGAGAGAGAGGAATAGAAGGAAAGAGAGAGAGGTGGAGGGAATAGGAAGGAAAGACAGGAAGGAGAAGGAAAAGGCAGAGGAGGTGAGGAGAAGAGACGAAAAGACAAAAAAGGACATGAAAGAATGGAGAAAAGATAGATGGAGATGATAACAAGAATATAGGGAAGAAGGAGGAACAGAAGAGGATGGAAGAGAGGGGAATGAAGATGGTAATAGGGAGAATGGGAAGACGAGTAAAAGAGAAAGGGAAGAGATGGAATAAGAAAAGAGGAAGAGAGAAAAGAATATAAGACAATAAGAGGAAGAAGAGTCAACTGGCAGAGAGAAGAGGAAGAGGACAAGAAAATTAGGGAAAGAAGCAAGAAAGGAAGGATAAAGGGAGAGTAATATAGAGAAAGAGGGGAGAAAGATGAGGATAACGACGGGAAAGAACAAGAAAGGGGGATAGGAGAGGACAGGAGGGACGGGAGAAGGAGGTGGGGGGGGGGGGAGGGTAAAGGGAGACTAATGTTTGTTTCCGGGAAGGGAGTGAAGGAGGAAGTGCCGGAGGGAGTGAGGGAAGGAGAGAGTGAAGGGGAAAGGGAGGGAGGGAGAAAGAAGGGGAGAGGAAGGGAGAGACGTGTGTGTATCCGGAAAAGAAGTGAATGTAGGGTAGAGGGAGGGAGTGAAGAAGAGAGAATGAGGGAGAGAGGGAGTAAAGGAAGAAGGGGGTGAAGGAAGGAGGGAAGACGTCATTGAGGGACTGAGGAAGGGAGAGATAGAGGTAGAGTCTCAGCTTATGTTTGGCGGCATTTCCTCCAACAGCTTTATATCACAGCTTGAATGAGATTAAAATTGACAGACAAATTATCACTCAGACAAAAAAGGTCGTTTTCTCTAAAGTTCTTCAATTTAACTTAACCAGGAGAGATGTAATGCTAAAATAATGGCGTCAATACTGCACTGAGACTCTACCGTAACTAGTTGTGTGTTTTTGTTCACTTAAGTAACATACACCTTCACTCAACACACACACACACACACACACACACACACACACACACAC
Source organism: Homarus gammarus (assembly GCA_958450375.1). Taxonomy (NCBI): domain Eukaryota; kingdom Metazoa; phylum Arthropoda; class Malacostraca; order Decapoda; family Nephropidae; genus Homarus; species Homarus gammarus. The sequence goes on from CAUDMG010001289.1 coordinate 109,798, forward strand.
ACACAGTTATCAATTAATCAGAGGTATATCCTCATACTTAAGGGTTGGCGACCACAGTCCTCCACTCTAAAAGTTCTCAGGCTGTTTTTATCAATCTTCTAAGGTTTTGTAGCTCTCTGGGGATACAGTTTTTAATTTAATTCATCCATCCCAGTCCCTGCCTTCCCCTGGCCCTCCTACCCTTAACTTTGCCCATTAATATTTCTGTTATTATTCCTAATTACATGACCAATGTAATGAACTGTATCTCATTTTTTATTTTTCTGTACATTTCAAGTATTTCTCTTGAGGTTTTTACTAACCTTAGTATTCCTTCCTTTGTATTTTCCTGTCAGTGTAACTTATTCCTAGCATTCGCCCATAACACCTCATTTGGAGGCCTCCAACCTCCTCCTGGTATCTGCTGACGATATAACCATATATAAATAACATAAATCAATATACACTATACTAGTGAATATATATATATATATATATTTATATATATATATATATATATATATATATATAATATATATATATATATATATAAATATCATCAGTCCATATAGCTCGCGGACTTCCATATACTGTACAAGCAATACCACACTAGTCAGGAATCGAATCCTGTTCGATTCCTGACTGTTTATACTATAAACAACGACGTATCTCAAAATGCAATGATGATTAATGACGATGCATCCGTACATGTAACTTCCTTCTTAATCGAATCAGAAGAAAATCAACACTAAAATAACAATAACACCCGCCATTACATTTCCTCTCAGTCCCTTCAAATGTTACATCATACACACAGAAATCACCAATAAACCACCTTTACCGCCTTACTAACTCAAAATAAAGCGCTTCTTATGTTAAATTTACATTAAACGTTTTGGTAACTCAATGGAAAGAAGGTTTTAGGTGTTTAAAAGCGATTTTATACTCGGGAACAGAGAACTCTTAAATATCTGGTCGCGCATCTGGGGAACTGTGTCAGGTGTCATCATCCAGCAGTGTTTACAAACAGTTAACACTTGGTGCATTAGCCATAAGGAGTTCTCACCGTCTTAAAAGATGCTCGAGATGGCTTCCTCCCGGGCCAGAGCTGAGTGCCTCTTATAATCTAAGATGTTGGCGGCCATTAAAGACTTCTCTCTTAGACGCTCGTGGTGGAGGCTGTGGAGGGGGAGTGGTGTTTGTGTGTTGGGGTGTTTGTGTTTTGGGGTGTTTGTGTGTTGGGTGCTTGTTGGGGTGTTTGTGTGTTGGGTGTTTGTTGGGGTGTTTGTTGTGGTGTTGTGTTTGTTGGGGGGTGTTGTTGTGTGTTTGGGTGTTTGTTGGGGTGTTTGTGTGTTGGGTGCTTGTTGGGGTGTTTATTGGGGTGTTTGTTGGGGTGTTTGTTGGGTGTTGTTGGGGTGTTTGTTTGGGTGTTTGTTGGGGTGTTTGTTGGGGTGTTTGTTTGGGTGTTTGTTGGGGTGTTTGTTTGGGTGTTTGTTGGGGTGTTTGTGTGTTAGGGTGTTTGTTGGGGTGTTTGTTGGGGTGTTTGTGTGTTTTGGGTGTTTGTTGGGGTGTTTGTTGGGGTGTTTGTGTGTTAGGGTGTTTGTTGGGGTGTTTGTTGGGGTGTTTGTGTGTTAGGGTGTTTGTTAGGGTGTTTGTTGGGGTGTTTGTTGTGGTGTTTGTGTGTTGGGGTGTTTGTTGTGGTGTTTGTTGGGGTGTTTGTTGGGGTGTTTGTGTGTTGGGGTGTTTGTTGGGGTGTTTGTTGGGGTGTTTGTGTGTTAGGGTGTTTGTTGGGGTGTTTGTTGGGGTGTTTGTGTGTTAGGGTGTTTGTTGGGGTGTTTGTTGGGGTGTTTGTGTATGTTGGAATTAGATAGTTTGCGCTAAGGTGTGTTGGGAGCGTGTTTGTCCGTGTGTGTATGTAAATATGTGTATATGTATGTGTTTTATTTGTTTGTGTGCATTTTAAGGTATATATGTGTCTATGTATACATGTGTCCATATATGTATGCCTTTATATGTGGATATGTGGATATAACAACGAGTATATCCACATTGATGCTTGAAACGTACACACATACACATTCATACGCAACATACACACATCCACAATATACGCACATAAGAAATATACACACATACACAGCTCACTATATACCCCTTAGCCCTTACCATTACCCCTTACCCCTAGCCCCTAATCCCTTGACACGTACACATGACCATTACCCTTCCCTTACCCCTTAACCCCCTATACCATTACCACTACCATCCACTATACCCTTTACCACTTACCACTATACCCTTTACCACTTACCACTATACCCTTTACCACTTAACCCCAGCCCCTAACTCTCGAACCCTTACCACCTTGGCATACACTTCACCACCTGTCAGGGAGTTACTTTCAAGGGAGTCAGGTCCTCAGTGCCTCTAATGCATGTGAGAATTTTATGTTTGTTTATAATGTCAGAGAGAGAGAGAGAGAGTTTCTAAATCATTCTAAACATTAAGATATAAACCGGAATTAAACCACAACAGCAGCCAACTCACCACACACACAAAACAAAAAGATAAAACTCATCATACAAAACCACAAAATTATAACAGGAATATTTCTCTGTAGACTTCCTACAGGTAAGCTCCACCACTGTACTAAATAATACTGGAACACAAATCTCGCGTTTTATACAGCAATTACACTCTTGAGAAATTTTGTAAACAAGGAGGAAGGTATATTTAACGTGCTCGGTAAGTGTTCCCATTTTTATTCTGTATTTTGTGCTTTCCTACGTTTTTCTTTTATTTTTTCTGTAGGATTTAAGTTAAAATTTAAACATGACTATTGGATTTTTTTTCTTCTAATTTTGTGGTAAATTATTACTTTTTTTTATTTTTTTTTATTTACTTAGAATACTTTTTAGTAATTACGGAAGTATCGGGCATTTTATTACGTGTATTTTCATAATTTTGAATTACCGATCTTCTTTTGTATCTTATATATTATACTTCGGGACCACATGAAGATTGGCCCACCTCCTTAATATGTTTTACCTGATAATTAAACACCTTAAAGCTACCTGTGGGGATTAAGTTAGGTTAGGTTATGTTAGGTTAGGTTGGGTTAGGCTACGTTACGTTACGTTAGGTTATATTTTCGTTAGGTTAGATGAGCGTTAAGTTAGGATAGGCTAGGTTAGGGGAAGACTTAACAGAAAACGAACATTAAATGAGGGGAAAACTTAACAGAAAACGAACCTAGATGTGGGAAAGATTTAAATGGAAATGAGGTAGACGAATGAAGTACTTACAGGACAACGAATACAGTCGAGGGATAAAGTTAAATAAATCAGAGAAAGGCAAATACCATCCTTTCGTTATAACACTGTCCTGCAAAATATATTCAAGTCCTATATATATATATTTTTTTTATACATATATTTATCTATTTTTCTATTTTGACGTGAACTAGTTGTATGGGTACTTGGGTTGTGTGTGTACTGTGTGTGTGTGTGTGTGGGTACTGTGTGTGTGTGTGTGTGTGCTGTGTGTGTGTGTGGGTACTATGTGTGTGTGTGTGTGTGTGTGCTGTGTGTGTGTGTGGGTACTGTGTGTGTGTGTGTGTGTGTGTGTGTGGGTACTGGGTGTGTGTGTGTGTGTGTACTGTGTGTGTGTGTGTGTGTGTGTGGGTACTGGGTGTTTGTGTGTACTGACAGACAGGCGACTACTGTTAATTCGCTGATATAAGCCCGTGAATACAATCTATCTCACAGGACCGTTGCGTACAGGACACGTCAGGAGGGGGTGGTCATGGAGGCAGGGTAGTCACACACACAGTAAACACAGTGACCACCTGAGTCTTCTGTGTGCGTTTCGTAACCTTTGACCCCTGGAAATTCAATATGTCGGAGTCTAATTTGTGAACTAGAGTCTATGCCAGTGGGTCTCAACCTGGGGGCCATGGCCCCCAAGGGAGCCACGGCAAGAATTTAGGGGAGCCACGGCGAGCTGTTATAAATTGTACGTTTCCAAATAATGTTGGGAATCTGAATTAAACAAAACTTGTATTACTTATTTTGACTTGGCAGAAGAGAATTATCATTCTTTTTTTGTCATTTTATTTAATCATAACGATAATACAATTTTGATATTTACATACTCTGGTGCTAATTTTTATTTTTTTATTTTTTACGGATTATTTAAGATTTCACAGGTCCAGTCCCTGTCTGTGTGACAGGCGCTGGACCGAGCTGCTGAACTGACTTGTTCAGTACGTGTCCGTGTGTCATCCCTTTGCAAGTGGTGATAGGACCGAATGATCTCAGTCTGGCCTGGGATACCATCACAGAAACAGTGGAGTGTATTGTCTCTGAACCATATATTGTGTTTGAGCTTGACTCAAGCATAATATACTCCGTAATTGGTGTTACTTATTTTGTTTCATAATTCATGTGGTCGCTGCTTTACGTGGGTGAAATATTTGTACACTTCCTTTATTAATTATTTCCTTATTTATTGGTGCCATTGTTGTTCATACTCATTCTTTACTTATATAATCCTACCATTTTTAGTGCTAAATTGGTATGACTCACTATTCTTCTCATTCTTCCAAGTTGGGCAGTGCTTGTCAAAGGAGGCGTGTTCTTGCTTACAGGAAGTACACTTCAGCTTGCTTGAGTGTGAATGTTTGTGTATGACTGTATGTGTGCTTTATGTGTGAGAGCATGGGCGTGTTATGTATGTGAATGTGTGTGTGTTTGCCATTCTAACTCTTGTCCTATTTACCTGTCCTTCTTTATCATTCTTTAGTCTTTATCACTTGTCTGTTTGTCTGTTCTGGGAGAAAAATGAAGGAGGCCACGAGGATGTTGAAAGCTCCTCAAGGGGGGGAATGGTGTGAAAAAGGTTGAGAACCACTGGTCTATGCGGACACGAACTAATATGAATTCGAGCAGTAACCTAACCTAACCTAACCTAACCACACCTTAATTTTCCGAATGGTTTTGGCCACTAACTATCTGTAAAATTGAAAATATTAGTAAATTTTAAAAAACTATTTTTTTATACAGGTAAATTAGAAAAAGAAGAGCTAAAAATAAATTATTTATTCTCGAGAAGGAAGAGGAAGGGAAAGAGAAGGAGGATGAGGAGGAGGAGGAGGAGAATGAAGAGAAGAAACAGGAGGAGGAGGAGAGGAGAAGCAAGATAACACCTCTATAAGCTATTAGCAGCCAATATACGCCTCAATCCTCCTTGTTCTCACTTCTTGTTGGTTGTGTCTATGACTGTGTGTTTACGTCACCAGTCCTGAAGTGTATTGGGCCTTTTATTTACGTTCTCTGTGTTTAAGTTAACATTCTTCTGCCTTTATGTTTTTCACTCATTCTCTCCGTCTTTCTCCCATCATCATCTTCCTCCTTCTTCTCCTTCTACTACCCTCTTCATCTCCCTCCCACCTCTTCTTTGTATCCTTCTCCTATACTTTTCATTGTCTTCCCATCTCTTCCTGTCTCTTCCTTCCTCTCCATTATTCCTTCTCTCCGTCCCTCTGTCTCTCCGTCCTCTCATCTCTCCCTTGTGTCCATCACCTCTTCCTCCTCCACCTATCATCCTTCCACTTACCCCTCTTATTCCCCTCCACCTCTTCTCTTTCTCTATCCCTGCCCCTCTCCCTCGCCTCGGCATTGGCCTCTAAGCGATCTCCAAGGGCTCCCCAGCCTCCAGGGCAGCCCCATGATAATTTCTCAGGGCCCAATGAGGCCACTCCCGACACTATCAGAAAATTAAGTCATTTGACACGTAACAAGAGGAAATTGAGACGAGAAATTGACCGTGAATGATGATAAATTCTCGGACCAGAGAGGAAATGAGGAGCGTGCAAGAAGTGGAAGAGAGGGGGCGATAGTGTCTGTCAGAGGACCACGGCCCTCCCTGCTCACCGCCCTGTGTCTGTCTGTGTCTGTCAGAGGACCACGGCCCTCCCTGCTCACCGCCCTGTGTCTGTCTGTGTCTGTCAGAGGACCACAGCCCTCCCTGCTCACCGCTCTATGTCTGTCAGAGGACCACGGCCCTCCCTGCTCACCGCCCTCTGTCTGTGTGTCTGTCTGTGTCTGTCTGAGGACCTGGCCATTGGGCCCTCCTAGTCTGTGTCTGTCAGTAACACCGGAGACTGGGGCCGATCCTCTTACTGTCTGTCTGTCTGTCTGTCTGTCTGTCTGTCTATGCGCGTCTGTGTATCTGTATCATTCTCTATTAATCTCTTTTTCTGTCTCGCTTTCTGTCTGTTTCTTTCTCTCTTTCTTTCTGGTTTTCTCTATACGTCTTTCTGTCTATATCTATAGTCAATGTCCTCTCACTCTGATCTTCTTTTCTCTCTCTAATATACATACATATAGACATACAGGAACAACAAAACACACACACACACACACACACACACACACACACACACACACACTCCTTTTCTTCCTTTATAAACAAGAAATTTAATTCGAACACACGATACATTTTGATCATCCTTCTATCGAAATTGACTAAGAGTACTCAACCCCTTTAGTACAATGACTTAACCCCTTGAGTACACGATGACCTAATCCCTCATTAATCAGATTTAACATTAGTGAATTCAATGATGAAATTATCCTTTGCAAAATTTATAATGTTAAAACGACATCGGTAAAAAAAAAATTATATTTCGTTCAATTTCTTTAATTTTTCTTCTATTTCGTTCAATAATTCCTTATATTTTTCTTCATAAATGGTGAAACTGTCATCATATTATTTCGTTCAATTAAACCTTTAAAATATTATAGACATCTATTAGGGATTTTTTTTCATAACCTATAATCCGCCTTTTTTTTCTATTTACGTTGTTTATCTGTTAAATTTTTACAATTCGAAAATTACCAAGATTTTTAACTTGTTTTTTTTAGTTACATTGAATTATTTTCTTTCTTTCATATTTTCGAGATGTTAAAATTAAGGGTTAATATCCTCTTTTATCACCACTGGAGGATCTATTTTTAATGTTTACTTCACATACAACATTTACTTCACATAAATTTACTCTTCACATTCACATCATTACTACTACACATTCACCATTTACTACACATCCTTTCTTCACATTCACCAATTACTTCACATCCTGACTTCACATTCTTACTTCACATTCAACATTCACTACACATTCAACATTCACTGCACATTCAACATTCACTACACATTCAACATTCACTACACATTCAACATTCACTACACATTCAACATTCACTACACATTCAACATTCACTACACATTCAACATTTAGGGACCCCCCCCCCCCCCAAAAAAAAAAGAACTAGACAATTAGAAACAATAAATATTGGTCGAAAATTCACGCAGTCGCAAATCGAACTGGTATGCAAATTAGGGAACCTAAGAGCGTCATTAATCACCAAGCCTTGTTTTTTACGGTCCCACAGCCCCACGAAATGAGGGAATAGGGAAGGAGGGGGATGAAGGAGGAGGAGGAGGAGGTAAGAGAGGGACAGAGATGAGAGAGAGAGAGAGAGAGAGAGAGAGAGAGAGAGAGAGAGAGAGAGACAAGCTTCCATTTTATACAGTCACGAAATAACACAGAAGGAGGAGGAGGAGGAAGAGGATAAATAGAGAAGAGAGATGAGGAAGAGAAGACATTAATCACAGATTCTCTCTTTTTATTCCAGGTTGTAAACATCGACGAAGAGGGAAGAATGAGAAATGAAGAGAACAGAGAGAGGACAAAGAAGACACCAAAAGAGGAGAAAGAAAAAGAGAAAATAAAAAGAAAACAAAGAGAAGACAAGGAGAATAGAAAGAAAATAGAAAGAAATAGAAAGAAAATAGAGAATAGAAATATAAAGAGAAAGAAGACAAAGGAAGCAACAAAAAGAAGATAAAAAGAAACACAAGAAAAAAACACACACAAAAGAACGAGAGAAAATTAAAAGAAGACAAAGATAAAGGAAGGAAGAAGAAATATAAACAAATCGAAGTGAAAAAAGTAGAAAAAAATGCAAATTATGGACATCCTCACATCATGATAGTTTAGGTGACTTGATTATTTTAATTTATTTGTTATGGGGGATAATGGTACCATGAGCACCTCCCATTCCCCCATTATCCCCATACCCTAATTTCCCCGTAACCCTGTGAGAATATAACACCCCCTTAATGCTCTCCATTTGCCCTAACCTAACCTAGCTTAACCTGACCTGACCTAACCTAACTTAACTTAACCTGACGTGACCTGACCTAACCTAACCTAACCTAACTTAACTTAACCTAACCTAACCTAACTTGACCTGACCTAACCTAACTTAACTTAGCCTGACCTGACCTAACCTAACCTGACCTGACCTGACCTGACCTGACCTGACCTAACCTAACCTAACCTAACCTGACTACTCTCCATGACTTAAAAGCTTGGACTATCTTAGAGGAGTGTCAAGGATATGTAAACAGACTCGTGTGGGGCGTAGGTCCGATCATGGGGGGTGGGGGGAGAGGTATGGGGAGGAGGAGAGTAGGGGTGGGGGTGGGGGGGGGGAGGTATGGCCGCCTGGCTATTTTGTCAATGCAATAACAAAATACAAATTAACTTCTACTCGGTGTGTGATGACGCAATACATTATGATCTCAGCGGAGGTCAAAGATTTTGTCTATATCCTTCATGTTTTCAGGAGTTATGGTCAGTTGTACATAGACTCTGGAGGAGGTAGAGTCTGTGGGCCTCTCTCTCTCTCTACCTAAGTGAAGACGAAGGCAGTGTTTTTTTTTTTATTCATTTGTGGTAAATCAACGAACATTTACACAAGTGAAAAATAAATAATATGTAAAATACAGACAGTACTTACCATATGGCTGATGAAAAAAAAAAGAAATGAACAATAATATGAAGATAGTTTTATATATATATACATAGGTAAATAAGATGAAAGAAACAGCCCTGGCACACACACTATCCCACGTTTCTTAAGTCAACACAACTTCCCAAAACGATGCAAAATGTGTGTATCAACTCCACCGCATAAATGTATAGATTCTGGCGCTCAGCAGGCAAAGACAGAAAGGCGGAGGAATAAATTAAAATAGAGATGAATAAACTATCCTGAGTTCCTAAGTCTAAACAAGTCTCCCCAAACTTGATAAAATGTGGGAGTTAATATGACCACATAAATATACTGTAGATATCTCCCATACGAAAGACATAAAAAGAGACAGAAAGAGAAAAATAAGGAAGGAAAAAAAAGATAGAAGTGAGAAGTAAAGAGACAAGAACATAAAATTTACCCAAAAGATGGCGCTACCTCCATCCCCCTCCCTCCCCCCCACCTCCCTGTTCCCATGTCTAAACAACTCTTGAAAACGTCACAAAATGTGTAGGTTAACTCCGCCGCATAAATGGAGGCATCTGGCGCCCGACAAACAAAAGAGTATCGAGTGACCGGCCAACACGCGTGCTGAGTAGACTTTAATTCCACTTAATCACCTCCTGACTTTTAACTGTCACGGAAACATGTTGGAGTCTATTAATGGTGTTTACAAAGCGATTTTTTTACGGGATGTGATGGAGCGAGTTGGCTGAGAGGGAAAAAATATTCCCAGGATGAAAGAGAGAGCGAGAGAGAGAGAGAGAGAGAGAGAGAGAGAGAGTGAGAGAGAGAGAGAGAGAGAGAGAGAGAGGCCTCATACCTCATAATTACATTCTCTGGTGTATCCTAAACTACCCATACTTGTTACACTAGCTGGGGATAATTGCCAAGTAACTATAACTTTCATGTAATTTTACTTTCTGAAACTTTTGACCAACAATAGACGATTATGTTGACCATCAAAATATATATAAATGAATACCTACTTTCATAGAGAACCTAACCTAACCTAACCTAACCTAACCTAACCTAACCTATCGTATAGTGGTAAACGATGTACTAAATTAAACAGGGACTATTTTACAATCAACTAATTAATTCCCATTAAGTTATAACAATAAAAACAATAATTTAACCCAATTTGGCAAAAAGCGGCAGTTCCCCTTTAAAGCTTAATCCACGTTTATCCCTATTTTACGCAATACATACATACATACATACATAAATAGGCCTACTTACATACATACATACATACATACCTCTTAACTATGCGGAGAGAGAGAGAGAGAGAGAGAGAGAGAGAGAGAGAGAGAGAGAGAGAGAGAGAGAGAGAGCTCCTCAACAGGTGATGGAAAGGTAATTAGGAGACTTAACCTGTTGGGAAAATCAACAGTGTTTCAGGAGTCGAGGATTGAACATTTGGAAAATACGAGCTTAAGTGGTGTTTGTGTGTGGTGTTTGTTCTTTTATCTGTTTTGTTAAGTGCTTTGAAGGGTCTGAACCAGTGTGTGTGTGTGTGTGTGTGTGTGTGCGTGTGTGTGTGTGTGGGAACAGAGTTGTATATATCTTTGTAACTTGGCTTCGTACAGTCCATATAACCTATCAACATACCTGTGTTATCCAGATAGGTTCACATACGTATAAACAAGCTGAGAATTTGCTCCAATAAATACGCGGACAAAATCCTATCTAATAAATACCGAATCCTCTCCATTATAAGATCAGACACTCCTTTATATCATTAAATCCCATGCACAGAACAATGACTCATTTATAGAAATTAGTATCGACTTATGTACTGCAGATTCACGGGCTTATACACATCTATAAGTTAACGTGTAATAAGACTTATGGTAATTGTCAGTCAGTATTATCAGATTATGAATATACAGCATTAGGTTAGGTTAGGTTAGGTTACTGTAGTCTGAGAAAAACACGAATGAACTTCAAAATGGCCACTCTCTTTTTTCTCATCTTCAGGTTTGTCTTCAGACTATCCTTATAACCTTTTCAGCTGCCCGCCAGCGTTACGTTTACTATTCGTTAGGTGACTGTAAAGTAGCTGCTTTGGCAGTCTACTGTCGTCCATGCTGGTAACATGGCCAGTCCAGCGTAGTTGTTCATGGATAATGGTAACCTCGATGCTCCTACAGTTGGTGTCAGCAAGAATACTGGCATTTGTTCTCTTGTCTTCCCAGCGAACTCGGAGGATGGAACGTAAACTACGTTGGTGAAAGTTTTCAAGTGCCTTGATGTGCCTCCTGTATGTGACCCATGTCTCGCAGCCATATAACAGGGTGGGCAGGACTACAGATCTATATTCGTGTAACTTTGTCGATAATATCAGCTCCCGACAGCTGAAGAAACGGTTTCGAAGTCTGCCATAGGCTTGAGACACACACACACACACACACACACACACACACACACACACACACACACACACACACACACCTTGCTATACATTACCACTCTATGTTGATATAATTTCAATATAATACGACCGCCAAAAACTGATCATCTTATATATTAACATTTCAGTTTTGATATTCAGATTAAACTGTTATATCAGCCCCCAAGATAAATGTTGACGGAATATATATGTGAATTACTGGTGTCTGTCTTCCTGACGAGCAGACAGACAGCCACACAGATACTCGACTATGACTCAAAGATAATTAAAACATGATAAAATGGATTAAAGCTGAATGATGAAGTGATCACAAGACACCCAGGATCTCTCATTCACCCTAGAGAGGATATAAGTCATAACTCCCTAAAACACTGAAGGAAAATACTAATTATTGAACTTGACCGAGATCTTGCTGAGTTACTTTTATTCACAAAGTTTCATCAAAATCCATAAATATTTGTTCAAGTTACCACGCTGACAAGTTGCCCGGGTGAACGTACAGACGGTCGAACACAAGAATACTACGCCGGAGGTAAGTGATCGGGGAGAGTAAGGCGATATAATGTGGAAAATTACGCCTGTGTTGTAATCTGGAGTGTGAGGTGATTCTTCTCTCAGTGAGGTGGGGGAGTGTTATGAGGGAGGGAGGTAGGGAAGAGGGAGTGATGAAGGGAAGGGGGAGTGAAGGATGGTATACAGTGAGGGGAGGAAGGGAGGATGGGTGGGAGTGAGGGGAGAGGGAAAGAGGAAAAGAGTAAGAGAAGGAGGAAGAGAGGGAGGGGGAATATACACACACACACACACACACACACACACACACACACACTCCTTCTAGATGGATCTCCCCTTGTGTCCAAAAAATCGTTGTCCAATTCCCCTCGCCTTCCCTCCTCACCCCCTCCTTCCCTCCTCCTTCCCCCCTCCCTCTCCCTCCCACCCCCCTCCCTCTCCCTCCCACTCCCCTCCTTCCCCCACCCCAGCGGTTGCCATGGCGGGCTGCAGAGATTTACCGTAGTGGCAACTTTCCCCTCGGCCAGCCTCGGGAGCTGAATTCTCAAAGGTTTGTACGTTACATTTTACTCTCTCTCTCTCTCTCTCTCTCTCTCTCTCTCTATTCTTCCATTTTTCCGTCTCATCCTCACCTTCGTTTAACTCTTCTTTCTTTCCCCACCTTCTGCCTCCTTTCCCTCTCCTCTTCTCTCTCTTCCCCTGTTCTATCCTCCTATCTTATTCTCTTTCCGCTCCTCTCTCTTTCACTCCCTCACCTCCTTTTCCTCTTCCCTCTTCTTCCCTTTCTCTCTCTTCCATTCCTCTCCACCTCCCCCCCCCCTCCTTCCTTTCACCTCCCTTCCCATAAAAATTTCAAATCTAAATTTCTTCCTCTTACTTATAATAAAAACGTATCTAATATACCCACTTAAAAAAAAAAAAAAAAAAAAAAAATTAACAGTTAAAATGGCGTCAATATTACACTAAGACTCAACCAAAATTAGAAAAAAAAAAAATAATAAAAAAATAAAAAAAAATATCTTACAAATCTCCCAGAATTTCCCCCAAAAAAATGGATTCTCAAATTATAGTAAGTCAAATTTTTTTTTTTTCACGTATCTGAGGAAAAAAGAAAATGACTTAGATTTTTCTTAAGGTAGAGTAACAGTTTAACACTTTATTGGATCTTATAGACTTATGTTCCTTAAAGTCGATGGAGAATTTTAATGGAAGAATGTTCGATAATGGCGGCCATCTGAGGGGAAACTGTTTAACTCTGATGGTGGGTGAGGGGAGAGCCACCGAGGGGAGGGAGAGGGGAATGGGTAGTGGAAGGGGGAAGGGGGAGGTGGAGAGATAGGGTAGGGGGGAGTTGTGGGTAAGGAGGGGAGAGAGGGAGAAAAGGGCAGGGGGAAAAGGTGTGAAGAGGGGAGAAGAGGATGAGACAGCGAGTTGTTGTTGTTGAAGAGAGAGAGAGAGAGAGAGAGAGAGAGAGAGAGAGAGAACGGAGATACAGCTGAGGGAGAAATGAGAGAGGGGAGAAGAAGTAAAAGAGAAAGAGGGGAGAGGAGAGAATGAAGAAGGTTGAGGGGAGTTAGCGAGGGGTGGGAGGTGACAATAGCGGGGACAGACAGCATACAAACTAGGCTATGAGTAGTTAGGCGCGCGCGGGGGCAGTCGTAACCAGGGTGAGGGGAGGAGGGGGGAAGGGTGAGGGGAGGAGGGGGAAGTGTGAGGGGAGGAGGGGGAGGGTGTGGGGGAGGAGAGGGGAAAGACTCCTCCTATTCGCTCGTTATCGAGGCTGACGACCCCTCGGGGAGCGCGGGAAATTGGCGTGAAGCGCGATAGTCGACAACCAATAGAAAACGGACACGAGCCGCCGCCATGTTGGTTTCCGCTATCGTTCGCGTTCCAGAACTTACCGCTCGCCTTCCCAGCCTCCACCCCCTGGCGATCCTCCACCGGCGGCGCAGGCGAGGCAATTTGAGAAAGGTATTTACACCTGAAAGTTGCAAATCCAGGAGCTCCAATGATAAGCATCCCAAATAACTGGATCACTCACACGAACCCTGATGTTAGCACTGAATTGCCTCATCGACACGCCTGTTACCATTTTTCCCTCGTTTGGTAAAAGTAATTTCAAAGCTAATATTAGTAGGAGAGGAGCCCTCAACCTCTGGGAAACCGATGGGAATTAAATGTAAAAAAATAGAGTGGAAAAACAAGAGGTGAATTAAACCCAGAGTAAGGAAGATGGCTCAATAAACGATATTTTTTCCACCCATCGTAAAATCTGTCTGTGAAAATTGAAAGGTGTTCGCTGATTGGCTGGTGGGTCCCGGGAGTCAGGATGATGGAAGGCGGATGTACGATAAGAAACAAATGGACGGTAATTGACGCACTGACCGGGAGCGGAAGAGAGCGTGAGGGGACTAACTCACCAATTTACACCAGATTTTTTTTTCTCACTTTCTCTCGCCTTTCTTTCTTTGTGAGTAATTGCCTTTTGGGTTTTGTTTTATTTCTACATCTGAGTGAATTTAAATTGTAAGTTATCGTAATGTTTGTTTACGTTTGAGATGACATTTTCTGACCGTCTTTCTTTGTGACTAAAAGTTATCGTTTTGTTTTGATTCACGTAACAGGGAAGGAAGGTGTGCCAAGTGTAGTGAATAGTTCTTTATTATCTACGTTATTTATCTTACTTTCATATACAGTATATCTTCTATTAAATGGTGTTGAATTGTGATTTTTTTCTTTATATAAGTTGTGTTTCAGGTCATTATTAAAAGAGAAAACAAATAAATTCCCGGCGGGTTTACTGGCTGGTGACTTATGTACTGAAGGTAATATTGTCTTTCTTCCCTTCAATATAACTGAAGCTAATGAGACGAGAAGCTAACGGTGAGATTGGCTTCATTTTCTCGTAGACTATAGAAGGGTAAGTGAAAAAAGCGTCTGTCAGCTGTGTGAATACTAACCATTACTGACTGACTAGTTTACACCGAACAGTCTCCACCTACCAGTCTACTGTATACTAACTAGTCTATACAACACCAAACAGTCTACATCGACCAGTCTACGATAACTTAACATCTTGAGTATGATAATTTAAACCTTTAACTATGATGACTTAAACTCCTGATACAATGCTATCGTACTCAAGGGGTTAAGGGCACTTTGTTATGACGACATCTCCAAGTGAGTTCCAGTTATACAGTCACCCTCACAATGGGTCAATACAGTCACCCTCACAATGGGTCAATACAGTCACCCTCACTATGAGTCAATACAGTCACCCTCACAATGGGTCAATACAGTCACCCTCACTATGGGTCAATACAGTCACCCTCACAATGGGTCAATACAGTCACCCTCACAATGGGTCAATACAGTCACCCTCACAATGGGTCAATACAGTCACCCTCACTATGGGTCAATACAGTCACCCTCACTATGGGTCAATACAGTCACCCTCACTATGGGTCAATACAGTCACCCTCACTATGGGTCAATACAGTCACACTCACTATGTGTCACTACAGTCACCCCCACTATGGGTCAATACTATCATGCCCACAACACTATCACTCCCACAACACTATCACGCCCACACCCACAAACCCATCACGCCCACATCACTACCATACTCACAACACGATCAAGCGAACAACACCGTCACGTCCACGCCCACAACACCATCACGCCCACAACGAGTCAACACTGCCTCACACACGCACGTTCCAGCAACACTTAACCGGCCTTGTCTCAGTTAATGGGACGATATTTTCTGTAATTTTTTCCGGTAAATGGGAATATATTTTACGCTAGTATTCTGTGTCGATTTATTCAGTATTTAGGGCAAAAATTTTCCACCAAAAGGGGGGAAGATCTTTTAGGTTTGTATTTTGAATATTTTGAGGCAGAGTAGATATTTTTTGGTCAGTGAAATTGGAAAATATTTTAGTTTCGTATATTGATTTGATTATTAAGTCATAGGATATCAATATTTTGGTTATCGTTTCCAACTTATAATAATAATAATAATAATAATAATAATAATAATAATAATAATAATAATAATAATAAAAGTTCAAATTCCTTTTTTTTATAACTTGAAAACACACTGATCATCATAGCTGAACCAATAAGATAAAAAAATAATGAACCCCTTCTTGTACGATTACAACCTCTTGAGTACTATGACAAACCCTTAAGTACGATGATAACCCCTTGAGTACGATGACAAACCCTTAAGTACGATGATAACCCCTTGATTACGAAGACTTAACCCCATGTCATCGTACTCAATGGATTAATAACAGGTAATAATAGGCAATAACAATTAAAATAACACAAAAACAGAAAATAACATGCATCAAATTTTACCATCGCGAAATAACGTAATACCGCACAATAATAACTATTAACGTAAGAGTAAAATGCAATAACGTGAAATAACACTTAATGATATATATAAATTGCTAGTCAAATTTGCATCCTCATATAGGCCTGACCCCGAAAAAATAATAATAAATAACGCCTATAATTTCTCCATTAACGTCATGTAATTCACCCCAAGAAAAACCCCCATTACAATAACGAGAGTGATTTACCGCAGCATAATCTTCCGTCGAGTAACAGTAAATAACCTATGTAATTAACGTATTCGAGTAATGTAATTTATGGTGATTTAATTCTTACTATGAGGCCGTACAGTAACAATTAATTACAGATTTTATAGGTGAACAATTTAACAATAATATTTAATTTAGTGTGACAAATGGTGATTAGATACGTTACCTGGGGGGGGGGTGTGGAGTGGGGGTGGAGTGGGGGGGAGAGGGAAGGAGAGGAGAGAGGGAGGGGAGAAGAGGTGGGGGGAGAGAGAGAGAGAGAGAGAGAGAGAGAGAGAGAGAGAGAGAGAGAGAGAGAGAGGAAGAAGGGATGGGTGGAAGGGAGAGGGAAGGGAGATGGGAAGGGGTGAGGGAGGGGAGAAAGGATAAGATGAGAGGAAATGGAGAAAAGAGATAAAGTAAGGAGGTAACAGAAAAGGAGAACAGACAGGAGAAAGAAGACAAGGGAAGAGAAGTAATCGTGAGTGACAGACAGACAGACAGACAGACAGACAGACAGATATATCCCCCGTACAATAACAGAAACTGACACGTATGATTGAAACCATACAGTACAGTAGTTCAACACCACACTAAACACAAGCAATCAACACAACTTAACAGCCCATTAACGCAATATACACAATATAACTACCGGGTACTTGTTAGAGTGATTTACACCACCCACAACAATAACAAGCTGCTCTCTGTGGTAATTAGGAGTAGCTGGAAGAGAGTTGACCCCTGTTGACCTGACCTGACACTCCCCCTTGACAGATAGGGGTGTCATGGCCCTCCCTGATGACCGTTAGCCGTCGTTAGTGACACCGGGTATTCTAAGCTCGTTAACTAATAGCCTGGGGGTGTCTGTAACAACGGGGGGGGGGGGGGGGGGGGGGGAAAAGAGGGATGGGAAGGAAGGGAGAGATGAGAGATAGATGACTAGATAGATAAATATATAAACGAAGACTTGGAAACAGATAGATAGATAGAGTAGTAAAAAATACACACATACACACACACACACACACACACACACACACACACACACACACACACACACGTACGTACCCGGACAATAAGCCAGAATAAGAGGGGTCGACCCGGGGGGGCCTCGGATAGAGCCATCGTGCTGTCAGAAAGTGACTTAAATACGACCCACTCTCGGCTCCTGCCCAAACCTCCAGCCGGGCAATTAATAGCAGAAATAATAGAGTTTCTCCGCTCAAGTGGCAGCCCCGCGGGAGGTCGACCTCGGCTGCTGGGGCTCAAGTCTCTACCTGGTCGACCCCTGACAGTTCCATATTCTAGTGTGTAATTTTGATACGAAGGAATTCCAGCTGAGTCTCAGTCCTGTCGGGTGCTAGTTCTATTAGGTGTCAGTCCTGCCGGGTGCTAGTTCTATTGGGTCTCAGTCTTGTCGGGTGCTAGTTCTATTAGGTGTCAGTCCTGTCGGGTGCTAGTTCTATTAGGTGTCAGTCCTGTCGGGTGCTAGTTCTATTGGGTCTCAGTCCTGTCGGGTGCTAGTTCTATTAGGTGTCAGTCCTGTCGGGTGCTAGTTCTATTAGGTGTCAGTCCTGTCGGGTGCTAGTTCTATTGGGGTCTCACTCTTGTCGGGTGCTAGTTCTATTAGGTGTCAGTCCTGTCGGGTGCTAGTTCTATTGGGTCTCAGTCCTGTCGGGTGCTAGTTCTATTGGGTCTCAGTCCTGTCGGGTGCTAGTTCTATTGGGTCTCAGTCCTGTCGGGTGCTAGTTCTATTGGGTCTCAGTCTTGTCGGGTGCTAGTTCTATTAGGTGTCAGTCCTGTCGGGTGCTAGTTCTATTCGGTGTCAGTCCTGTCGGGTGCTAGTTATATTGGGTCTCAGTCTTGTCGGGTGCTAGTTCTATTGGGTCTCAGTCTTGTCGGGTGCTAGTTCTATTAGGTGTCAGTCCTGTCGGGTCCTAGTTCTATTCGGTGTCAGTTCTGTCGGGTGCTAGTTATATTGGGTCTCAGTCTTGTCGGGTGCTAGTTCTATTGGGTCTCAGTCTTGTCGGGTGCTAGTTCTATTAGGTGTCAGTCCTGTCGGGTGCTAGTTCTATTAGGTGTCAGTCCTGTCGGGTGCTAGTTCTATTGGGGTCTCACTCTTGTCGGGTGCTAGTTCTATTAGGTGTCAGTCTTGTCGGGTGCTAGTTCTATTGGGTCTCAGTCCTGTCGGGTGCTAGTTCTATTCGGTGTCAGTCCTGTCGGGTGCTAGTTATATTGGGTCTCAGTCTTGTCGGGTGCTAGTTCTATTAGGTCTCAGTCCTGCCGGGTGCTAGTTCTATTGGGTCTCAGTCCTGTCGAGTGCTAGTTCTATTAGGTGTCAGTCTTGTCGGGTGCTAGTTCTATTGGGTCTCAGTCTTGTCGGGTGCTAGTTCTGTTAGGGTCTCACTCTTGTCGGGTGCTAGTTCTATTAGGTGTCAGTCCTGTCGGGTGCTAGTTCTATTGGGTCTCAGTCTTGTCGGGTGCTAGTTCTATTGGGTCTCAGTCTTGTCGGGTGCTAGTTCTATTAGGTGTCAGTCCTGTCGGGTGCTAGTTCTATTGGGTCTCAGTCCTGTCGGGTGCTAGTTCTATTAGGTCTCAGTCCTGTCGGGTGCTAGTTCTATTGGGTCTCAGTCCTGTCGGGTGCTAGTTCTATTGGGTCTCAGTCCTGTCGGGTGCTAGTTCTATTGGGTCTCAGTCTTCTTGGGTCTCGTCTCTATTGAATTCCATTCCAAGATCCATTTTCTAATAGATGGGCCCCGGTTCAGATGGGCCCCAGTTCATATGGGCCCCAGTTCATATGGGCCCCAGTTCATATGGGCCCCAGTTCATATGGGCCCTAAATGCTAATGAACACGAGATAGTTTTGGTTAGGTCGGGTTCTATTAGGCCTCAGACCTAATCAGAATTAGGACCTATATGACTAATAATCAATTTAAATTTCGTTGCGGGTGTCAGTTCTCCGATAACTGTTTGTAATCCCGGAGCCCAGACCGAGTTATTTAATTTATCAAAAGATGTGGAGGAATTTTCGTATCGCCTCAAGATTTAGTCACCTAGTTAATTTCACCTTAACGCTAACTTAACCTAACCCCACCAGACCCCCCAGGCAGTTTTAGGGTGCTTAAGCTTCAGGTGAAATAAGCTGGGGTGTCTAATCTTCAGGTGATTCGAAAATTCACTTAAACTGTTGTTATTGTTGTTGTCGTTATTATTCATGTTATTAATAGTCGTGGTAATAGAAGCAACAATATCATTATAGAACATTCTCTTAATTAAGGCTTTACTATAATTATGCAAGTCAAATTACCGTATCTTCAGCTCAGTTTCTTATCTGCTTCAAACCCTCTCTCAGAAATATCGTGTCTACAGTAATAATTCAGAAATGATTACGGTAGCTTCAGTATATCGTAGAAATAATTTATCTTATCTCTTGAAAGTCCTTCAGGGTAAATTATCGTACCTTCAGCCTAGATTATCGTAATCTTAGGAGTCCCTAGTCTAAATTATCGTTTCTTGTCTAAATTATCATACCTTCAGTCTAAATTATCGTACGTTCAGCATAAATTATCGTATCTTTAGTCTAAATTACCATACCTTCAGTCTAAATTATCGTATCTTCAGTCTAAATTATCAAACCTTCAGTCTAAATTATCGTATCTTCAGTCTAAATTATCATACCTTCAGTCTAAATTATCGTATCTTCAGCTTAAATTATCGTACATTCAGTCTAAATTATCGTACCTTCACCCTGATTTATCGTAACTTCAGCCTGATTTATCGTAACTTCAGCCTGATTTATCGTACATTCAATCTAAATTATCGTATCTTCAGCTTAAATTATCGTATTTCTAGTAGTTTATCAGTAAAAGTTATCGTAATTTCTGAGATTTTTCAGTGTAAATTATCACAAGTTCAGCCCCTCGTCTAAGCTTTCGTTTTTACCAACATTCTTAAGAGTAATTGTTTTTTCCAGCGATTTCTCGTATAATCTATCGTAAGTCTCTTGTTAAAACATCGTAACATATTATAATAATCGTACCTTCAGAAACTACGATTTGGATGCTCAAAGATTTTTGCATTATTTTTTTCTATTCATTTGGTGTCTGAATCTAACTCTGAAGCTTTGTTTAATCGGAATCTTGTGAATCCAAATCATTGTGAATCCGAATCCTTGTGAATCCGATTCCTTGTGAATCTAAATCATTGCGAATCTAAATATTTGTGAATCCGAATCATTATTAATCGGAATCTCCATAAAATCGAACAATTATGAATCGTAATCTTTGCGAATCTGAATCTTTTTAGTGACTGGACACACAAGGCAGGGTTGGTCGTTAGGTGAGGCGGGTGATTAATATCTACCATGCCTGAGAGGTGACGTGGAGAAGCCCTGTTTTAATTATACCTTCCCACTACTAACACTAATCTCCCTCACCTCTCACCTACCTCCCTATCCCTCCCTATCCCTCCCAAAACCTCTCACCTACCTCCCTATCCCTCCCTATCCCTCCCAAAACCTCTCACCTACCTCCCTATCCCTCCCTATCCCTCCCTATACCTCTCACCTACCTACCATCCCTCCCTATACCTCTCACCTACCTGCATATCCCTCCCTAACCCTCCCTCACCTCTCACCTACCTCCCTATCCCTCCCTATCCCTCCCTATACCTCTCACCTACCTCCCATCCCTCCCTATACCTCTCACCTACCTCCCATCCCTCCCTATACCTCTCACCTACCTCCCATCCCTCTCATCATCCTTCTCTATCCCTTCCAACAACCGCCTCTCCTCTTCCACCCATTCAAACTTCCTCTTATCCTATGATTTCCCTCTCAATAGCTTCCTCTTTTCTTTCTTCCTCCCTCTTCCTTCCCATACATCCTATCCACAATTTCTCCCTCTTCCTCCTCCTCACTGTCACCTTCTGTTTCATATGGAAGTTGAAAAATAAACATGTAATTGACTATGTATGTATGTATGTATGTATGTATGTATGTAATAATAATAATAATAATAATAATAATAATAATAATAATAATAATAATAATAATAGAGCTAATAAAGAGATAAAAATGTGTTAGTAAAATATAATAAAATATACTGTATAATACTTCTACTACTCATAACACTAACCTTGAGCTATGATAATAATCTCTCTAACATCCTTACATTATAACCCCCCCCCCCTCTCCTCGAGACATAATGACCTGGTTAGGATAGTTAGCCCACACCCACTTCCTCACAGGCTGCTGGGGTAATACCTCCTTAGAGAAAATCCAAATCATAATAAAAGGTTAATATGAACCATTCCTTTGTTGCCATAAATTCTAATATGTTGTCATCTAAGGTCTGATAATGGCTTATAAAATATACTAAAATATCTCCCAACATAGTTTAATTAAGACGAAAACTTGTGACATGGATGGTGAACTCTCTCTCTCTCTCTCTCTCTCTCTCTCTCTCTCTCTCTTCTTGTCTTCCTCCTCCCTCTCCTCCTCTCTCACGTCCCATTTTTTTTTCTTCTTATCATTTTTTCTCTCTTCATTATTCTCATCTATGCCTTCCCTTCCTCTCATTCTCCTCTTATCTTTTTGTCTTTATCTGTCATCCCCTTTCTTCTTATTCTTATTTCTCATATTTGTCTTTTTTCCTTACTTTCTTTCTCTCTCTCTCTCTCTCCTTTTCTACTCCCTACTCCTTCACCTACTCCCCCTCCTCTCCTTCTGTTTTTCTTACATCTCTTTCTTCCTACTCTCTTCCCCTATCTCTTAAATTTTTCCTTCCTCTCCTCCTCTTCTTTTCCTTTTTCTTCCTTTCTTGTAACTCCCTCTCTTTCCTCCGCAGTGCCCTCTCCTCCTCTCCTCCCCACTCTCTCTGTCCTCTATTTCTTCTTTCCCGCCTCTCCCACTCCCTTTAACCAAGCCTCTCTCTCTCCTACCCCTCTCATCCCCCCACCTCTCTCTCACCCCTCTCATCCCTCCACTTCTCTCTCACTCTCCTCTCATCCCTCCACCTCTCTCTCACCCCTCTCATCCCTCCACCTCTCTCTCACCCCTCTCATCCCTCCACCTCTCTCTCACCCCTCTCATCCCTCCACCTCTCTCTCACCCTCCTCCCCCCACAGGTAAAATAGTAAAGCAGCTCAGCGTGAGACATAATACCTCAGCTTATAATGCTGAGGAATGACGACAAAGTGTACCATCATCATCACCACTATTACTACCATCACCATCACCACTATTACTACCATCACCATCACCACTATTACCACCATCACCTCCACCACCATCACCAGAATTCCTCCCCACCACCACTACTACTACTACAACCATTACCACCATCACCTCCACCACCATCACCAGAATTCCTCCCTACCACCACTACTACTACAACCACCATTCCCACTACTACCCCCATTGCTACCTCCACCAACACTACCACCGTCACCACTATTACCACCACCACCACCACCATTAACACCACCACCACCACTTATGCCTCCATTACCACCACCGTTACCATCACTACTACCACCACCACGACTACAACCACTACCACCACCACCACGACTACAACCACTACCACCACCACCCCTAATAAACCTCCACCACAACCACCACCAGAGTTCCACGCCACCACATTATCCACCACTACCCCTAATACCACCACCAGAGGTCCCCCCCCCCCCACCACCACCACAATAGCTCCTCTCCACCAGCACCGTCTCCACCACTTTCACCAGAATTCCTCCCTACCCAACACCATCACTATAACCATTACCACCACCACCACCACCACCGCCAGTGTCACCCCAACACCCGAACCATCATCGTCCCTCACTACGATAATTGATTGATCGAGGCTCCGTCAGCAGGGATTATGTACCAAACAATTCCTGCTGGCGAGGCAACACACCAAGCGCCTCATTCTCACATCTCCCACCGTCATACTCATGTCCCTAACCTGTGGTACGAGCAGGTTTGTATTTACAATGGTATTCGTGTTATTCCAATGTCATTATCCCAAGAGACCTCGGTGTCACAGATGAAGGTGAGCCTGTTAGCTCCTCTAGTACAGTAGTTCACCAAATGGGGAAAAAATTAACTTAATATTACTTCATAATCTTGACCCAAGTAACAGGAGGGTTGCTGAGTGGTGGTGGTGGACTCCTCGGGGCTGACTCTGCTAGCAAAAGCTGCCGAGGACTTGAGCAAGGTATTCTGAGGGACCAGGAAGTGTATGAGTGGGAGCGTGGGACGTGTAGGACTCTGCAGAATCCTTCGGTGACCACTGCGTGTTTTTAGCCGGGTTAGCAGTCTAGTGAACGACTTTCCTGAATGACCGAGATAAAATTTCCGCGGACAGCAAGTGTTTTCACCTGACCCTCGCACTGCCTCACACCCCTAGTGACTAATTCTTGGCTACCTTAATGTACACTGCATCATCTCCACTCACTCACCCACATGACAATAATGAAATACACATACTAACAGCTCCATCCTCTTACCAAGTGTATTGTTCAAGACCAGAATATCTTCATTTACGACACCTCCACCAGACAGGTTCACGAATGTACAAAATAAAGACAATTATTACGTACAAGAACAACATTGATATCACAGTCTCGGTAACACGGCCCATCATCCTATGTGCTCACTTGACTACCACGCAAATATAATGGTCTACCAACACACACTCTTTACAAAGGGAGTTCATATTGCAAGAAGCATATTCACGTTCACACACACAACCCAAGACAACCAACACTATGTTATAAATATCCAGGTAACTCTATCCTCGTTTAACCTACATTTAACATAAGATATTTTGAACGCAATAAACACCTAAGTTATGATACGTTGTTTTCTCTATATAATACCTGTGTCGGACTATGATCATTAATATATCAGCTAGTTCAAGTGTGAATTAGTTTGATTCTTAACTTCCACTTGATTTGAGTTTCCTTATTGTCTTCTTTTCCTTCTTCCTGGTATATTTTCTATGACTTATTCTATGTCTCTTCTAACATACTACCATTATGTTCATCCTTTCCCCCCTACCATTTATTACTCCTTCCCCTTCCCCCCCTTAACGTGTCAGGTGCTATACTATCATCACCATTTTTATCACCGTGTGTCACTTTCCTCCCTCATGGTCACTTTCACCATCATCACCTCCACCATATTCACCGTCAACCACTGCACCTGCGAGCCATTACCCCAGCGCGCCACTAACCAAGCGGATTTCATTAACATCAAAAGCCGTGGAGGAGCACTGGTCGCTCATTTACGCATATCTCAGAGCAGAGTAAGTAGCATTAACGCCTCGGGGAACAAGTAATAAGTAGCAGGTAACGCGAGGCTCCTGAAGTAACTTGTATCTCCCTATTCAGTGAAGCCAAACTAATGTTGAAGTCAAAGTCACGGGTGATGGCTTCTCTTAACCTGATTGCAAATACCTCAATATTTGTTCCAATTAGCGTCAAGTTGCAGGTGCTTAGTTAGATAGCTGTAAAGACGCGGGCAGAGGAGATGCTTTGGGTCTTATGCCAGCAGGTAATAAGGCCAGACGAGGAAGGTCGTCAGCTGGAGAGTTATTGGTGTGGCTGAGGACCACTCCACGTTTTCCCGGGCGTTTTCCCCCCGTCAATTTGGCGCGAAGGGGCGTGGTTGGCTTATCAATGGCTTTTCCCGTCTTCGAGCGTCAACTTTCCTCGTGACATTTACTCGAGGGTAACTTATTTACACTGAAAATTACACAAAATATTACAAAACTGCTTTAATATTAATCAGTGTTAATAAAAACTGTGTTACTAAATGATTTAAAGTATGTTTCCCGAACCTCCTGACAAAGCCGAAGCTACAGCCACGAGCAAGGAACCGGACGCGACTCTCACCTGGCGAGGAGACGCGCGCGCTTTTTCCCCCAGTGCCATGCCATCTTGAGTCCCCTAATTGGCCTATTTATATATCATTGATCTCTTTGTCGAGACAATGCAGAACTGATTGCCTCTTTAGAGCTAACACGAGCATAGTAAACATTGCAAAATTATCTCTCCTTCGTGGCGATATATGCTCGCCTGGCGAGAAATAAATCGCCAGGCTCATATAAAGGCGCCACAGGAGATTGTTGGCTATCTCTTCACTCAAGGGCTGTAAAGATCGCTTAGAAATTTGGCCGAAATCTTGGGTAGCGAGAAGCACATAATACTGAGGCACAGCTTAACGTCCGGGCAACAAGCTGTAAATATTGTGAACGGTGAAGCTTGTTTGTTGAAACTTACTGGCGGCTCCTGAGATGTTGTCCGCGAGAGATCTTACCAGTACTGTTCAATCTGGTGACCTGCGCTTATAGCCAGCCATGCTTGTGTACACAGATGTTTAACTGAACTAGTAAAGTTTCCTTGATGTGTAATATGTAAGCGTATGTATCAAGTCTATACTCAACATAAAAGAGAAACATAAAATATATAGAAAACAGATATCAGTTATAGGTGTCCCTTCTGTACTCAACGAGCATCTTTGTGTTTAATATGAAGTTCTCAACGTTCAGTATGATTGTATGGGGTTATTCTTCGTTTAGTGAGATTATTCTTCGTTTAGTGAGATTATTCTTTGTTTAGTGGGATTATTCTTTGTTTAGTGGGATTATTCTTCGCTTAGTGGCATTATTCATCGTTCAGGACAGGGATCTAGTCATAATGGGACTCACTTCGAATGGTTGATTTAGGTTAGGTTAGGTTAGGTTAGGTCAGTGCCTATGAAGACTTGGGTCTATTTGACTTGTTACCGTCTACAACAACAATTTATCTGCCTTAACACAAGTTCTCTTCAGTCAGTTACATATTATCTCCAGATCAGGTGAATACTGAGTTTATTGTGGGCCTCTTAATATTTCCTGTGTTTGTCCTTATTAGTGTGTGTGTGTGAGTGTCTGTGTGTGTGTGTGTGTGTGTGTGTGTGTGTGTGTGTGTGTGTGTGTGTGTGTGTGTGTGTGAGTGTCTGTGTGTGTGTGTGTGTGCGTGTGTGTGTGTGTGTGTGAGTGTCTGTGTGTGTGTCTGTGTGTGTGTCTGTGTGTGTGTGTGTCTGTGTGTGTGTGTGTGTGTGTGTGAGTGTCTGTATGTGTGTGTGAGTGTGTGTGTGTGTGTGTGTGTGTGTGTGTGTGTGTGTGTGTGTGTGTGTGTGTGTGTGTGTGTGTGTGTGTGTGTGTGTGTGTGTTTGTCTATGTGTGTGTGTGTGTTATCATCTTTCTATCATTCTACCATCTTTATTCTCTCTTCTTTTCCTATACACTCTTCTCTCGTGTATCTTAATCCCACTATTTCTCCTCGTTTCTCTATAATCTTCGTTATCATCTCTCCTTCACTATTTCAACAGTCACAATTCCATAAAACACACACACACACACACACACACACACACACACACACACACACACACATACATACATGCATAGGATATTTGGACAATAATAACCAGATTGTCCAGGTAGAGAGAGAGAGAGAGAGAGAGAGAGAGAGAGAGAGAGAGAGAGAGAGAGAGAGAGAGAGAGAGAGAGAGAGAGAGAGAGCTATCCGTGGGAGCTCCTGACAACATTAAATAGGGGAGGTGTCAGCGAAGCCATTACTGCCCTCCCACGACTCAGGTGTCAGCCTCTCTCTCACTCCTCACGCCTTCTACCCCTCCGTTAGCCCTCTTCTTCCCCTTCCCTCTCCCTTCACCCTTCTCTCCCTCGTCAGCACTACCGCCCTCAACTACCACCGTCACCACTACCAGTACTACTACCACCATCGATACTACTTCTACCACCACAAACAACACACCCCCCTCCCTCCCTCCACCACCACTTTCACCGTCACGTCACAGCCACCATCACCATCAACGCCACAATCATTATCATCATCAACATCATCATCATCTCTACTACCATCACCAGTACCACCACCAACACTGTCATCACCACCACCATCACCACACTGTCAGCACCACCACCATCACCACACTGTTATCACCACCACCATCACCACACTGTCAGCACCACCACCACCACCTAGTCACTGTCGTCAGCACACCTAATGAAGCCTCAGAGCTCAATGGACGTGTGTGTCAGCCGGGGTTGACAGACTTCCCTATATATTATCTAAGTCATTTATACCACCACCTGACGCTGCTGACGAGTGACTCGGGGCATAATGACGCTGACTGGGGAAGGGGAAAGGGTAGTGGGAAAGGGGAGGAGTAGGGGAGCTTGGAAAGGGTAGGGGAATGGGAGGGAACAAGGAAAGACGAAAGAGGGTAAGGCTGAGATATAGCTTTCGTCTGGGGTTAACTGAACACAGAAACTGTTTATCACAACAATAACTTCTGTGAGCTTGTGGCACCATCACAACACAGTACAACACATCACAACACAGTACAACACATCACAAACACATCACAACACAGTACAACACATCACAACACAGTACAACACATCACAAAACAGTACAACACATCTCAACACAGTACAACACATCACAACACAGTACAACACATCACAAACACATCACAACACAGTACAACACATCACAACAAAGTACAACACATCACAAAACAGTACAACACATCTCAACACAGTACAACACATCACAACAAAGTACAACACATCATAGCACAGTAAACACATCATAACACAGTACAACACATCACAACACAGTACAACACAGTACAACACATCACAACACAGCACATCACAACACCTGTACATCACCTAAGTTTGAACACATCACAGCACAGCACAACACATCACAACACAGCACATCACAACGCCTGAGTCTGAATATTTCACCAATTTTACTTAGTTATATTATATTCACCAATGCGTTCATCATCTAGGTGACGTTTGATGAAGTATGGTGAAGTGTGATGATGTGTGGTGAAATGTGATGAAGTATGGTGAAGTGTGATGATGTATGGTGAAGTGTGATGAAGTATGGTGAAGTTTGATGATGTGTGGTGAAATGTGATGAAGTATGGTGAAGTGTGATGATGTGTGGTGAAATGTGATGAAGTATGGTGAAGTGTGATGATGTGTGGTGAAATGTGATGAAGTATGGTGAAGTGTGATGATGTGTGGTGAAGTGTGATGAAGTATGGTGAAGTTTGATGTTGTGTGGTGAAATGTGATGAAGTATGGTGAAGTGTGATGAAATGTGATGAAGTATGGTGAAGTGTGATGATGTGTGGTGAAGTGTGATGAAGTATGGTGAAGTTTGATGATGTGTGGTGAAGTGTGATGAAGTATGGTGAAGTTTGATGATGTGTGGTGAAGTGTGATGAAGTATGGTGAAGTGTGATGATGTGTGGTGAAGTGTGATGAAGCATGGTGAAGTTTGATGATGTTTGGTGAAATGTGATGAAGTATGGTGAAGTGTGATGATGTGTGGTGAAATGTGATGAAGTATGGTGAAGTGTGATGATGTGTGGTGAAGTGTGATGAAGTATGGTAAAGTTTGATGATGTGTGGTGAAGTGTGATGATGTGTGGTGAAGTGTGATGAAGAATGGTGAAGTGTGATGAAGTATGGTGAAGTTTGATGATGTGTGGTGAAGTGTGATGAAGTATGGTGAAGTTTGATGATGTGTGGTGAGTGTGTGGTGAGTGTGATGATGTGTTGTGAGTGTGTGGTGAGTGTGATGATGTGTTGTGAGTGTGTGAGTGTGGTGATGTGTTGTGAGTGTGTGGTGAGTGTGATGATGTGGTGAGTGTGATGATGTGTTGTGAGTGTGATGAGTGTGGTGAGTATGATGATGTGTGGTGAAGTGTGATGATGTATGGTGAGTTTGATGATGTGTGGTGAGTGTGATGAGTATGGTGAAGTTTGATGATGTGTGGTGAAGTGTGATGAAGTTTGGTGAAGTTTGATGATGTGTGGTGAAGTGTGATGAAGTATGGTGAAGTTTGATGATGTGTGGTGAAGTGTGATGATGTATGGTGAAGTTTGATGATGTGTGGTGAAGTGTGATGATGTATGGTGAAATGTGATGATGTGTGGTGAAGTGTGATGATGTATGGTGAAGTGTGATGATGTGTGGTGAAATGTGATGATGTGTGGTGAAGTGTGATGATTTATGGTGAAGTGTGATGATGTGTGGTGAAGTTTGCTGTGTGCTATTGTGTGAGCATGTGTGTAGTGTGATATGTGGGAGAGTGTGATGTGGTGAGATGTGATATAAAGTGTGATGTATGAAGGTTGATTATCTATGGTGAAGTGTGATGATGTATGGTGAAGTCTTATGAAGTATGGTGAAGTGTGATTATGTATGGTGAAGTGTGATGATATATGATGAAATTTA
Organism: Homarus gammarus; assembly: GCA_958450375.1. Classification (NCBI taxonomy): domain Eukaryota; kingdom Metazoa; phylum Arthropoda; class Malacostraca; order Decapoda; family Nephropidae; genus Homarus; species Homarus gammarus. Next base: position 139,518 of record CAUDMG010001289.1, read on the forward strand.
ATGATGTATGGTGCAGTGTGATGATATATGGTGAAGTGTGATGAAGCATCATTTCTACTGTTGTAACGTAGACCTTTAAGTTACTACGAACGATATAATATTCTTGCTCTAAACACCACCTGTTAACACCTGTCATATGCTCTAAACACCACCTGTTAACACCTGTCATATGCTCTAAACACCACCTGTTAACACCTGTCATATGCTCTAAACACCACCTGTTAACACCTGTCATATGCTCTAAACACCACCTGTTAACACCTGTCATATGCTCTAAACACCACCTGTTAACACCTGCCATATGCTCTCAAAATACACCAAACTAATTGTAATATATGAAAAATATTACCAGAAATAAATATCATTGAATAAATACAGTAGCGTAAATTATCATCCGCCAAAAATCACACAAAAGGGAAATTAAATATTCTGTAAAAAATTTATATTGCAATAAGAAATAAATTTTCATCCGAAATGAGGGAAGCAAATAGTGTTTCGTCACTACGCCGCTCCCCATGACGCCCATCAGGTCAATGACCCTCATCAGGGTCTGAGGGCGAAAATATAATAATAATAATAATAATAATAATAATAATAATAATAATAATAATAATAACAATAATAATAATAATAATAATAATAATAATAACAATAATAACAATAATAACAATAACAATAACAATAACTAATAACTAATAACTAGCAGCAGCAGCAGCAGCAGCAATAATAATAATAATAATAATAATAATAATAATAATAATAATAATAATAATAAAATTTATAAAAAAAAATATTAAATAAAATATTAATATAATAAGGACCATTTATAAATAAAAAAAATAGATAAGAGATTAATAGTGAAAAATAATATATGTATGTTGTGTTGTCAAAGTAAAAAGAGACAATTGAGACCCTGCAATTGTGTAAATGAGGCAGAAAGTCAGATCAGCAACCTGGGACTTGGTCACCATTAGACAAGCGAACGTGGTCAATATTGTCCCCCAAGTTCTGGCTCAAAAAGTGCCTGAGATATCACCATAAGAAAATAAATGGCATGACTAACTACGTACCGTCAGCAATATTGAACATCTCTTTGATTTATGAAACAGACTTCACCATCTCTTTGACAACCGAGTGCAAACTACACCTGGAATCAAGACATGGCCTTTACTGGGTTACTAAACCCTTAAGCTTCAGACTGTAAACTGAACATGAATATAATATTTCACTAACTGGAAAACATTACGAATCTGGGCTGCTAAATAATATAAAACCACCTGAATGATTATTACACCTACTGAGGAATATAAGGCCACCTGAACTGTTTAGTCACCTATTGCTGGACAAGAGGCCACCTGCTCTACACCGACCCGCACTGGAAAATATAAATTGCCTGACTTAGACTATTGCCACTCCTGCTGAGGTACTTGTGCCAAGGATCACGTGCTATATGATAAAACCTATCAGGAGATGGGGGTAAATAAACTTGACTTCTACATCTTTGTGTCTACAAGAGAGTTCAGCATTAAACCAGTTAATTCCACCGAAACCTGAGCGGGTGCAATTTTTTTACTTTGAAGATGAAAAGACAATATCTAATACAAGTATAAATATTGATGACGCGAGTAGGATATCTTAACGCACTGATAACGATGACCAATTCCCCTTAGCACAGTGACATTCTACTCTGGGGATTAGTTCCTCTTACTCAATATATAATGTTAAATAACCATGTTAAAGGACTAAACAACCATACAGTACCGACTCGCACAATACACCCCTTAACAGAGTTGAGTTTTAACCCGTCCATTATACACAGACCTTATTAATATTCAACAATAAATCTCAACTGGCCGTCGTGAACACACAGACGTTATAAGTTTAGTGACATTATTAGGAACATTTCTGAGATACTAATTCCTTTGAGGGAGAGGAAACTGTGACTGCTAATACAGGAAGACACTCAACCACTACATATATTATCATCTAATACCTGGAACAAAATCCTCTGTTGTTATTGTTTACGTCTCAATAAATATGGTCTTCAAAACACATACTTGTACACAAAGTTAGTCCAGAAACGATAAAGATCATCATTCATAATACACTGAAGCGAATTTGGTTAAGCGAAAATTTTTTTTTTTTTTTTTTTTTTTTGCTAACATGATGGATCTTATTATCGGGGTTATACTGAGGAACATTCTGTTAAACGAGGATCAGTATTATGGAAGAATGATGCGGTTAACCCCTTTAGTACAATGGCTTAACCCCTTCAGTATGAGGATTTAAATAATTATTCGTATTGAGGGGACTAAGTCACCATACTGAAGGTGCTAAATGAATTAATATTTTGTCCCGGTAAAGCTAAACACATCCTAACTTTTCCTAACTTACCCTAACCTAACCTGACCATAAGAGCTAAGTTCAAGATTAAATTCTGACAATGTGTTTCACCTGAACTTACTATGCCTGAAACCCTGAATTAATGTTTAAGCTTTCATGGTTTAGACAATCGACATTTCCAAAACTATTGACGTATAATGGGAGGCTGTTAACTTTGCACTATACGACACTACTCCCAATAGCAAAGCCACTTAGCCACTTACGGACTGCTAGTTACGTACATGGAGCAATAGCATTCATATACTATTTAATTGTAATTTAAAAGTCACAAATGTCCCGCAGAAAGGAGAAAAGATAATAGGAATGTGTACTCTATTAAATGTGGTCACAGCTTCACATGGCCTCAGTTTCCTCCTCTCGCTCGAGTGTTTGGCAGCTGCATCATGTTGGCTGTTGTTCCTCAAGTATTCGTTTATTTGTTGCTATAAGGTGCACTATGTTAAGTCAGGATTAAGGACCAATTGAACCCTATAGTCATAATAGGCCCCATTTATATTGGTCCCCAACCCTAATAGGTCCCAGGCCTAATAGGTGCCAATCATAATAGGGCCAAACCCTAATAGGCACAAGTCCTATTATGCCCCAGTCCTAATAAATCCCAGTACTAAGAAGTCCCAACCTAACCTAACCATTATGACTGCAGCTCACAAACAATAGAGATCTGCAGTAGGCTTCATTTATATCCACTTTCTTACATGAAAAATAAGCAATATTGAAATAGATGCAACAGGTTATGAGTTTGCCCAAGGTGTGTGTCCTCGAAAACACTTCGTCTTCACTCTAAGAAAAGATATTACTTGTTATCAAACTCGTCTGAGCTCTTGGGGAGGACACCGCCACTGCCAAGTTTTAAGAAAATCTACAAACTATTCAACACGTGGACAGAAACAACAGCGGACCCTTGGACACGCTACACGACGCAGTGTCCAGTGAACGTCTTCCGGGATATAACTGTGCTTTAGTATTTTGGTGGTGTGTCTAAATTACTATCACATACAAGCCGGCCTTATCGTCAGTATCCATGTGGTTGAAAGAATCAGTCAAGTGAGAATCTTTACAATGACAGCATGATAGAATAACGGTAATTAATTTTGATAAATTCTTAGCAGACCTCCAGCGTTCTCTTGCTCGTACACAGTGAGTGGTGTTGTTTTATCTTATAGAAGCTGACAGAATTAGTCAAGCATAGTGTAAACAAGTGTGGTGCCAAGGAAAACGTTAAATCAAACACATTAGACGATTCTAATAAATTTTACCGGTATTTTTAGACCTTCTCCGCTGCCACACACTCACAGTCTAAACATGGAGGTCACTAAAGAAGTTTAGGACGTTTTAAAACTATTGAGCAATCTTATCAGAGGTTTTAAGCTATTTTCACACGAACATCCTGACAAGTGTTCACAGCGTCGTTGGTGCCGCGTTTGAAATTGTTCATTATCTTTAGAATGACTTCTACACTAACAACAACAACTGTAATATCGAGAATTTTTTAGAGGTTGATCAATTACCAATTTAGAATTAGCACAAGTAAGTCTTTTGTTGAACTATTTTAATGTTACCACACCATCCTGGCCCTCACACGACCTCTGTCAGGTCAATAAGTTATCAAAAATGAATCAGTTAAGACATGTCTACAATATATATATATATATATATATATATATATATATATATATATATATATATATATATATATATGCACACTGTACTGTATATACTGTCGAATGTACAGTCTCGTTCAAGATTCTTCGAACACTGCTGGAGACAGCTGGCAACTCAAGGCCGTTTGTTTACTATAGCACGTCGTGTAATATAATACGAAACAACAAAGCCCAGCCATTAATTAAGCAACGGGGAAATAAGTAACCAATCACCGATCACTTTTATATTTATTCTTAATTTTTACGACGTACTATAGTAACCAAACGGCCTCGAGTTGCCAGCTGTCTCCAGCAGTGTTCGAAGAATCTTTAACGAGACTGTACATGTTTGACGACCATACTCGTTTTCACACTAAGTGAGTGGTGTCGATAGTTTTTTAAAAGTTAAGATAATAAGTGAGGTGAGGTGAGGGTGTACACGAGGAGTCACCCACGCGAGACCACAAATAATAGAAGGCACTAAAGTGACCCACCTACCTCCCTCACTCCTCATTAATTATGCAAGTTTAATCAACACGGTGGAATATTTTAAACACTCGACCGTCTATAACTGGACAAGGGGTGACTCTGATATTTTCCAGTGTTTACTTAACAATTTGTTGGTGTACAGTACCCGTTTGGCTGGACGGTCTACGGCGCACCTCTACAAATTAAATTTTTTATTTATTTTGTGGAAGCTCTCGCTTGACTGCCTTTAAGGTTAAGGAGTAATTAAATACGGCATTATATTATGAGACGTAATCTGACGTTCGTTGTTCAGCCATCTGCAGGAGCATTGTGTTGTACTGTACGTGGTCGTGGAAGAGGTGACTAGGTGGGAATGACCAGACCCCTCCAGTGGTAGAAATAATGCAGGTAATACGATATTGTCTCTGACTTCACATACATCGTTCCAACTCCCTTCTCCAGAAATAAATTTTAAGAAAACGGTCATTATTGACAGCTGAGAGCCACCAAAGTCTACTGACTCATTGTCTTTGTTCTGTTCTTGTCAATAGTAGCTTTTATAAATGGAGGAACACGGAAACCATTTTAATTTGTCTCATATGAAGCACCGTCATTCTCAGGGTCGACCTGTTGGTACTCCGTGTTGACGCCAGGAGGTGTGTGGTGACGGCTGACACACACTGTAATAACATCAGCGTCTGTTGAACACTACTTCAAGAATTAATATATTGTGCATATCTAAGCTTTGTTTTTACATTCCACGAAATTAAAGTTTAAAATCAGAATATAATCAGATTTCAAAAAGATTATAAGTGCAAACTTGTGAATGTGTTAAACATAGCTGTGCTAAGTGATTAATTCATCACTCTATCTTGGCTGCTGGCGAGTGTCAACAGCTGCTGGGCGTGGTCACTGGTCTGGTGATGGAGATTACTTAAAATTTCTTCTTGGCTGTGAAAAGTAAATCGGTAAAGATTTGTTTTATACTACAACGGGAATTTTAATGCCCAATGTGGTCTAATGGATAAGCTGCCTGAATACCTACCGGCTGTGATGGCCTGGGCTCGAACCCGGCACCTAGAGGTGTATATCATTTACATTGATTTAACTGCGCACATTATAGGTTCTGATAAAGTGTGGAATTGTTGCACCACACTCGTGTGGTGTAAGGGGAACGTGAACAAGAATCCACACTTTGTCACTAAACATATTTAAAGAAATCTACAGACTTTTAACTCTTTAGCTCCTATATATGAAATGACAGACGTTTTACAGCTGAAATTATTGTTTTATAAGTAAATCAACCTTTAAGATAAGATTATCTATTAAGTGTTAGATGGGGAGGCCACCGACTCACTGTCCTCACATACCAGCTGGTGAGTTATGAGGGATGTTTACTAACCTTCAAGAGAGTTAGACTTGGAGCCTTTGTTAGATATCAGCTACTGAGTCGTATATCATGATTATTAAGCCTAGTTTAATATGAACATTGTAAACGCCGTGTAAATTCTCTTATCAATTTCAGCTTATTGGCATTTAATTACGTTTTTTGTCCAGCTGCCAGACGATGACACTAAAACGGAAATTTCTAAACGACTGGTCAGACACCTAAGATATCAATAAACGGGCCTGGTGAGCAAACAACTACCCTGTTTGTGGTGTGTGTTTGTGCGTGTGTGTGTGTGTGTGTGACATAGCAGCCATCAGTGAGTCCCGGCTCTCAGATGAGGGCCAACTCACAGAACGGGGGTCTGACTACACCTTCTCGAAGGGTAAGCCTGCTGCGGAGAGAAACCACATTTATGGAGTTGGCTTTGCCATCCGCCAATGCATCCTACACAGGCTAACTGAAATGCCATGTTGGCGTCATGGGGGGGCGGCGTAGAGTGACTTAACACTATTTGTTTACCTCAGTCTGGGTGGAAATTTAATTCATATTACAATATAATTTTTTAAAGGATATTTAATTTCGTTATTGAGAGATTTTGGCGTAACAAGTAAGTTTCCTTTCCTCAGATGATAATTAACGCGACTGTATTTATTCAATGATATTTATCTCTGGTAATATTTTTCATATGTTACAATTAGTTTGGTGTATTTTGAGAGCATATGGTAGGTGTTAACAGGTGGTGTTTAGAGCATATGGCAGGTGTTAACAGGTGGTGTTTAGAGCATATGGCAGGTGTTAACAGGTGGTGTTTAGAGCATATGACAGGTGTTAACAGGTGGTGTTTAGAGCATATGGCAGGTGTTAACAGGTGGTGTTTAGAGCATATGACAGGTGTTAACAGGTGGTGTTTGCAGCATATGACAGGTGTTAACAGGTGGTGTTTAGAGCGTATGACAGGTGTTAACAGGTGGTGTTTAGAGCATATGACAGGTGTTAACAGGTGGTGTTTAGAGCATATGACAGGTGTTTACAGGTGGTGTTTAGAGCAAGAATATTATATCGTTCGTAGTAACTTTAAGGTCTACGTTATAACAGTAGAAATGATGCTTCATCACACTTCACCATACATCATCACACTTCACCATACATCATCACACTTCACCATACATCATCATACATCATCACACTTCACCATATATCATCACACTTCACCATATATCATCACACTTCACCATACATCATCACACTTCACCATACATCATCACACTTCACCATACATCATCCCACATCACCATAGTTTGCTGAAGACACACACTTAATCCTGCTTAGAAATTCAGTTGCTTTTCAGGTTTCAATCGAACGCTTATTCAGTTTATCGACACACACACACACACACACACACACACACACACACACACACACCAGGCAGCGCTCATAAATAACGAGAAGAGAGATGGTGAAACATAATGAGCCAGGCTGAGATGGCAGTGGGAAGCTGGAGGCTGAGGCGTCTCATCTTACCTTATAAGGCCGGTGAGGGATGACTGATGATGGTGGTGGTGGTGGTGGTGGTGGTGGTGGTGATGATGGTGGTGGTGGTTGTGGTGATAGTGGTGGTGGTGGTGGTGGTGATGGTGGTGGTGGTTGTGGTGGTGGTGGTGGTGATAGTGGTGGTGGTTGTGGTGGTGGTGGTGGTGATAGTGGTGGTGGTGGTGGTGATAGTGGTGGTGGTGGTGGTGGTGGTGGTGATGATGGTGGTGGTGGTGGTGGTGGTGGTGGTGATGGTGGTGGTTGTGGTGGTGATGGTGATGTATTTATGTGAAGACAAGTGAGGAATATATTCGGATTAACCCATGTACTGAAGACTAACCAACATATTGTTATAATACAAAACTATGACACAAAATCCCACCGCTTACATTTTACATAATACAATATACAGGTACAGTCACTCAGTGAATTAATCAAAAGTGGGAAGCTCATAATTATCTGAGGGTTGGCGACCACAGTCCTCCACTCGTTATGGTTTCTGTTCTTACCAATCCTCCAAGGTTTTGTATCTCGTCGGTTACTCAGTTTTTAATTCTATTTATCCATGCGAGTCTCTGTCTCCCCCTGGCCCTGGTACCTCCAACTTTGCCCATTAATATTTCTGTTATCCCCTCCAGGCTGTAAGTACAAGTGCAGGTAAAAGGAAAGGTTTAACCGTAAGAAACAAATAACGTTATAATAATAATGATGATGATGATGATGTTGATGATGAGGGTGATGAGGGTGATGCTGGTTAATGATTACTGATGTTAAGAATAAACAGTTTTGACGAACTGAAACTTTCCCCCACGTCAATTATTTATATCTGAATACCATCATTAAGACATTAATTTATTCAATACGAAAACAATGCGTTCTTCGATAATATAAATCAATAATAAAAATAATATGTCCCAAATAAAATATAAGTAATTGTTGAAAAGCTCGTTAAAATTAATAGTTTATAACGAGAAGGAAAATAAAAGGCGATTGTGTGTTGTCAAGTTCACAGCAGCCAGAGTCAACAGGGGGGGGGGGGGGGGGGACACGGCAGGAACCAAACACTAAATTGTTTCCAAACTGCACGAAAACATGTGTGAATGAGAGGCCATCACTGAGTGGCTGAGTCAGAAGCAGAGATGAATACAGTCTTTCAACAAAGGGTGATTATCCCTTAAGCTTGAAGTCCTCGACTCATTGAGACGAGGGGAGACATCTTAATGCAGCCTCCATTAGTGTGTGGAAGGCGCGGACTAGAGGCCAGTGCTACCTCCCGATCGTCGGCCACTGACTTGGGCTTCACTTGGCTTTGATGTTGTTTTATAATTATTGTTGATGTTTTATTTATATTGTTTTATCATTATTGCTATTATTAACATTATTATGGACATAACTACTTGAAGGAATTTTTTTTTTACTTGTAATTCAAGATTGTTTTCTTTATTTCGTAGGCCTATGGGTTTTTACACAACTTATTATTATTATTATTATTATTATTATTATTATTATTATTGTTGCTGATATTGCTGTAATCATTGTATCATTATGAATGCCATCATCTGGATAATATGTAGCCTACATAAAGTTATGAATATCGTCTTGTTATATCGTAACCAAGATGAATATCTGATACTTCTACTACAACTATTAAATTATCTAAAAAATTCTTGACTTTGTCTTAATTAACTCTGTACATAGACCGTATTGTAATTTTATTTATTTTAATTTCAATAAATTATTATTTAATAATAATTTAAAAGTCTTCGCTCTCGGGTTGCAATGTTCTGTGCAATATTGAGTGTTCTTTTGCAGTTAGATGCATAAAAGGCAAAATATTTAGATCATTAACTACGGTAATATAAGCAAATAGCTCACCTCACTACTAGAACCAATAAGAAAAGTTATTAATTAATACGAAAATCACAATGAAACCGACATCGGGGTCAAGAGCAGCCGTTCGAACACGCTCTTTAAGTGTGTGACAATGCCAGAAACGATCGGCCATTGTGTTCGGACGGGGCCATTCACGCCGCTAAACTGCTCAATGGCCAATTAAGTCTAAGGTCTGGCTACAAGGTGACTAGGCAGGAATGAGGCCAGAAGTACTTTATTATTTACAACGTGAGGAATGTACGGCGGGAGGCGAGACAGAAGGTGTTATTAAGTAAGGGTTTTCTGGAGTCTCCGAGGTCACGGGTATTAGTCGTTTCTTGTAGAGTGGAAGGTGGTGGTGTGGTGGTGGTGTTGAGTGATAGAGTTGTGGTGGTGGTGTGATGGTGGTGAGGGTAGTAGTGTGGTAGTGTTGTGGTGATGGTTTGTAGTGGTGGTGTGTGGAGAGGGTACTTGTGTGGTGGCGTTGTGGTGGTGTGTGATGGTTGTGGTGTTGTGTAGTGGTGTTGTGGTGGTGAAGTATGGCCGTGTTGTAGTAGTTGGTGATAATGTTGTGGTGATGAGGTGGCGGTAATGTGGTGGTGTTGTGTGGTTATGGTGTTTTATTGTGCGGTGATACTGTTGTGGTGGTGATGTGATATGTGATGGTGTTGTGGTATGTGGTGGTGATGAGGTGGTGTTGTGTGGTTATGGTGTTTTATTGTGCGGTGATACTGTTGTGGTGGTGATGTGATATGTGATGGTGTTGTGGTATGTGGTGGTGTCGTGGTGGTGTGAATTTAAAATTTTAATTTTGCCGCGGGCATCAGCTAGTTTATTGTGCACCCCATACTTTATCCTGTGAGTGGAAGTGCAAAAGGATTACAGAGTAGAGGCCACAAAGGGTGTTTATTGGACCCCAGTGGTCAAGGTATTTTGTCATTAAATGTTACAGAGTATTTCCAGTACATTGTTTGTTTAGGTCGGTGCATAGAAATTTCCTTGGGTACTAAATACGAAGTGTGGATACAGCCTTAGTACATCAGCTATCTTACCATCAGAGATAAAGTGTTGTGCCATTGCATACACAGTGTGCTTGGATCTATCCCTATAAGATTCTATTTTTTCACAGTCTAAGACGTAGTGCTGGAGTGTGTGGCCATATGTCGGGCCGCACACTTTACATTTAGTTTTGTTCACACCTGCATGAGGGATATACTGCCAGAGGTACTTATATCCTAACCTAAGTCTAGCGGTTACAACATCTTGTAATCTAGAGATCTTGTTACTTGGTCCATATACAAGATTTATTTGATACAATCCCAGATTTTTATTCAACAGTATCTTTATCTTTCTTGGACGCGAGTTTAGCAAAGGCATCAACTCTCGTCATGTTAACTGATGTCTATGTGAGAGGGGGTCCACAGCAGCTTGATCCTAATATCCCCGTCAACAAGACACGTGTGCTTGTGCCTGGCTTCAGAGACAAGCGAGTGACAATTTGAGTTTAGAGAATCAAGACTCAACGGCAGTGTCTTCAACAAGTTTCAGGGCTGTGAGTATGGCAAACAGTTCTACGTAGTGTAGTGTGGTGGTGATGTGGTATTATTGTGGTGGTAATGTTGCGGTGGTGTTCTGTGGTGTTAATGTATAGTTGTGTTGTATGGTGGTAGTGTTGTTGTGGTGGTGGTGTGATAGTGATGAGGTGGTAGTGGTGGTGATGTTGTGGTGGCATTGTGGTGGTATTCTATGATGAAAAAGTATGGTTGTGTTTTGTGGGAGTGTTGTGTGGTGTTGTGGTGGTATTATGTGGTGGCATTGTGTGGTGGTATTGTGTGGTGATGTTGTGTGGTGGTGTTTTGTGGTAGTGTTAAGGTGGTGCTGTGTGGTGGTGATGTGTAGAGGTGTTGTGTGGTAGCAGTAATATGTAATGGTGTTAGGTGAATGTGTCGTGTGGTTGTGGCTACAGGAACTAGGATACAGTACATGAACTACAGGGATCTTAACTACAAGACGTGGACTACAAATGAAACCTAGGCTACAGACTATAAAACCTGGGCTACAGGCTATAAAACCTGGGCTACAGACTATAAAACCTGGGCTACAGACTATAAAACCTAGGCTACTGATTATAAAACCTGTGCTACAAACTATAAAACCTGGGCTACAGACTATAAAACCTGGGCTACAGACTATAAAACCTGGGCTACAGACTATAAAACCTGGGCTACAGACTATAAAACCTGGGCTACAGACTATAAAACCTGGGCTACAGACTATAAAACCTGGGCTACAAACTATAAAACCTGGGCTACAGACTATAAAATCTTGGCCTCAGGCTACTAGAGTCTAAAATATATTCTACATTTAATTCTTTAATTTTTCCATTCATTCTTTTTACCACCCTCTTTCATATCCTTCCTCCACTACCTCCTCCTCTTCTTCTTTCCTCTCTCCTCACGCTCCTCCTCCTCCTTCACCTCTCTCTCTTCTTTTCTTCTCTCCTCCTTCCTCCTCCCCATCCCCTTTCCTCCACCTCCCTCTCCTCCACCTCCCTCTCCTCCACCTCCCCCCCCCCTCCTGGGTGGTCGCGTGCCTGCAGCCCTCACGACGGAGGCGCCGACGAAGGACCTGCCCGCCGATACCATCTCCACGCCCTCACAGATACCATCTTGATCACTCCCGCGGCCGCAGGATCATCCCCTAATTCACATAGGAAGTGTCACGGGTCTTCTCAGCTCACACTGTTTCCCAGGGTCCTTCTCTGAGGGTGTGGTGGGGGCGTGGAGGGCTTGGAGGAGGGTGTTGAGGGCGGAGGTCGGGTGGAGGAGGGTGGTTGAGTGGAGGAGGGTGGTGGTGGGGTGGAGGGGGTGAAGAGGAAGGTGGTGGTTAGGTGGAGGGGGGATGGAGGAGGGTGGTGGTGGGGTGGAGGAGGGATGGAAGAGGGTGGAGGTGAAGCAGACTCCACTAGGGGTGAGTTAGGTTATGAGTGGAGTTTATTTGATCAGTTACCGTACCTGGGGAATATAATGCTGGTGGAGTAGTGTATGGTGGAGTAACTCTTGAGGTGGAGGGTGGTACTGGAGGTGGTTGAAGTGGACGGTGGTAGTGGAGGAGGGTGGTTGTGGTTGAGAGGATGGATGTGGAAGGTGGATGGGTTAGCCGCCACACAAGAACACAACATAAGAACATAAGAATGGAGGAAACTGCAGCGGCCCTATTTGCCCATACTGGGACAGTCCAGTTTACACCCAACCCCTATCGCTCATATACCCATCCAGCCTATGTTTGAAGCTATCCAGCGTATTCGAGTTAATGATGATGTTTGGTAACTTGTTCCATTCATCCACTACTCTATTTCCAAACCAGTGTGTACCTATCTCGCGCCTAAATCAAATTTGTCTAATTTATAACCATTTTACGAGTTCGCTCCTGGTTGGATAGTTTGAGTACCTTTGTTATATTACGTTTCTTTTACCCTGACTTCCATTTATACACCTCAATCATATCGTCTCTCACTCTACGTCTTTCGAGGGAGTGCAAATTAAGATGCTTTAACCTGTCTCTGTACTCAGGGTTCCTAATGCCCGGGATTAGTCTTGTCATTCTCCTCTGAATTCTTTCTAGGGATTCTATATCCATTCTGTAGTACGGTGACCAAAACTGAACCACATAATCCAAGTGAGGCCTCAAAAGCAAAGGATATAGTTTTAGGATAACCTCGCTAGTCTTGTAACTAACACTCATTTGTATAAACCCAAGTACTTTGTTAGCCTTGTATCGAGCAAATACGCATTGGTGTCTTGGCTTAAGATTCCTACACCTAAATCTTTCTCACAGTCGGATTTCTCTGTATCAACGTAGTTCATCTGATATTTGGTTTTTCTGTTTACATCTCATAGACTTTACATTTGTCCACATTATATTTTATATGCCATTTTTCAGACCATTCGAGAATTTTTTTTTAGATCTTCCATCGTTTAGATCTTGCGGAGTCCTCGCCAGATTAATTACTTTCCCATGCAGTATGGACCAATAGGCCAGCTGCAGTTTCCTCCATTCTTATTTAAGTGTCGCCAACAAATTTACTTATGTTGCTGTCTACGCCTATATATTTGTTGCCACACAAGACTCACTGCCACACAAGGCTCACTACCACACAAGGTTCACTGCCACACAAGGCTCACTACCACACAAGGCTCACCGCCACACAAGGCTCACTGCCACACAAGGCTCACTGCCACGCAAGGCTCACCGCCACGCAAGGCTCACTGCCACACAAGGCTCACTGCCACACAAGGCTCACCGCCACGCAAGGCTCGCCGCCACACAAGGCTCACCTCCACACAAGGCTCACCGCCACGCAAGGCTCACCGCCACGCAAGGCTCGCCGCCACACAAGGCTCGCCTCCACACAAGGCTCACCGCCACACAAGGCTCACCGCCACGCAAGGCTCACCTCCACACAAGGCTCACCTCCACACAAGGCTCGCCGCCACACAAGGCTCGCCTCCACACAAGGCTCACCGCCACACAAGGCTCGCCTCCACACAAGGCTCACCGCCACACAAGGCTCACCGCCACGCAAGGCTCACTGCCACACAGGTCACCGCCATACAAGACTCACCGCCACACACACACACACAGGTCAAAGAGATCTATCAAGCCAAGATTATCTTATTTAACTTAATCTTATAATATAAGAAACAAAATGGCCACTTCATATTACATCTGACACCACTACACAGATCAATAGCTAACAATTACACTAAAACACAACTTACAGAGTTATGGTAGAAGAGCTGCTACTGGCAAGGTAGGTCTAGGCTAAGTGACGGGACACCTGGCCAGCCGCAACAGTGAACCACCTCGAGATTCATGAAGCAACACCTTGAGATTCATGAAGCAACACCTCGAGATTCATGAAGCAACACCTCAGGATTCATGAAGCAACACCTCGAGATTCATGAAGCAACACCTCGAGATTCATGAAGCAACACCTTGAGATTCATGAAGCAACACCTCAAGATTCATGAAGCAACACCTCAGGATTCATGAAGCAACACCTCGAGATTCATGAAGCAACACCTCGAGATTCATGAAGCAACACCTTGAGATTCATGAAGCAACACCTCAAGATTAATGAAGCAACACCTCAGGATTCATGAAGCAACACCTCGAGATTCATGAAGCAACACCTTTAGATTCATGAAGCAACACCTTGAGATTCATGAAGCAACACCTCGAGATTCATGAAGCAACACCTTTAGATTCATGAAGCAACACCTTGAGATTCATGAAGCAACACCTCGAGATTCATGAAGCAACACCTCGAGATTCATGAAGCAACACCTCGAGATTCATGAAGCAACACCTCGAGATTTATGAAGCAACACCTTGAGATTCATGAAGCAACACCTTGAGATTCATGAAGCAACACCTTGAGATTCATGAAGCAACACCTCGAGATTTATGAAGCAACAGACACAAAGGAAATTAGAATATTTCTCTACAAGGTAATGACTTCAGATGGTGATTGTGGTTCTAGTCTAGTGATTGAGGTTGTTGTTTGGTGATTGTAATTGTGATTGTGATTATATTTTGGTGACTGTGATTGTAACATTTATCTGTTTATCTGGCAATTGTGGCTGTTGACTTGTGATTGTAACAGTTACAAGGTGATTGTGGCAATTGACCGGTGATTGTGACAGTCAAATGGAGATTGTGACAGTTGACTGATGATTGTATTAGTTATCTCGTTATTGTGGCTATTGACTGGTGATTGTAAAAGTTACATATTGATTGGGGCACTTGACTTGTGATTGTAGCAGTTACATGGTGATTGTGGCAGTTGACTGGTGACTGTAGCAGTTACATGATGATTATGACAGTTGCTAGATGATTGTAATAGTTATCTCGTGACTGTGGCTATTGACTGGTAATTGTAACAGTTACATGGCGATTGTGGCTTCTAACTGGTGATTGTAACAGTTACATATTGATTGTGGCAAATGACTAGTGACTGTAGCAGTAACATGGTGATTGAGGCCATTGATTGGTAATTGTAACAGTCACATGGCGATTGTGGCATTATATTGTAATTGTTGTCAGTGATTGTACTTCTCTCAACTGTGATTTGCCACACTTGCTGGTGATCTAGGAAACACTGCTGGTGTGGGTGTGGGAGAGGATGGTGATTATGGTCAAGCCGGGTGAGTGTAATGGTGCAGGGTTGAGTGGTGATGAGGCCAGGAGGTCAGAAGTCAGGTCATCATGGCCAGAGGGAGAGAGACTAGGGCGTGAAGATGGCTACAATAATTATACCTTGAGTTGATGTATTGGGTGATAATGGTGACACACACACACACACACACACACACACACACGATTTACTGACTAAATGACTTGACTTACTGATTCATTAACTGACTTACTGACTCATTAACAGACTTACTGACTTATTGACTGATTATTAAACACGTAAGGATGATCATCGTTCGTGTATTTTTTTTACACGTTATATTTTCTTAAAGTCTATAATTAGGATGCAGGTCAAATGGGCCCCGTTTTTGATGGGCCCCAGTCTTAATGGGCCCCAGTCATAATAGATCCCAGTCTTAATGGGGCCTAGTGTTAATGGGACACAGTGTTAATGGGCCCCAGTCTTAATGGGGCCTAGTGTTAATGGGACACAGTGTTAATGGGACACAGTGTTAATGGGACTCACTGTAAATGGCACACAGTGTTAATGGGACTAACTGATGAGCCCCAACCTAACCTAATGTAACTAAACTAACACTCAGAACTGGGCACCATCAGGATAGGTGCTTAATATGTCTGGGACCATTTAACCAATCACCTCTAACCAGATGGTCGCCTGAGGAAGACATTCGATTTTTTCTTATTACTTCTTGGGATTTCTTTAGTTAGTTGTGTATCAGCTGAGACATGTTTTTTTTTTGTTTCCCTTTAAATTGGAGACATTATGGGAGGTGGTATCTACATGCTGGTCCAGCGTCTTACACTAAAGGTACAGCAGCATGAAAGGCGATAATCCCAGACTGATTTCAAGAGCTTCCCTGTGTAGACGATTACGGAGGGAGGGAGGTATCGTTCACTGGCCTTCGGTTCATCATATTTTCTTTATCGTAGACTTCAAAGCCACGGATAATTTCTCAACCAAGCCAATACCTATACCAGGATAGACTTCTTTCCTCTACTACTCCTCCCACCAGGTCGACCGCGTCTTTATTAAAGACATCTTACTTCAGAGATCCTTACTAATTTTTATTTCTTCAGTGGTCGGTAAGAAATCCTGGCTTTCTCCCGTTGTCACCAGCACACCCGCCCTAAGCTTCTTCCAACAGTGTAGCTCCTGGTTTGCTGTCAATAGTTGAAGCATATAAATGTTCGTCCATAATACAGTACATGGCAACTTGGTGTAGCGTCAGTTTGTGTTGTCGTTGTTTCTATGCTTCTCTCTCTCTCTCGTTATTGTCGTTCCTCACAGCACAGCATTGATCTCTGATAACTTTGCTCATTCTGCACACATTATTTCAGAACCTTACCCTCGTAACCTACCCCATGACCAGCTAGCTGCACGACCTCTGTCCACGCGACCATCTCAAAGGCTCGGACCAATAACTCAGTGATCGTGATCCTGGCAAGGTCGCCACTTATCACGGCTACACCGTATTCCATGTTATAAATATTCATTATTATCAAAACCTCTCAAAATGTTGATAAAATTGAAAATTACAAACATTTAATAAATATATATATATATATATATATATATATATATATATATATATATATATATATATATATATATATATATATATATATATATAATAACAGAATTCGGGCAGTAACTCAAAACAATATTTACATCATAAACAATCAGCTGTGACAAAACCATAACATTATAGTATTAATTAGCAGCCAGGTTCACATACACTATACTAACCTCTTACATTATAAAGGTGGCAGCGTAACAAGTAGAGATGGATGTAGATTTACATACTGGAACCATTCTGGACCATATTACTTTAACAATAGAAAAAGAAATTGATGGTAAAACTTATATTGAAATTAAATATTTGTCCTTAGTTATTGCTACGTTACACCATAGAAAAATAATAATAATAATAATAATAATAATAATAATAATAACAATAATAATAATAATAATAATAATAATAATAATAATAATAATAATAATATTAATAATAATAATAATAATGATGATAATAATAATAATAATAATAATAATAATAATAATAATAATAATAATAATAATAATAATATTGTGAATAAATTTGATAATTGGAAATTGAAAAAAGAGGTAAGAGAGAGAGAGAGAGAGAGAGAGAGAGAGAGAGAGAGAGAGAGAGAGAAAGATTCGTAAATATCACCTTTTGTGTTGTGGTCCATAGATAAGAACAGAGAAAAAAAATAAAGAAAGAGAATGAAAAAAGGAAGGAAACGAACCTCGATGACAGATCTTTTAAGTCTGATGATGACAAACACAGCCAGGAGGCACTGTACTGTACCAGGGAGAGAATTACCACCCTAAACAGTTTAACTGATACGAACAATTACAAATGAACGAATCAAAACAAATAGTAATTAGGAATAAAAAAATAAATATATGTTGATCTGAAAAATATCTAATAATGATTAATCTATAAACTGGAAATTGGAAATAATCATACAATAAAAATTTGTTTATTCTTGAAGGTAAAACTATACAATTTTCAGTCAAGTCAACATTACGGCTCCTATTGCCTTCATTAACGTTCTTGAGACTGCCTCTGTTATGGTGCTTCCAATGTTTTTGTTCATATCAAGTTAATTAATCAATCATGACTGATTATATGTTGATAAAAAAAGTCAAAATGGTACGATTATTTTTTCTGATAGAGAAATTGCCAACTATTGTGGAGACTAAATATAGCTGTTAGTTTTTGATGGCGGTAAATTCTATTCAAAGTTTGTTGGTTAAGTATTGGGAGAAATATACATATGTATTATTATATATTCATGGAGTTTGTTATTTGTATATACGTATATATATACATATATATATATATATATATATATATAATATTATATATGTATGCATATTTATATATATTATGCATTAATTGCCATCTTTTATTGCATCTGCTATCTCTTCCAATGCAATTGAGATAATTACCACACTGCAATATGCAATTAAAATCTTTGTTTTATTTTGATTGATAATTATTAATTACGCAAATTTGGAATTCCAAACTTGCCACCTGATTGGCTGCTGGCTGCTATCTCTTAAAATTTGCATTCCATTTTTCGCACGAGGGAAATTTTTATGCAATATCTCCTCGCTCAGTGCTTGAATTGCTTGCAAATGAGACCAACATGAAATTCAGGAACTGCCGAGGCAAAAAAACACCTGATATAGTGCATACCACGCCACAACGACCACTCCTATATTGCGTTAACCTGCCCCAGCGGTCACTTCTGTATAACATAGTACCAGAGTTAAATGTTAATGTTAAATATTACGTTATCCTCTGGCTATATAGTATAAAACCGATCAATGGTCAACTATATATAACGCTAACCTGGTTTGGTAGTAACTTTTATCGTATCTGTAGTTTGTATAACATTAACCCTGTATTAGTGGTCATCTGTACTCAACATTAACCTGCATTTATGATCACCTGTAAATAACATTAACCTGTACTAATATTCATTTGTACTCAATATTAACCTGCACTAGTGTGTACCTGTACCTGCACTAGTGTGTACCTGTGCCTGCACTAGTGTGTACCTGTGCCTGCACTAGTGTGTACCTGTACCTGCACTAGTGTGTACCTGTACCTGCAGTAGTGTTTACCTGTGCCTGCACTAGTGTGTACCTGTGCCTGCACTAGTGTGTACCTGTACCTGCACTAGTGAGTACCTGCACCTGCAGTAGTGTTTACCTGTGCCTGCACTAGTGTGTACCTGTACCTGCAGTAGTGTTTACCTGTACCTGCACTAGTGTTTACCTGTGCCTGCACTAGTGTGTACCTGTACCTGCACTAGTGTGTACCTGTACCTGCACTAGTGTGGTGTACCTGTACCTGCACTAGTGTGTACCTGTACCTGCACTAGTGTGGTGTACCTGTACCTGCACTAGTGTGTACCTGTACCTGCACTAGTGTGTACCTGTACCTGCACTAGTGTGTACCTGTGTCTGCACTAGTGTGTACCTGTACCTGCACCAGTGTGTACCTGTACCTGCAGTAGTGTGTACCTGTACCTGCACTAGTGTGTACCTGTACCTGCACTAGTGTGTACCTGTACCTGCTCTAGTGTGTACCTGTACCTGCACTAGTGAGTACCTGTACCTGCACTAGTGTTTACCTGTGCCTGCACTAGTGTGTACCTGTACCTGCACTAGTGTGTACCTGTACCTGCAGTAGTGTGTACCTGTACCTGCAGTAGTGTGTACCTGTACCTGCACTAGTGTGTACCTGTACCTGCACTAGTGTGTACCTGTACCTGCAGTAGTGTTTACCTGTACCTGCACTAGTGTGTACCTGTACCTGCACTAGTGTGTACCTGTACCTGCACTAGTGTGTACCTGTACCTGCACTAGTGTGTACCTGTACCTGCACTAGTGTTTACCTGTACCTGCACTAGTGTGTACCTGTACCTGCACTAGTGTGTACCTGTACCTGCACTAGTGTGTACCTGTACCTGCAGTAGTGTTTACCTGTGCCTGCACTAGTGTGTACCTGTACCTGCACTAGTGTGTACCTGTACCTGCACTAGTGTGTACCTGTACCTGCACTAGTGTGTACCTGTACCTGCTCTAGTGTGTACCTGTACCTGCTCTAGTGTGTACCTGTACCTGCACCAGTGTGTACCTGTACCTGCACTAGTGTGTACCTGTACCTGCAGTAGTGTGTACCTGTACCTGCACTAGTGTGTACCTGTACCTGCAGTAGTGTTTACCTGTACCTGCACTAGTGTGTACCTGTACCTGCACTAGTGTGTACCTGTACCTGCACTAGTGTGTACCTGTACCTGCACTAGTGTGTACCTGTACCTGCTCTAGTGAGTACCTGTACCTGCTCTAGTGTGTACCTGTACCTGCACCAGTGTGTACCTGTACCTGCACTAGTGTGTACCTGTACCTGCAGTAGTGTGTACCTGTACCTGCACTAGTGTGTACCTGTACCTGCACTAGTGTGTACCTGTACCTGCAGTAGTGTTTACCTGTACCTGCACTAGTGTGTACCTGTACCTGCACTAGTGTGTACCTGTACCTGCAGTAGTGTTTACCTGTACCTGCACTAGTGTGTACCTGTACCTGCACTAGTGTGTACCTGTACCTGCAGTAGTGTGTACCTGTACCTGCAGTAGTGTTTACCTGTGCCTGCACTAGTGTGTACCTGTACCTGCACTAGTGTGTACCTGTACCTGCACTAGTGTGTACCTGTACCTGCACTAGTGTGTACCTGTACCTGCACTAGTGTGTACCTGTACCTGCACTAGTGTGTACCTGCACCTGCACTAGTGTGTACCTGTACCTGCACTAGTGTGTACCTGTACCTGCACTAGTGTGTACCTGCACCTGCACTAGTGTGTACCTGTACCTGCACTAGTGTGTACCTGTACCTGCAGTAGTGTTTACCTGTACCTGCACTAGTGTGTACCTGTACCTGCACTAGTGTGTACCTGTACCTGCACAAGTGTGTACCTGTACCTGCACTAGTGGTTACCTGTACCTGCACTAGTGTGTACCTGTACCTGCACTAGTGTGTACCTGTACCTGCAATAGTGTGTACCTGTACCTGCAGTAGTGTATACCTGTACCTGCAGTAGTGTTTACCTGTGCCTGCACTAGTGTGTACCTGTACCTGCAGTAGTGTTTACCTGTACCTGCACTAGTGTGTACCTGTACCTCCACTAGTGTTTACCTGTACCTGCACTAGTGTGTACCTGTACCTGCACTAGTGTGTACCTTTACCTACACTAGTGTGTACCTGTACCTGCACTAGTGTGTACCTGTACCTGCAGTAGTGTTTACCTGTACCTGCAGTAGTGTGTACCTGTACCTGCAGTAGTGTGTACCTGTACCTGCACTAGTGTGTACCTGTACCTGCACTAGTGTGTACCTGTACCTGCACTAGTGTTTACCTGTACCTGCACTAGTGTGTACCTGTACCTGCACTAGTGTGTACCTGTACCTGCAGTAGTGTGTACCTGTACCTGCACTAGTGTGTACCTGTACCTGCACTAGTGTTTACCTGTACCTGCACTAGTGTTTACCTGTACCTGCACTAGTGTTTACCTGTACCTGCATTAGTGTTTACCTGTACCTGCACTAGTGTGTACCTGTACCTGCACTAGTGTGTACCTGTACCTGCACTTGTGTGTACCTGTACCTGCACAAGTGGTTACCTGTACCTGCACAAGTGGTTACCTGTACCTGCACTAGTGTGTACCTGTACCTGCACTAGTGGTTACCTGTACCTGCACTAGTGTGTACCTGTACCTGCAGTAGTGTTTACCTGTACCTGCACTAGTGTGTACCTGTACCTGCACTAGTGGTTACCTGTACCTGCACTAGTGTTTACCTGTACCTGCAGTAGTGTGTACCTGCACCTGCACTAGTGGTTACCTGTACCTGCAGTAGTGTTCACCTGTACCTGCAGTAGTGTGTACCTGTACCTGCACTAGTGTGTACCTGTACCAGCACTAGTGTTTACCTGTGCCTGCACTAGTGTTTACCTGTACCTGCACTAGTGTGTACCTGTACCTGCAGTAGTGTGTACCTGTACCTGCACTAGTGTGTACCTGTACCTGCACTAGTGTTTACCTGTACCTGCACTAGTGTTTACCTGTACCTGCACTAGTGTGTACCTGTACCTGCAGTAGTGTGTACCTGTACCTGCACTAGTGTTTACCTGTACCTGCACTAGTGTTTACCTGTACCTGCACTAGTATGTACCTGTACCTGCAGTAGTGTGTACCTGTACCTGCACTAGTGTGTACCTGTACCTGCACTAGTGTTTACCTGTACCTGCACTAGTGTGTACCTGTACCTGCAGTAGTGTTTACCTGTACCTGCACTAGTGTGTACCTGTACCTGCACTAGTGTGTACCTGTACCTGCACTAGTGTGTACCTGTACCTGCACTAGTGTGTACCTGTACCGGCAGTAGTGTTTACCTGTACCTGCACTAGTGTGTACATGTACCTGCAGTAGTGTGTACCTGTACCTGCACTAGTGTTTACCTGTACCTGCACTAGTGTGTACCTGTACCTGCACTAGTGTGTACCTGTACCTGCACTAGTGTTTACCTGTACCTGCACTAGTGTGTACCTGTACCTGCACTAGTGTTTACCTGTACCTGCACTAGTGTGTACCTGTACCTGCAGTAGTGTGTACCTGTACCTGCACTAGTGTTTACCTGTACCTGCACTAGTGTGTACTTGTACCTGCACTAGTGTGTACCTGCACTAGTGTGTACCTGTACCTGCACTAGTGTGTACCTGTACCTTCCCCTAGTGTGTACCTGTACCTGCAGTAGTGTGTACCTGTACCTGCAGTAGTGTGTACCTGTACCTGCAGTAGTGTTTACCTGTACCTGCAGTAGTTTTTACCTGTACCTGCACTAGTGTGTACCTGTACCTGCACTAGTGTGTACCTGTACCTGGAGTAGTGTTTACCTGTACCTGCACTAGTGTGTACCTGTACCTGCACTAGTGTGTACCTGTACCTGCAGTAGTGTGTACCTGTACCTGCAGTAGTGTTTACCTGTACCTGCACTAGTGTGTACCTGTACCTGCACTAGTGTGTACCTGTACCTGCACTAGTGTGTACCTGTACCTGCACTAGTGTGTACCTGTACCTGCACTAGTGTGTACCTGTACCTGCACTAGTGTTTACCTGTACCTGCACTAGTGTTTACCTGTACCTGCATTAGTGTTTACCTGTACCTGCACTAGTGTGTACCTGTACCTGCATTAGTGTTTACCTGTACCTGCACTAGTGTGTACCTGTACCTGCACTAGTGTTTACCTGTACCTGCACTTGTGTGTACCTGTACCTGCACTTGTGTGTACCTGTACCTGCACACGTGGTTACCTGTACCTGCACACGTGGTTACCTGTACCTGCACTAGTGTGTACCTGTACCTGCAGTAGTTTTTACCTGTACCTGCACTAGTGTGTACCTGTACCTGCACTAGTGTGTACCTGTACCTGCAGTAGTGTGTACCTGTACCTGCACTACTGTTTACTTGTACCTGCACTACTGTTTACCTGTACCTGCACTAGTGTGTACCTGTACCTGCAGTAGTGTGTACCTGTACCTGCACTAGTGTGTACCTGTACCTGCAGTAGTGTTTACCTGTACCTGCACTAGTGTGTACCTGTACCTGCACTAGTGTTTACCTGTACCTGCACTAGTGTGTACCTGTACCTACAGTAGTGTTTACCTGTACCTGCACTAGTGTTTACCTGTGCCTGCACTAGTGGTTACCAGTACACACGTTACCTGTGTGTGTTTGGACTTATCCCATAGAGCCTGGGTCTTGATGGGTTTATATTAACGATAACAATCCAATTAGATGTAACAAATGAACCTAAAAACTACAGAACCCTAATGAAATATAAAAACAATAACATTAAGGAACTACAGACCACTGATAATATTTAATCACTAATGGGGCAGAAAACTGCATGATTAATTAGATACATACAAAACTGAACGTTAAAGCTCTGAAGACTAAGTATATATAAAGTCAAGACTTAAGAATATTATTATAAATAAAATATAAACACGAACTGAGCTCAAGAACTTTTTTTTTCTATTTTCTCTTTTTTTTCTTTTTTACCGGGAACTGCCCTCCCACGCACAGGTCACTGACCGACATCGGGGTCTGGTAGGCGAAAATAATAATAATAATAATAATAATAATAATAATAATAATAATAATAATAATAATTATATAGAACCATAAAGAAATACAAAAATGAAAAAATATATCACGAGTGAGAAACATTATATGTATGTTGTGTTGTCAATGGTAAGAGAAACAATTGAGACCCTGCAATTGTGTGTAAATGAGGCAGAAAAGTAAGATCAGCAACCTGGGACTTGGTCACAATTTTCGTGATGCCATATGGCAGCAGGGTCTACCATTAGAAAACACATGATGCCTCCATTATCTTCCCAGGCAGTACTACCTCCCTGTTTGGTAGCTGCCTACTACCAACAAGAATTAAGACGATCTAAGAACTTCAGAATACCTATGGGTAGTTAATGGCTCCTGAAAGTGTTATTCACAGGTACAGTACCATGGAGGTGGTAGGTACAGTACCGTATTGGTGGTGGTGGGTACAGTATCAAGGAGGTGGTGGGTACGGTACCGTGGTGGTGGGTGCAGTACCGTGGTGGTAGTGGGCAAAGTACCGTGGTGGTGGGCAAAGTTCCGTGGTGGTGGTGGTACAGTACCGTGGTGGTGGTGGTGGGTACAGTACCATGTGTGGTGGTGGTGGTGGGTACAGTACCGTGGTGGTGGTCGTACAGTACCGTGGTGGTGGTGGTGGGTACAGTACCATGTGTGGTGGTGGTGGTGGGTACAGTACCGTGGTGGTGGTGGGTACAGTACCGTGGTGGTGGTGGTACAGTACCGTGGTGGTGGGTACAGTACCGTGGTGGTGGTGGTACAGTACCGTGGTGGTGGTGGGTACAGTCCCGTGGTGGTGGTGGGTACGGTACCGTGGTGGTGGTGGTACAGTCCCGTGGTGGTGGTGGGTACAGTACCGTGGTGGTGGTTGGTACAGTACCGTGGTGGTGGTTGGTACAGTCCCGTGGTGGTGGTGGGTACAGTACCGTGGTGGTGGTGGGTACAGTCCCGTGGTGGTGGTGGGTACAGTACCGTGGTGGTGGTTGGTACAGTACCGTGGTGGTAGTGGATACAGTACCGTGGTGATGAGTGCAGTACTGTGGTGGTGGTGGGTACAGTACCGTGGTGGTGGTGGGTACAGTACCATGTGTGGTGGTGGTGGGTACAGTACCGTGGTGGTGGTGATGGGTACATCACCATGGTGGTGGTGGGTACAGTACCATGTGTGGTGGTGGAGGTGGGTACAGTACCATGTGTGGTGGTGGAGGTGGGTACAGTACTATGTGTGGTGGTGGTGGGTACCGTACCATGGTGGTGGTGGGTACAGTACCGTGGTGGTGGTGGTGGGTACAGTACCGTGGTGGTGGTGGTGGGTACAGTACCATGTGTGGTGGTGGTGGGTACAGTACCATGTGTGGTGGCGGTGGGTACAGTACCATGGTGGTGGTGGTGGGTACAGTACCATGTGTGGTGGTGGTGGGTACAGTACCATGTGTGGTGGTGGTGGGTACAGTACCATGTGTGGTGGTGGTGGGTACATCACCATGGTGGTGGTGGGTACAGTACCATGGTGGTGGTGGGTACAGTACCATGTGTGGTGGTGGTGGATACAGTACCATGTGTGGTGGTGGTGGGTACAGTACCATGTGTGGTGGTGGTGGGTACATCACCATGGTGGTGGTGAGTACAGTACCATGTGTGGTGGTGGTGGTGGGTACAGTTCCGTGTTGTTGATTGGTACAGTACCATGGTGGTGGTGGGTACAGTACCATGTGTGGTGATGGTGGGTACAATTCCGTGTTGGTGGAGGGTACAGTACCATGGTGGTGGTGGGTACAGTACCATGTGTGGTGATGGTGGGTACAGTTCCGTGTTGGTGGAGGGTACAGTACCATGGTGGTGGTGGGTACAGTACCATGTGTGGTGATGGTGAGTACAGTACCGTGGTTATTATTATTATTATTATTATTATTATTATTATTATTATTATTATTAACGGTAGTTGCTCATTAGGACTGACCAAAGAAAAACACCAAATAATTCAAATCTTGTGAAAATAAAAATACCGAACTGACGAAGAAAATAGAATAAGGAAAAACAGGAAACATAATATATAAAAAACACCACATATAAATAAAACTGACTAAACAAGAATGAAACAAAATGCGTATAAAACTATAAACAGAAAAATGCCAAAATTTGACAGCAGAAACACCATATGATAAAAAGCAGGAACAACACACGCCAAGAACGAGAAAGAATACGTGAAAATACGCAAAAAATAGAAGAAAACAAAAACAAACAAAGAATGGACACCAGAATACACAGCGAAAAAACAACAACATACAACAAACGAAAAGAGAATCCCACAAAAAAAAAAAAAACACTGGAATAACAGAGATACAGAAAAAAAAACAACTCAGAAATGGAACTTTCATCTTCTTTTCCTTCTGTCCTCCTCCTCCTCCTTCTTCTTCTTCTCCTTCTCCTTCTTCAGAGTTCATCAAATTTCCTTCCGTTCTCCTGAAGACGTTTCCAGTTGCCCGCCTTGTGCCAAATATAATTAAATTTCAAGTTATTAAGATATGGTATCGTATTACGGAATTGGTGTCTTATCACGTTGCTGAATCATGAGCACACCCAACGCCTGTCTGGTTCGTTTTCGTGAGGCGACAGAATATTTTACACAAAGGAGGAGGCAGAGAGGAGGGGGAAGGGGGGGGGAGAGGAAGGGGGGAGAGACAGAAAAGGGGGGGGGGTAGGGTAGTAGGGGTGGTGGTTGGGGGGATGGGTGATGGAGAGAGGTCATGCACTGTAGAAATGGTGAGAGGAGAATGGAGAGAGAAAGGAGAGAGAGTAAGAGAAAAGGGGGAGAGAGAGAGAAAAGGGGGAGAGAGAGAGAGAGATGATAAGGAGGAGGAGAAGGATAAATATAAGAGAAAGAGGATGAGAGAGAGAGAGGAGACAGAATATAAGAGCGAGAGAGAAGGGAAGTGGAAAGGAGAAAGATAGGAGAGATAAGGGGACAACGAAAGAGGAACAGAGAGGGGCAGCGAAGCAAAAGAAGGGAGGGAGAGAGGAGGGGAGAGAGAGAGATGAACAGCAGATGGAAAAAAGGAAAAGGAGATGAAGTGAAGGAAAGGGGAAAGAAGGGGAAAGTGAAAAAGAGAAGAAAATGAAAATGAAGAAGAGCAAAAGAGAGAGAGAGAGAGAGAGAGAGAGAGAGAAAGAGAGAAAATAAAGGAAGGGGGAAATGAAAATACCGGGGCTGGGGTCATGCACTGGAGAATATAGACGGGAGAGAGAGAGAGAGAGAGAGAGAGAGAGAGAGAGAGAGAGAGACACTGTTGAAGAGGTCACGCATCACAGTCATGCAGGTGAAACATGGCTACTATTAAATAAACCAAAAACTAACACACAAACACGACACAGAAATAGAATCTATATATACAGGAATAAGATGTTGAACTAAACACTATATAAACTTATATAAACTTAGCTTATATAAACACTATCTACATCAATCCAGTGAAGAAATTGATTGTTAAATTACTTCCTTAATAGATATGAAATAAATAAGTTACCCATTAACATAGAACAAGACACTGTTAAATGTGTATGACAAAAAGAATCTCATTTACAATTATTTTTGGCTAATTATTCATAATTCTGAGATGATAAAATAGTGAAGATAGTGGTAAGTTGAGATAATGAAGAAAGGAGGAGGATGAAGAACAATAGGAACAGCTCACGAGTACAGTCTACAAAACTATAGGTAAAGTGTGTTATTGACATTGATATTGTAACAGTTTATTTAGCCAGAAAAACACAGATATAGAGTGGATAATAATAACAATATTAACATGGCTGAGTCAGTTGAGAACCTGAGCTCTCTTGTAGGCACCTGATATATACTGTACATTTATCTCAAGGAAGTATCATGTAACATTTAGTATCATCTGGAATAGTACAACAGCATGGTGGTAAATAGAACATCTTATAATGTTACCACGGTTATCACTTCAATATTTATTTATTTTATTTATTTTATGTTAATTTTTTACATTTATATTATAAGTATATACATAATTTACAGTGGAATTTAAAAACATAAATATGATAAGGGAGGGAAGCAATACAACATGGGTTGTATTTAGGTGGAACAAGAGGAGAGAGCTGTCAGGATTATGTCTAGTTGGCAAATATATTTGTTGCAATGTTATGAGTGCAGTCTTGGCTTAGGTGTGTGTGTGTGTGTGTGTGTGTGTGTGTGTGTGTGTATGCTGCCCCTTCTTGTGGCACCACAGAGCAGCAGTGGGCCCCCAGAGGGCCGGTGCATAGGTCCACTGGCATGTGGACACACCCTAGCACCTACCAATCACTGGCCCGCTTGTTTTAGCTTCTGTCAAACAGACAGTAATACTTATATAAATTTGGGTTACATACATTCGGTTTATATAATTACATCACTCATGACCCAGTAAGGTCATACTAATGCAGTCGAAAAGATCATCATGATCACAGATCAAAGCAAAAACAATTTGTACAACCTTTTATGGTCACTGCATGAAATGTCAGGACCCTTCTGGATACTGGCGCGATTGAGTGTCCTGAAAGTAAAACCGACCTTGTGGCAAAAGAGCTGGCTACGAATAACAATGACATAGCAACCATTAAGGAGTCCCGGCTCCCAGACCAGGGTAGACTCACAGAATTGGGGTCCGACTTTTCCTTCTTCTGGAAGGGTAGAAGGCCTGCTACACAGAGAAACCACATTTATGGAGTTGGCTTTGCCATTCGCCAATCCATCCTACTTAAGCTAAATGAAATGCCTGTTGGGGTCAACGAGCGCCTCATGACGCTCAGAGTACCATTGAATTACTCACGTCATTCCTTCTTCATCAGTGCATACGCCCAACACTGGATGCAGAGGATGACATCAAGGAGGTCTTTTACACCAACCTTGACAGAGTGCTAACCTCTATGCCCAGAAATGATAGGGCTGTGTTCCTAGGTGACTTCAATGCCAGAGTTGGCAGAGATGCGGACTTACGACAGGGAACCATAGAGAGAAAAAAGTGGGCAAGAGTAATTCCAACGGCCTGCTCCTCCTCACAACCTCACTATCACCAACATCTTGTTTAGGCAGGCTGACACTTTCAAGGGTTCTTGGCAACACCCACGATCCAAACATTGTCATCTCACTGACTACATGATTGTCAGATAAAGAGACCGCCGAGATGTTCTCATCACCCGAGCCAGGTATGGCTCAGACCCCTGTAACACAGATCATCGCCTCGTCAGAGCCCAACTCTCCCTTCACGTCGCCCCAAAACAAGAGAGGGAACAAGCCCCCAGAAGATGCTTTAACACCAAGCGACTGGAGGATCCATCGGTAGCACATGCTTTCAGAGAGCAGCTCGACAATGGGCTGATAAACAACCCAACAACAAACAATCTAAAGCCGAGACCCTCGGCCAGACCCTCAGTCTCGGACCAAAGCCAGTACCTTCCACGAGAAGACAGCGACGGCCCAGAACGAACTTTGCAAACTAATGAACGAATGGTGGAAATAAACTTGCGAAACACAAAAGTTTGAGGATCAACATAAGATCTGTGAATTTTTTTAATTCCACTAAAACAATGCATGGCCCAATTACTCATTGTGCTGCCCCCCTACGCTTAACCGACAGTGATTTCCTAATTAGAGATGAAGAAGGCATCCGTCGCTGCTCAACCAAAACCCCGATGTGGATATCCTGATTACCCAGCAGGTCCCTCAGCAGCTAGAGCTGACAAACCTCAGCTATCTTCCATCCGGTATGAGGTAGCTACTACCATCTAGAAGATGAAAAATAACATAGCCAAAGGGCTTGATGGAATCCCAGCCAAGGTGCAAAAAAGCAGGAGGATCTCTGTTTACCAGCCGTCTCCACTCTCTCCTGGAGAATATATGGGAGGAGGAGGAAATCCCCTAAAATCTTAAAGACGCCTCCATCGTCAATATTTATAAGAACAAAGGAGACCGGTCAGACTGTGGCAACTACCCAAGGATCTCGCTGCTGTCCATAGCTGGCAAGATTATCGCCCGAGTCCTCCTAAATAGAATTCTTCCCGAGATGGAAAACATCTAACCAGAATCTCAATGTGGCTTTCGACCATCATGTAGCACCACTGACATGATCTTTGCTGCCTGTAGATACAGGAAAAGTGCAGAGAACAGCGTCGTTACTTTACATGGCCTTCATCGAACTTACCATTGCTTTCGACTCAGTTAACAGGGAAGCCCTTTGGTTGACCCTCAGTCGTTTTGGTTGCCCACCAATAATCATCGCCATTGTGAGACAACTGCACGATGGCACGAACGGTAGTGTTCTGCACTATGACACCCAGTTTGAGTTCTGGCACCAACCCTTTTTTCCAATTTCTTGGTTGCCTTGCTTACTCATGCCATTGCCAATTTAGCTGGCAGGGTGGACATCCAGTGCCGGATGAAGAGACTATTCAAAATATAACGACGCCAGGCAAGAACAAAGGTGTCGGCCGGTTTCATCACTGAATTTCAATATGCAGACGACCTCACCCTCGTTGCTCACACTGAACGCGACTTACAGAAAATCCTGAACAACCTACGCAAATGTGTATGCACACTTTGGCCTTTGGTCTTCCCCTGGTTCAACTTTCGTTTTCCATTCAGGTTAACGGTCCTACCCTCTCTAATGTTACCCACTTTCAGTATCGTGGTTCCCACCTGTCCACCACCACTGACATCGGTGAAGAGATTCAACATAGGATCAGATGTGCATCTCAAGCCTTTGGCAGAATCCATACACGTGTCTCCAGCTGAAGAGAGCTGAAATTATCTATAAGGTTGTGCGTATATAAGATCAGTGGTCCTCCCCACCCTGCTGTATGGCAGCAAGACATAGGTCACATACAGGAGGCACCTCATCGTACTTGAAAACTTTCACCAACGTAGTTTACGTTCCATCCTCCGAGTTCGCTGGGAAGACAAGAGAACAAATGCCAGTATTTTCTCTGACACCAACTGTAGGAGCATCGAGGATACCATTATCCATGAACAACTATGTTGGAATGGCCATGTTACCTGCATGGACGACAGCAGACTGCCAAAGCAACTCCTTTACACTCACCTAACGAATAGTAAACGTAACGCTGGCGCCGCCCCTCCCGCACTAGATGTAGTCCTCCACACGTGCAACATCTGTGGACGGTTCTGCCAGTTCCCTATCGGCCTCTCGAGTCACCTCAGAACTCACCAACGAAGGTGACATCTTTAATAACTCATATAATTGTATCATAGCTGGATGATCGTCATACTCGATTCCGAGTGACAGCAAAGTGGAAGTAGTAGTGTGTGTACCTGTGTGTGCGTGTCACCACGTACATATGTGAACCTATATGTGCTACGACCGTAATATGTGTATCTAAGTGTCACGACCTACTGTGTAATCATTTCCACCGACATTTACCCCACACACCTGCACATCAGGAGGCGGATCACTTGAAGATTCGTCTCGTCAACTTATTTCATCTGATGTTGAACCACTGTAATACTTCCTGGGGGGTTAAGTTGGGTTTGGACAGGGTTAGGTTAAGTTACGTTAGAGTTAGGTAAGGTTAGCATTATGCTAAGTCAAATTAGGTTAGGTTAGGTTAGGTTAGGTTAGGTTAGGTTAGTTTTAATCTAAGATGAAATAAGTTGGGAGATAATCTTCAGGTGACCCCCTAACCTAACTTAAATTACCTTAATTAATTTTCCATCATTATTTATTCTACTCCTTAAACTATAGTTGCCGCCACCACACCACAGGACAATATATGTGATGTGAAACTAAAATCTGGCTTCTTTTCCTGTAGTAGTGGGCAAAGGGGCAAAGAGTTTTAGCACTGACTGTTCGGGTATTTCATGAATCAACTCTTAAGATAGAAGGAAGGGTGAAACATCAGTCATCATTTTTAACTAGTTTATTAATTAGAATGATCTTATATTAGGTACGTTACACTTTGTCACAATACAAAACTACCGGACCTTCCCAACTGAAGTCAATTCCTTCACAATACAAAAATATCAGCCTTCCTCTTTGTCACTCAATAACACCTGAATATAAAAAGGTGAGAAGGGAGCAGGGAGGGATGGAAAAGGGTGAAAAGGGAGGAGGGAGGGATGGAAAGGGGTGAGAAGGAGGTAGGGACGGATGGGAAGGGGTGAGAAGGATGTAGAGAGGGGTGGGAAAGGGTGGGAAAGGGTGGGAAGGATGTAGGGAGGGGTGGGAAGGGGTGAGAAGGATGTAGGGAGGGGTGGGGAGGGGTGAGAAGGATGTAGGGAGGGATGGAAAGGGGTGAGAAGGTTACAGGGGGAGGGGGATGGGGAAGGATCAGAACGGTACGGGGATGGATGGGAAAAAGGTGTAAAGGTTGTAGATCGAGTTGAGGAAAAGATTAGCCCAGACGGGATGGAGAGGGATTGAGACGAAGAGGAGATGAAACGTGAAAAAATGGAGAAGGGACAAGGGAACAACAACAAATACACAAAAAGGAAATAGCAATAACAAAAACACAATATAATACAAAACAAGGATATTACTGATTTTTGTTTTTACTGAATCTGGTTTCTAATACTCGGTGTTTGAGAACATATTGTGTTAAAGAATCTTGTCATGTGATGTTGTGACAGGGTGAAGGGTGTGAGGACAATCGGTCAGTACTGAAGCACCGTGGTCCAGGTCCTGCACACTACCACTACTACCACCACCACATCCAGGTCCTGCACACTACCACTACTACCACCACCACATCCAGGTCCTGCACACTACCACTACTACCACCACCACATCCAGGTCCTGCACACTACCACTACTACCACCACCACATCCAGGTCCTGCACACACCACTACTACCACCACCACATCCAGGTCCTGCACACTACCACTACTACCACCACCACATCCAGGTCCTGCACACTACCACTACTACCACCACCACATCCAGGTCCTGCACACTATCACTACTACCACCACCACATCCAGGTCCTGCACACTACCACCACCACCACATCCAGGTCCTGCACACCATCACCAAAGCTTAACACACTATCACCATCATGGTTATCACCTTCTACCCATTCCTCCAACCATCACTACTACACCATCACCATCACCACCACCAACAACACTATTACCACCATCACCACCACTACCAGGCGGTGTCCTACAGGCGTGAGGATCTAATATGGTTGGTAATTACACGTTAGTATGTGGTACACGTGTCCAGGTGTCATCCGGCCAACACCCACACTTCTTCAACTGCTTTTATCCCTCTAACGACGGCTCCCAAGGCTGTAATTGGCTGTAATGTCGTGTAATTGTAGTGTTTCTTGTTTAATGGTGACCGTGGGCAATGTTATATTTCTCGCATGTGTATAGGTTCCTTTTAACGAAAATTTAACGTGTTTTATACAGTACGGTCAAGGAAATAATGGCAGTGCCAACTATAAGTAAATCTAACCTAACCTAACCTATTTTGAAGATATAATTCATCATCGTTTGGTATTTGACATCTTATATGAAACAGGGAAATTGTCACTATGTATGAACACCTATTTGACAAAAACATATATTGCGTCTTGATAAAATATGACCAATCAGACTCCACAGTTGTTATAACACCAATGAAAAATTAATGGCTACTCAAGTCTAGATTCTGGTTGGAGAGTTTATTATTTTATTCAGAAGCGTCACCACAGTTTCAGATATACAGTACAGTAGTGACAAGAACAGCAGACATATATACCCTGCCAGCTTATCTCTCCGTGCCCGGGGAACTAAAGGCTCACGGGAGTACGGATGCCATGTTTGACCTTCCTTGCCCAGATAGTTCACCCAAAACAACAGGAAGTGACGCACAAACAATCAGGCAAATAAACAAACAGCGAAACGAAACAACAGTCTTGTTTGCACAGCGGATGAATAGTGTGTGTGTGTGTGTGTGTCAAAATGATAAAAGCCGAGTGTTAACCTAAATATAAATGAATACAGTACACTGAACTGAACCACCTTACAATAAATACAGTACATACACATCATTACAGAGTCATCTTGTTTCATATACAGTACAAGTTGATATCTCCGTATACAAACAAAGTTAAGTTTATCTCCACCCAAAGTTAGATTACTCAACAAAGTCAACTAAACTGGGTGAAGGAAGGCAGCACTGTAACTTATCGTACTTCAATTGGAAAGAAAAGCTATCAAGTGTTCTATCTGCATGTGTAATTCTGTGATACCACCGACGTGAAAATAGAGATTAGTATTGTAAATGTAAATTCTAAAATTCACTTAAGTCCACAATGTCTGAAGCAAAGATGTGTGTGATAATCTTTGTATATTTCTGATACTCTGTGTGTGTGTGTGTGTGTGTGTATGCGATGCCTCTGAGATGTGGCTATTTGGTTGACTGTAAATGAGTCGCCGTCTAGTAAAGCTTTGTCATAATAGGCCAATCAATTTTTATTTACCATTAGAATTGTGGTTAATATTTCTAATGGGTTTTTATGATAATTGGATCCCCAATTCAACTGTGAATTCATCTTAATGGGGCCCTATACCTAAAAAGCCTTTATATATCAATTGGTCCTAGTCCTAATGAACCTTTTCTCTAATTGGCCCTAATTCAATGGTCTTTTACGAATAGGTTCCAGCACCAATATATCTCTATCATAATGGGCCCCAATTAGTGTATAGGTAGGTAAGAGTGGAGCCCGCGTGACCAAAAGCAACAAGAGACGAGTCATATTGTTCCTTCTTGGTAAACAAACAGTTCCCACACAACGACTTTCCTTTTAGGTGTAGTACCAGTGACCGCCTCTCCGTCTTTCCCACGAGGAGTTTCATTTTAATTTCGACTTAAGGTAGTCAATGGTCTTGTTTAGCCTTGTTTGTGTGTTAATTATGACATTATATTTCTTCTTCTTTTTTGTTTAGAATTTGTTTGAACTATTCAGTGTTTATAATAGGCTTAGGAAATAATTAGTTGGATTTGATGCATTGATGTGAAGGATTTTTCGACTTCCATTTGATTCACTGATTACAGAGATGTCAATTTGGACTTAATCTATAATGATAAAAGTGTGTGTGTGTGTGTGTGTGTGTGTGTGTGTGTGTGTGTAAGTGCCGTCACCCTAAGACCATTAAACCTGAGACTTGAAACTTTGCGTACACACTAAGGGGACCCTGGGGGCGTACACCTCATTGTTACGTCTTTAGATTTAGCTTACAAAAATAATAATAAAAATTAATTAATAAACATATTGGAGCCATGTTTAAAAGTGTCAGTGAAGAGGAAAGACCAGTTAATATAGTGTGTATAGTGTAATATAGTGTGGATAGTGGTACAGTGTAGTCACCGACACAGGCTGCCCCTCTGGCTTCACAGCGAGATCATAATATAATATAATGTAATGAAATATAATACAGTATAATAGGTATACAATGAATATTCAAGAGAGAGAGAGAGAGAGAGAGAGAGAGAGAGAGGGGGAGAGGGAGAGAGAGAGAGAGAGAGAGAGAGAGAGAGAGAGAGAGAGAGAGAGAGAGAGAGAGAGAGAGAGAGAGAGGGGGGGAGAGAGAGAGGGAGAGAGAGAGAGAGAGAGGGGGAGGGGAGAGAGAGGGGGAGGGGAGAGAGAGGGGGGGGGGGTGGGAAGAGCTTCACCACTGGACAACTGTTGCTCTACCTAACAAGGCGACGATCCTCCCCGTGACGGCGGCGTGTGATTGGCCCACACCTGTAATTACCATCAATTTAGAGGTTGCCGCAGCAGTTAACACCCTGACCAGCAGCAGAGACCATACGCTGACACCAGAGACAGACTCAGGACGACAGACCCAGAGACCAACAATGGCCAAAACGAAGACCAAAACAGAGGCCCAACACAAAGACCAGATGTAAAGACCACAAGAGAGTCTGAGGCGAGGACCAGATTAGTGACCAGGCCACAACAAGACCACGTGTCCGTCGTAACAGGAGACGACGGCTTAATTGAGAACACGTGTCCGGTAATGAAGGTAATAGGTGTGCTGGGGTGACGACTGGAGAGAGAGAGAGAGAGAGAGAGAGAGAGAGAGAGAGAGTGAGTGTGTGTATGGCCCTCATATACTACTGTACTATATATAACAAATCCCGACTTACTATAAATAATTTCCGTACTTATGGTAATATATATTAATTTATATATACTTCTTAAATTCATATTTGAGTATATATATAGATAGGATAATGTAAATAGTCATAATACAAATAACATCATTCCTTCCCTACCCTAACCATTTATACAAGTTTTCATGCACTGTAGTGGATATACAACATCAAGTGGTAGTCATGTTTATACTTAAATTTAAAACACAATATAGTTAAACATCCTAAAATTAAACCTTAACATTTAAAATTAAAAACCCTGGTAACTGAACCTCCTAAAATTAATAAAGTAAAAGGATAGAAATAAAAAATAAAAATAAAAGTCATAGAACACACCTTACCTTGAACACATCTCACCTTGAACACATCTCACCTTGAACACATCTCACCTTGACCACATCTCACCTTGAACACATCTCACCTTGAACACATCTCACCTTGAACACATCTCACCTAGAACACACCTCACCTTGAACACACCTCACCTTGAGCACATCTCACCTTGAACACATCTCACCTTGAACACATCTCACCTTGAACACACCTCACCTTGAACACACCTCACCTTGAACACACCTCACCTTGAACACATCTCACCTTGAACACACCTCACCTTGAACACATCTCACCTTGAACACACCTTACCTTGAACACATCTCACCTTGAACACACCTCACCTTGAACACATCTCACCTTGAACACACCTCACCTTGAACACACCTTACCTAGACACACCTCACCGTTTAGGTTGAGAAGAATTGCGTGAACGAATGTGTGTGTGTGTGTGTGTGTGTGTGTGTGTGTGTGTGTCCACAATCACCATCAGATGAATAAAGTGTTATACAGTGTTTTCATGGCGGCAAAGTATACATTATGAATCAAATTTCTTTACGACCGGTTGTTCACCCAGCTGTGTAAGATGGCATGGTTAGGTTAGGTTAGGTTTAGGGTCTATAGCTAATTAAGGCTCATTTGACCTATTAAAATACCAAACACTCTTTTAAGAAACTATTTTTAAAACAATTCGATAAAAATTATATGGGAAGAGTAGAGGAGATTGGTATGGTTGTAATGGAAAAGGTTGGATGGAAATATAAGAAGGAAAATAATATGATAAACGGGACAGGATAAAGAGAAGTTAATAATAGAAAGGAATTGAGAGAGAGAGAGAGAGAGAGAGAGAGAGAGAGAGAGAGAGAGTATAGAAAGTGAATAGAAACAGAAGAAAAATTTATTATTATTATTATTATTACTATTATCACTATTATTATTATTATTATTATTATTATTACTATTATCATTATTATTATTATTATTATTATTATTATTATTATTATTATTAAGAAATTTTTGTGGTGGAGAACAAACACTTATACATACACACTCACATACACTCTCACATACACACTCACATACACACTCACATACACACTCACATAACACATAACATAAGTAAACACATCAAAATAAACACACATAGGTAGACAAAATACATACATATAACACAAACAAAAACACTCATATAAGCAAACACACTAACATAAGCACACGCAAACATAAACACACGCAAACATAAACACACGCAAACATAAGCACTAATATAAGCAAACACACTAACATAAGCACACGCAAACATAAACACACGCAAACATAAACACTAATATAAGCAAACACACTAACATAAGCACACGCAAACAAACATACGCAAACAAACACACGCAAACATAAACACACGCAAACATAAACACACGCAAACATAAACACACGCAAATCTAAGGCAACAAGCTAGCCCCGACACTTGGAGACGGTGGCAGAGAGACGCGATATAAAATAAACATATAACAGACAAAACACAAACACATGGAAAATCCTTTAACAAACAAAAAATAAATAAATACGTTCATGGTAACAAATAAAACAGCTTCAATAGTAATACATATTTATTTAACTTTATTTACACGAAGTTATAAATAGCGACACACGGAAATAATAATTATATTTTCAAAACTTATTAACTTGGTGGGACTCTGAAACACAACACGTAGATGTTTGGTAGTACTTGAGACCCGTGTTTTTTTTATTCCCTGCCACGTATAGGGATGGGGTTGTATAGTCAAACATGTCTATCTGTCTATTGTTATGTGTATGTGTGTGTGTGTGTGTGTGTGTGTACATTAGTAAGGACGCATTAGGTATCATTTTCTCAAACACTTTTCACCATATGGTCATAAATCTTCACCTTTTATTTCATCATGGTTTAAACTCTCATTTGATTGGCCATGACGTAAGCACATACCACAATTTGTTCTAAAAATGTAATCAAAACAGTCCCATATAATTATATAGATAGAAGTCTTTGGCAGTGGGTCGGAAAAAAATTATTCAGTATAATTTCCAGACCCTGATGGATGAGGCGTTTTTCTCATGAGGAAATATTAAGAAGAATTACACAAGACGCCAACACTACCCCAACTAGCCACCACAACTTACGCCCTAAAACACACAGATGGAAAAAAAGAAAAAAAAAGAAAGAAAAAAATATATATAACTGGCACTGATTAAGTTGATCCTAGTCTTCACGGGACCTAACCTAACCAAACCTAACCTAACCAAACCAAACCTAACCTAACTTAATCAAACCTAACCTAACCAAGAAGGCTGGAACCCAATCTTAAGGGGCCACACACCTAAAGCTACCAGTCTTAATGAGTTGGTTAGTAGGTTAGGTTGGGGTGTGATAAAACTGGGATTAATTAGGACAATAGGATATATTAGGATGGGCTCAATAGGCCTAAGAGCCAATTAGGGCTGGAACCAATTAAGACTGGGCTCGTCAGGAATGGGGCCTATTATGACTGGGGCCTATTATTACTGGGGCCTATTATGACTGGGGCCTATTATTACTGGGGCCTATTATGACTGGGGACTAATATGACTGGGGCCTATTATGACTGGGGCCTATTATGACTGGGGCCTATTATGACTGGGGACTAATATGACTGGGGCCTATTATGACTGGGGCCTATTATGACTGGGGCCTATTTATTACTGGGGCCTATTATGACTGGGGACTAATATGACTGGGGCCTATTATGACTGGGGCCTATTATGACTGGGGCCTATTATGACTGGGGCCTATTATGACTGGGGACTAATATGACTGGGGACTAATATGACTGGGGCCTATTATGACTGGGGCTAATCAGCGTCGAAAGATATGTTCACTTGGTGGATTTCAACTTCCATCAAGAGGCAGAAGATGTCCCACCTCCACTGCTCTCAGCCCTCAGCCCTCCTGCATTTGGGGTCTGAAGGTCAAATGAGTCCCAGCCCTAACTGACCCTAGACCTGATTGACCCCCCCATTCCTAATACACCCCAGTTCTAATAGACCCTATCCTGATCCTAACTGACCTTAGTCCCAATAGACCCCAGCTTAACCTATTCTGTTAATTAAGAGTGGGGCCTATTAGGACTTTGTTCCGTGAAGACTGGGGCCTATTTGACCAATCTCAGCCCGTAGGAGCCTTAGAAAGTACCGAAGGAAGGAGAGAGGGAGAGGAGGAAAGTGAGAAAAGAAGAGAGGTGAGGAAGAATGTAAGAAAAAGGAAATAAAGAAAAAAGGGATAAATAGAGATAGAAGTAATGGATAGAAAGAGGAATGTCAACAAAAAAAGAAAGAAGGAGAAAACGCGAAGGGAAAAAAATGAGCAACGGTAAGAAATGTGGATCAAATAAAAGACTAATAAATGACGTAAGAAATAAACAAAAGAAGTTAAAGATAAAAAATGAAAAGAAAAAAATGATGGAAAGGGAAAGCGGGAATAACACAAGAAAGAATGAGGAAGAAAGGCAAAAGATAAGGTGTAAAGAAGTGAAGGAGAGATGAAATGGGAATTAAAACAAATAAAGAACATAACAAAGAACGGCAACAAAGGAGGGGGGGGTATGGGATGAACAGCTCGAAACGAGATTTGGAAGAAGGGAAGCAGAGAGAGGAGTGAAAGATCGGTTGAGAAAAAAGAAGGAAAAGTTTGCGTTCGAGTAGGTAAGTGATAGAGGAAAGGAGGGGGAGGGGGGGAGAGGCTGAGGGGTAAAGTATGGATAGAAGATAGGTTTGGGTGTGTAGGTAGAGAGAAAGAGAGAGAAAAGAGAGATGAGAGAATACCGAGACGCCACTCAGAAGTGAAAAGGAACGAGAGGGGAGGGGGTTCTCAGCCGCAGACCTCCCGCTAGCTACCTGACGAAGACGGGGCGAACCCAGGCTGTGGAGGGCGTAGCTCCTGCGGGAGGTGAGGGAATGAATGAGAGAGAAGGAAGTGAGGAATGAGAGACGCCGGAGGTAAGAGAGGGTTCTGGTGCAGGAGAGGGCGAGAGGCAAACCGAAGCCTCTCCAGCTCCGCCTCCTTCAGTCTCTTCTCCTTGGCTCGACGGTTCTGGAACCAGATCTTGACCTGCGTCTCCGTCAGGTTGAGGGAGGCGGAGAACTCGGCCCGCTCGGCGATACTCAGGTACTGCTTCTCCCGGAATTTCTTCTCCAGGGCGAGGAGCTGCTGGGTGGTGAAGGGCGTGCGAGGCTTCCTGTTGGGCTTGTGCTTCCTCAGTGTCACCTTCATCGGCCCGTGGAACCTCGGAGGCTCCGGGGACCCTGTCCAAGGTGAGACAGAGATGTGGTAAGACCGTCTCCGTCTATACCTATGTCTGTCTCTCCTAACCAAAGGCCTATCTACATATCTATCAACCATACATATATATATATATATATATATTTATATATATATATATATATATATATATATATATATATATATATATATATTTATTTATTTATTTGTATATATATAAATATATATATATATATATTTATTTGCATATATATATATATATATATATATATATATATATATATATATATATATATATATATATATATATATATATATATGCAAATAAATATATATATATATATATATATGCAAATAATATATATATATATATATATATATATATATATATATATATATATATATATATATATATATATATACTATATATATATATATTCGATCAATAAAAGTTTATCCATATTCTATCATAACTCCCGTACACATTAGGTACGACTAAAGCAGCTATTAAAATGTTCGTTAAGAGAGCAGTAGACATATTATTATCCAACACCATAACTGAGAGACAGACAAGTTAATGTTGTAACGAGACCCGACACTGTATAATGATGAAGCTGAACATTATGGTAAAACTTATGGTATAACTTCTACTGAATTGGTGTTATGATTAACAACAGCTGGTGGTGTGATAGTGAGGCAACAGCTGGTGGTGTGAAAGTGAGGCAACAGCTGGTGTTGTGAAAGTGAGGCAACAGCTGGTGGTGTGAAAGTGAGGCAACAGCTGGTGGTGTGAGAGTGAGGCAACAGCTGGTGGTGTGAAAGTGAGGCAACAGCTGGTGTTGTGAAAGTGAGGCAACAGCTGGTGGTGTGAAAGTGAGGCAACAAATGGTGATGTGATAGTGAGGCAGCAGTTGGTGTTGTGATAGTGAAGCAACAGTTGATGGTGTGGTAATGTGGCAACAGCTAGTGGTGTGGCAATGTGGCAACAGCTGGTGGTGTGGCAAGGTGGCAACAGCTGATGATGTGAGAGTGAGGCAGCAGTTGGTGTTGTGACAGTGAAACAACAGTTGGTGGTGTGGTAATGTGGCAGCAGCTGATGGTGTGGCAATGTGGCAACAGCTGATGATGTGAGAGTGAGGCAACAGCTGGTGGTGTGGTAAAATGGCAACAGCTGGTGTGGTAATATTGAAATAACTGTGTAATATGGCAATAATTGATGATGTGGCATTATGGCGGCAACACCTGTTGATTTGACAATATGGCAACAACTGCTGGTGTGGTAACAGGCTAATAGCTCGTGGTGTGGCAATATGGCAACAGCTAGTGGTGTGACAATATGGAGACAGATCGTGGTGTGGTAGCAGGCTAATAGCTGGTGTTGTGGAAATATGGCAACAGCTGGTGGTGTGGTAACATGGCAACAGCTGGTGGTGTGGTAACATGGCAACAGCTGGAGGTGTGGTAACATGGCAACAGCTGGTGGTGTGGTAACATGGCAACAGCTGGTGGTGTGGTAATATGGCAACAGCTGGTGGTGTGGTAACATGGCAACAGTTGGTGGTGTGGTAACATGGCAACAGTTGGTGGTGTGGTAACATGGCAACAGTTGGTGGTGTGGTAACATGGCAACAGTTGGTGGTGTGGTAACATGACAACAGCTGGTGGTGTGGTAACATGGCAACAGTTGGTGGTGTGGTAACATGGCAACAGTTGGTGGTGTGGTAAAAGGCTAATAGATGGTGGTGTGGCAATATGGCAACAGCGGGTGGTGTAGTAACATGGCAACAGTTGGTGGTGTGGAAACATGGCAACAGTTGGTGGTGTGGTAACATGGCAACAGTTGGTGGTGTGGTAACATGCTAACAGCTGGTAGTGTGGTAATGTGGCAACAGCTGGTGGTGTTGTAGTGTGGCAACAGCTGGTGGTGTGGTAATATGGCAACAGCTGGTGGTGTGGTAATGTTGCAACAGCTGGTGGTGTGGTAATATGGCAACAGTTGGTGTGGTAACATGGCAACAGTTGGTGGTGTGGTAACATGGCAACAGTTGGTGGTGTGGTAACATGCTAACAACTGGTAGTGTGGTAATGTGGCAACAGCTGGTGGTGTTGTAGTGTGGCAACAGCTAATGGTGTGAGAGTGGGGAAACAGCTGGTGGTGTGGTAATATGGCAACAGCTGGTGGTGTAGTAACATGGCA
Source organism: Homarus gammarus (assembly GCA_958450375.1). NCBI lineage: Eukaryota > Metazoa > Arthropoda > Malacostraca > Decapoda > Nephropidae > Homarus > Homarus gammarus. Next base: position 182,748 of record CAUDMG010001289.1, read on the forward strand.
ACAGGTGGTGGTTTGGTAACATGGCAACAGCTGGTGGTGTGGTAACATGCTAACAGCTGGTAGAGTGGAAATATGGCAACAGCTGGTGGTGTGGTAATATGGCAACAGCTGGTGGTGTGGTAATGTGGCAACAGCTGGTGGTGTGGTAATGTGGCAACAGCTGGTGGTGTGGTAGTGTGGCAACAGCTGATGGTGTGAGAGTAAGGCAACAGGTGGTGGTGTGGTTAGATGGCAACAACTGGTGGTGTGGTAACATAGCAACAGCTGGTGGTGTGGTAATATGGCAACAGCTGGTGGTGTGGTAACATGGCAACAGCTGGTGGCGTGGTAATATGGCAACAGCTGGTGGTGTAGTAACAGGCTAATAGCTGGTGGTGTGGTAATACGGCAACAGCTGGTGGTGTGGTAACATGCTAACTGCTGGTGGTGTGGCAATATGGCAAAAAACTGGTGTTGTGGCAACTGACTAATAGCTGATGATGTGGCAAGATGGCAACAGCTGTTGGTGTGGCAATATGGCAACAGCTTGTGGTGTGGTAGCATGGCAACAGCTGGTGGCGTGGTAACATGCTAACAGCTGGTAGTGTGGCAATATGGCAACAGCTGGTGGCGTGGTATCATGCTAACAGCTGGTAATGTGGCAATATGGCAACAGCTGGTGGCGTGGTAACATGCTAACAGCTGGTAGTGTGGCAATATGGCAACAGCTGGTGGTGTGGTAACATGCTGACAGCTAGTGGTGTGGCATTATGGCAACAGCTGGTGGTGTGATAACATGGCAACAGCTGGTGGTGTGATAACATGGCAACAGCTGGTAGTGTGGTAACATGGCAACAGCTGGTAGACACGTACTGGCGAAGGCCCTGAGGGCCAGGTGGTGGTGGAGGAGGTGGAGGGGCGGCCACAGTCCGGGCTGTAGGCTCGGAGGTAGGAGGGGCGGGGGGGCGCCTGGGGGGAATGGCACGTCCCGGGGGGGGCCGAGCACGGGGGGCTTGATGAACCCCCCTTGACCGTGGCAGTCCTCGCCCAGCTGGCTCTCATCTTCGCCCAGCTGGCTCTCGTCCTCACCCAGCTGGCTCTCATCCTCACCCACCTCGCCCTCAGAGTCCACCTGGATGTCGGCCTCGTCGTCGTGTCTGGTGGAGGGGGAGGCGTCCTCGTCGTCGTGGTCACTCTCCGGGTCACAAGGGTCGCCGGGGGTCACTTTGAGGTCATCGTGGGACCTGGAAGGTCGCGAGTCTCCCGCCAGGATGGAGTCTACGGAGAAAGAGGAGAAGGTCTTCTTGACGGCGGCGCTGAAGGCGGAGGTGTGGGTGGGTGGTCCTCCCTCGGCGGCCGCCACTCCAGACATGGTGCTCACACTCCTACTCCAACCCTCCTACTCGCTCACTTAAGTCCATTATTCGTGGAGTGCGAGGCTCACTGGCTAGCTGTGGCCGAGACAAAAATATAATAGGTGTTTTCAAGTACGTGAGTGCCGGACGATATCAATGAAGCGCATTATTAACTCAATCTGGTTATGTTACATACTGTAGCTGTCATGTAAGAAATGGTGCAGCCTCATACCCGGACAGATCCCACACCTCTCAACTCTAACTGCTCACCCTCAAGTATTAAGTGGTAACTTCATCCCCACCCTCGACATGGCCCCGCCCAACACTCCCACCTACGCCCCGCCTCCACACACCTCCGGCCCTATCAGCACCGCTCCTCCAACCGAGGGGCGGCGCTCCTAATAGTCCCGTGACCAATGAGCTCGTGTCTTTGTGATCACTCGGCATGGACCATTAGCTTTATAGGAAGATTTACTGTCTGGGTGCTTGTGTGGCGGACAGGAGGTGCAGAAAGCCCCTTATTTCATCTCAATTCCCCTTTATAAGTGTGGCTCATCCTGCGCCGCTTCTGGCTGACAGGTCACGCCAACCGCTGACGGTAATGAAATGGAAATGATCGTCACCAGGACCAGCCATAATTGACGGCGGGGGACGTCCGCCACCCACCTCCCCCACGCCCACCCCCCACACCCACCACCCTAACACCCACTAAACTCACCCTCACCCCACACCCACAATCCTAGCACCCACTACAAAACCCACCTCACGCCCATCACCTTACCACCCACAACAGCACCCACCACCCTGATACACTCAACACCCAACACCCACCCTTACACCGACCATACACCCACTTTACCACCCATCTCACACCCACCCTCCCAGCTGGTCCCTAACACACACACACACACACACACACACACTCCCAGCTGGTCCCTATCACACACACACTCCCAGCTGGTCCCTAACACACACACACTCCCAGCTGGTCCCTATCACACACACACACACACACACTCCCAGCTGGTCCCTAACACACACACACACACACACACACACTCCCAGCTGGTCCCTATCACACACACACTCCCAGCTGGTCCCTAACACACACACACTCCCAGCTGGTCCCTAACACACACACACACTCCCGGCTGGTCCCTAACACACACACACACACTCCCAGCTGGTCCCTATCACACACACACTCCCAGCTGGTCCCTATCACACACACACACACACACACTCCCAGCTGGTCCCTAACACACACACACTCCCAGCTGGTCCCTATCACACACACACACACACACACTCCCAGCTGGTCCCTAACACACACACACACACCCAGCTGGTCCCTAACACACACACACACACACACACACTCCCAGCTGGTCCCTAACACACACACACACTCCCAGCTGGTCCCTAACACACACACACACACACACACACACACACACACACACACACACACACTCCCAGCTAGTCCCTAACACACACACACACACACTCACACACACTCCCAGCTGGTCCCCAACACACACACACACACACACACACACACTCCCAGCTGGTCCCCAACACACACACACACACACACACTCCCAGCTGGTCCCCAACACACACACACACACACACACACACACACACACTCCCAGCTAGTCCCTAACACACACACACACACACACTCCCAGCTGGTCCCCAACACACACACACACACACACACACACACACACACACTCCCAGCTGGTCCCTAACACACACACACACACACACACACTCTCAGCTGGTCCCTAACACACACACACACGCTCCCAGCTGGTCCCTAACACACACACACAAACACACTCCCAGCTGCTCCCTAACACACACACACAAACACACTCCCAGCTGGTCCCTAACACACACACACACACACACTCCCAGCTGGTCCCTAACACACACACACACACACACACACTCCCAGTTGGTCCCTAACACACACACACTCACACTCCCAGCTGGTCCCTAACACACACACACACACACTCCCAGCTGGTCCCTAACACACACACACACACTCCCAGCTGGTCCCTAACACACACACTCACACTCCCAGCTGGTCCCTAACACACACACACACACACACACACACACTCCCAGCTGGTCCCCAACACACACACACACACACTCCCAGCTGGTCCCCAACACACACACACACACACACACACACACACACACACTCCCAGCTAGTCCCTAACACACACACACACTCACACACACTCCCAGCTGGTCCCCAACACACACACACACACACACACACACACACACTCCCAGCTGGTCCCCAACACACACACACACACACACACACACACTCCCAGCTGGTCCCTAACACACACACACACACACACACACACTCCCAGCTGGTCCCCAACACACACACACACACACACTCCCAGCTGGTCCCTAACACACACACACACTCACACACACACACACACACTCACACACACACACACACACACACACACTCCCAGCTGGTCCCCAACACACACACTCACACACACACACTCCCAGCTGGTCCCCAACACACACACACACACACACACACACACACACACACACACTCCCAGCTGGTCCCTAACACACACACACACACTCCCAGCTGGTCCCTAACACACACACACACACACTCCCAGCTGGTCCCTAACACACACACACACACACACACTCCCAGCTGGTCCCTAACACACACACACACACACTCCCAGCTGGTCCCTAACACACACACACACACACACTCCCAGCTGGTCCCTAACACACACACACACACACTCCCAGCTGGTCCCTAACACACACACACACACACACACACTCACACTCCCAGCTGGTCCCTAACACACACACACACACACACACACTCACACTCCCAGCTGGTCCCTAATACACACACACACACACACACACACACACTCCCAGCTGGTCCCCAACACACACACACACACACACACACACACACTCCCAGCTGGTCCCTAACACACACACACATACTCCCAGCTGGTCCCCAACACACACACACACTCCCAGCTGGTCCCCAACACACACACTCCCAGCTGGTCCCTAACACACACACACACACACTCCCAGCTGGTCCCTAACACACACACACACACTCCCAGCTGGTCCCTAACACACACACACTCCCAGCTGGTCCCCAACACACACACACACACACTCCCAGCTGGTCCCTAACACACACACACACACTCCCAGCTGGTCCCTAACACACACACACACTCCCAGCTGGTCCCTAACACACACACACTCCCAGCTGGTCCCTAACACACACACACACTCCCAGCTGGTCCCTAACACACACACACACTCCCAGCTGGTCCCCAACACACACACACACACACTCCCAGCTGGTCTCTAACACACACACACACACACTCCCAGCTGGTCCCTAACACACACACACACACACACACACTCCACCATTGGGATCAGCGTCAACAATTCTGCTCCCAACTATACCGCCCTCCAGGATTTATTGAACAGTCTCCAAAACTGGGCTACCAACAACCATGTCACCATCAACCATACCAAGACCATGGTTATGCACATCAACCTCTCCTCCGACATTGTCCCACCTCCTTCCATTACTCTAGGTCCGAACACACTCCAGGTCGTAGATTCCACGAAGCTCCTCGGCGTCACCATAGACAACAAACTAAATTGGAAACCACACGTCAATGAAGTTGTCAAATCCTCCAGTTTCCGTCTCCACCTCCTCCGCCGACTCAAGTCCCTCGGAGTTCCTGCACACGAGCTCCTCAGTGTTTACACAACATTCATACTTCCCAAGCTCACCTATGCCTCCCCCACCTGGTCTTCCTCCCTAAATGCCACACAACGTAAACACCTAGAAAAAGTGCAAAAGAGGGCATGCAAGATTATTCTCTCCTCCTCCTACTCCACATATCAAGAAGCGCTCAACACACTGACCCTTTCGACTCTCACTGACCATCACCACGACCTCATCTGCAAATTTGGTAAGAAGCTTCTACACCATCCCCGACACCGGCTCCTACTACCACCCGAGGTCCCTTGTCCGAGAATTGCTGTTCGACACCACAACCGCATCCAGCCCATACGTGCACGAACTGATCGCTATAAGAACAGCCCAGTCCCAACCATTGTAAAAATTATCAATAACTTGTAATACTGTAACACTGTCACTATGTTGAATTGAACTGTAGTTTGAGCTTTTCCCCATCTAAGTTATTATATGTCTTATTTGTGTCACTTATGTTACTTGTATATTATTTGTAATTCGTAACCCACTCCCCAAATATGTAACTGTATATTTTCAGCCTTCTGGCTGCCAAGCTCTTTCAATAAACCGTTAATTATTATTATTATTATTAATTATTATTATTATTATTACACTCCCAGCTGGTCCCTAACACACACACACACACACACATAAGGAGATTTATTACTTACCTCCTCCCCCTCACTCCTTCTTCCCTCTGCTTCTAGCCCCATTTTTCTCTCTTCCCTTTTCCTTCTTCCTCCTTCTCTCCCTTCCTCATTCCCTCTACCCCTCCCCTTTAACCCTCGTACTCAAGGGGTTAGACAGCTCGTACTCAAAGGGTTAATCTTATCGCCATTTCCTCCTCTTCGTCGTTTCGTTTCTCCCCACTCGCTCTCATACTTGCCCCCCCCCTCCCCTTCTCTCTCTCTCCCTCTCTCACTACTTCCTCCCTTGTGTACCCTTTTCCTTTTATCTCCATCCTCCTTTTCCCCTCTTTTCTCTCTTCTCTCCTTTCCATCTTTCCCCTCTCCCAGCTCCTGTTTCGCCCTTATCACCGCCTTCCTTGCATTCCCTCCTCCTTTCTCTCATTCTCTTTCCTTTACTCCTTACTGCTCTCCTCATTAGCTCTTTCCCCTTTTCTCTCCTGCAATTCCCCTTTTCCACTTGGTATTCCCTCCCACCTCATTTCCTCCCCATTATCATTTCCCTCCCTTGTTCCCCTCCCTCATCCCTCCTTCTCGCCAACATTATCTCCCTCATTATTTAACTCTCCCTTATTCCTTCTTTCCTTCCCATCCTTCTACCTCTCCCCAACACCTCATCTTATTCCTTCCCCTCCCTCCCTCCTCTACATATCTCCGCCCCCCCCTCCCCCTCTCCCCCTCCCCCCCTCTCCCTCGCTGGGGGTGAGGGGCCGCGAGAGACACATGATACAAGGGGGTGGCTGCTACACACACACGTCCAATTGATTTATCTCTACAATACGTCAGAAATAATCACAATCTCATTTGCATACGAAACTCATTTGCATATAAGTTCCAATATGACTCTTGATTTGGGGCGACAGATTTGAACTTGTCTTATTATTATTATTGTTGTTGCTGTTGTTGTTATTGTCATTTTGTTGTTATTGTCATTGTTGTTTATATTGTCATCGGTGTTGTCGTCATTGTTGTTGTTGTGATCGTCGCCATGGTTGACCCAAGTAGTGTTCAAGTCACAGACACACAGCCAGTTAGTATCCGCTGCTGACGCTTGTGTTATTGTCTTCTGTGTCTTGTGTGAGTAAGACGGCTGCTGTACACACACACACACACACACACACACACACGTTGAGCACCACAATTCTTAGAGTCAATGTTACAATATCAGGCATCAGTTAACGCCCCACTTAAGTGCACTTTAGTTATAGATACGATTATTATTGTCATTATCTTTAATATACCATCTTGTATTTATTATTATTATTATTATTATTTTTACGGGCATTAGCCAACCCGGGCACAGGTCATTTTTAATGACCCACATCAAGGCCTGGGAGGCGAAAATATAATAATAATAATAATAATAATAATAATAATAATAATAATAAAATTAATAAAAAAATAAATAACAATTATAATAAAATATTACTATTACTAATAAAAAAAAAAAAAATAATAATAATAATAATAATAATAATAATAAAGCTATAAATAGCCTATATACAAAAAAAAATTATCAAGAGTGAGAAACTATACATGTATGTTGTGTTGTCACAGTAAGAGAAACAATTGAGACCCTTCAATTGTGTGTAAATGAGGCAGAAAGTCAGATCAGCAACCTGGGACTTGGTCACATATGGCAGCAGGGTCTACCATTAGACAACACATTATGCCTCCAATATCTTCCCAGGCGGTAGTACCTCCCTGTTTGGAAGCTGCCTACTACCTACTACTCGTGAGGAAATATGGAAATCCATATGTAGACATAAAAATTAATTTAGTGCGATAGTTTAGGTCAGGGTAGGTTTGGTTGGGTTGGGTTGAATAGGGTCGGGTGTAGTGGGGTTGGGTTGAATAGGGTCGGGTGTAGTGGGGTTGGGTTTAGTGTGGTCGGGTGTAGTGGGGTTGGGTTAAGTGTGGTCGGGTGTAGTGGGGTTGGGTTAAGTGTGGTCGGGTGTAGTGGGGTTGGGTTAAGTGTGGTCGGGTGTAGTGGGGTTGGGTTTAGTGTGGTCGGGTGTAGTGGGGTTGGGTTGAGTGTGGTCGGGTGTAGTGGGGTTGGGGTGAGTGTGGTCGGGTGTAGTGGGGTTGGGTTGAGTGTGGTCGGGTGTAGTGGGGTTGGGTTGAGTGTGGTCGGGTGTAGTGGGGTTGGGGTGAGTGTGGTCGGGTGTAGTGGGGTTGGGTTGAGTGTGGTCGGGTGTAGTGGGGTTGGGTTGAGTGTGGTCGGGTGTAGTGGGGTTGGGTTGAGTGTGGTCGGGTGTAGTGGGGTTGGGGTGAGTGTGGTCGGGTGTAGTGTGGTCGGGTGTAGTGGGGTTGGGTTGAGTGTGGTCGGGTGTAGTGGGGTTGGGGTGAGTGTGGTCGGGTGTAGTGGGGTTGGGTTGAGTGTGGTCGGGTGTAGTGGGGTTGGGGTGAGTGTGGTCGGGTGTAGTGGGGTTGGGTTGAGTGTGGTCGGGTGTAGTGGGGTTGGGCTTAGTGTGGTCGGGTGTAGTGGGGTTGGGGTGAGTGTGGTCGGGTGTAGTGGGGTTGGGTTGAGTGTGGTCGGGTGTAGTGGGGTTGGGGTGAGTGTGGTCGGGTGTAGTGGGGTTGGGTTGAGTGTGGTCGGGTGTAGTGGGGTTGGGTTGAGTGTGGTCGGGTGTAGTGGGGTTGGGTTTAGTGTGGTCGGGTGTAGTGGGGTTGGGTTGAGTGTGGTCGGGTGTAGTAGGGTTGGGTTTAGTGGGGTTGGGTTGAGTGTGGTCGGGTGTAGTGTGGTCGGGTGTAGTGGGGTTGGGTTGAGTGTGGTCGGGTGTAGTGGGGTTGGGGTGAGTGTGGTCGGGTGTAGTGGGGTTGGGTTGAGTGTGGTCGGGTGTAGTGGGGTTGGGCTTAGTGTGGTCGGGTGTAGTGGGGTTGGGGTGAGTGTGGTCGGGTGTAGTGGGGTTGGGTTGAGTGTGGTCGGGTGTAGTGGGGTTGGGTTGAGTGTGGTCGGGTTTGGTATAAGCAAGATTAGATTAGTTTAGAGAGGCTTCAGTAGATGTCTGTATGGTAGAGTATGAAACTTTGGTGGGTTTAAGGGACACAAACCACTATATTCTTCTCTTATCAATGGATTATACGGTAAACTTAGCAGACCTCAACCTAACCTAATGTAACCTAACCTAACCTAATGCAATCGTGGCCTATTAGCATTGGGGTATATTTAGACTGGAGTTCAGCGAGTGAGGGGATTCACACCTTGTTTCTCATCCTAAGGGGCGCTGGTTCGATCTCGGATCACCCCCAGTCCACCCAGTTGCAAATAGGTACCTAACTTTACAATTGTGAAATGAAGGCGATCGAGGGCAGTGCCGTCACACTCCTTTTATGTATGGAAGACTTCGTAGTACCACGTGCTTCTCCATACTGTCCCTAAGGCCAACAGATTCATTAGAAATGGGGCCCATTAGATCTTAGGCCCTTTATATCTGGAGCCTTGGTTCAGCCCATCCCGAAGAAGGGTGACCATTCTAATCCCTCTTACTATCGCCCCATTGCCCTAACTTCATCCCTCTCTAAGATTTTCGAAACTATCTTCAACTCCCATTCTCTCCGTCACCTTGAACGCCTTTCTCTTTTGTCGGATCACCAGTATGGCTTTCGCCAGGCGAGATCTACTGGTGATCTGCTCTCCTACTGCACCCATCTTTGGTCATCCTCTCTTAGGGATTATGGAGAAACTTTCATCGTGGCCCTCGACACCTCCAAAGCATTTGACAGGGTATGGCACATGTCTTTGCTATCTAAACTTCCCTCTTTTGTTTTCTCTCCCCCACTTTGTTTTCTAATCTCTAGCTTCCTTGAGAACCGATCCATGGCAGTTGTTGTCGAGGGATCGATCTCTCGCTCTTTCTCTACCAATAGTGGTGTCCCACAGGGTTCTGTTCTTTCACCTACTCTCTTCCTTCCTTTTATCAATGATTTACTTCACCCCACAACTAATTCTATCCATTCTTACGCTGATGATTCCACTCTTCACTCTTCTTCACATTTTCCCCTTCCTCCTAACCCTCAAACTAGATCTGTTTCTAGAGCTGATATCATTACTTCTATCAATGCGGATCTGTGCAGCATCTCTGAATGGGGAGGTACAAACTTGGTTAAGTTCAATAGTAATAAAACTCAATATTTACCAATTACACTTTGTAAATTAGACGATCTCCCACCAATTACATTTCAGGACGCTATCATCTGCCAAATTCTGAAATAAATATGTTAGGCCTCACCATTTCCTCCAATATGTCCTGGAAATCACACATCCTTAATATAGCTAAAGCTGCCTCCCGAAAGTTGGGAATGCTGTACAGATGCCGTAGCTACTTCACTCCTAAGCAGTTGCTCCAAGTATATAAGGGTTTCATTCGTCCTAACTTGGAGTACTGCTCTAATCTCTGGGGTGGCTCTTCTACTGTCCAATTGCTAGATAGGGTGGAATCAAAGGCTTTTCATCTTATTAACTCTCCTCCTTTAGTCGTCAATCTCTCTTCCCTTTCTCTTCGCCGCAATGTTGCTTCACTCTCTCTCTGTTACAGGTACTTTAACGGGCAATGTTCGGTGGATTTGGCATCCTGTGTACCGCCGGCAAGGCCGTGGGCTCCTAACACACGTCTTGCCCGCGGTGCCCACCGTTTCTCTGTGGATGTCGGTCACACTAGAATAACCCGCTATAGTACCTCCTTCTTTCCTCAACCAGCCAAACTGTGGAATGCTCTGCTTTCTTCTGTGTTTCCATACTTGTACAATCTGCCTCACTTTAAAAAGCTGGTTTTCCGGCATCTTCATGGTGTAGATTAACACAGTAAAACCTTTTTCTTCTCTATATTCAATTTGTTTCTGTTCTTATTTTTTCGACCCCCAGGCCCCGTTGTGGGTCGTTTGACTTGTGCCCGGGTGGCCCCATTTAAACCTGGGGCCCATTAAAAATGAATCTACTAAATTTTGAACCCATTAAAATCATGGTCTTTTAAAACTGGGGCCCATCAGTACTAAGACAACTAAAATTGAGACAGTCTGGCCCTATTGCAGTCTATAGTCTGACCCTATTGAGACAGTGTGGCCCTATTGAAGCAGTCTGTCCCTAGTGAGACAGTGTGGCCCTAGTGAGACAGTGTGGCCCTAGTGAGACAGTGTGACCCTATTGAGACAGTGTGGCCCTAGTGAGACAGTGTGACCCTAATGAGACAGTGTGACCCTAATGAGACAGTTTGGCCCTAATGAGACAGTCTGGCCCTATTGAGGCAGCCTCGTAGTAATGAGGAAGCCACATACACCCACAATGCCTCGGTGACAAGTTCTGTAATAAATTTGTGATTTTGTTTTCATGTTCCTGAAAATAGTTTAGTTTTTCTCGTGAATGTCAAATGTTATTGTTTTATACACAACAAAAACATAAATTAATCAACTAATGAACAGTTATATACTACAAGATATCGTCATGTAATAATATAAAGAATTAATAATAATCTATAGACGACAAATAGAGAGAGAGAGAGAGATAGAGAGAGAGAGAGAGAGAGAGAGAGATTTATCTTCTTTATCAGTTTAACACACAAACTAACACACCCAACCATTCTCTGATATACAGTAAAATACATCAAAGGCACAACACATTTTGACCTCCCTATAAACCATCTTTATCATCAATTTCTTATTATTCTCTCTTTTATTATATGTATTATATGGTCATCTCCTCGCCTCTTCCCTTTCCCCACATTTATTGGCCTAGTGCATTGCCTCTTGTTACTCACATTTCTCTTACTTCCTTCTCAACCCCGCCTTATTATCTTTCTCCTTCTACTTCCTTCTTCTCTACAATTATCAGTTCTGCTCTTTGTGTCTTCTTATTGCTTATTCTTTCATATTCTTTTCAATTTATTCTTTTTTATCTCCTTGTCTTTCTAAGTTTTCATTCATTCGTATTTCCAACAAGAATCTCCATCATTTAACCTCAGTCAACAGTAGCCAATGCCAACATAAACCAATGCCAACATAAACCAATGCTAACATAAACCAGCGCCAACATAAACCAGTGCCAACATAAACCAGTGCCAACATACACCAGCGCCAACATAAACCAGTGCCAACATAAACCAGCGCCAACAAAAGCCAGTGTCAACGTAAAACGGTGCCAACATAAAATAGTGTTATTATAAAGCAATCCCAGCATAAACCAGTGCCATCATAAAACATTGCCAACATAAACCAGTGCCAATTTAAACCAGTGCCAATTTAAACCAGAGCCAACATAAACCAGTGCCAACATAAACCAGTGCCAACATTCTTTACTCGAGATTTAAACCTACTTAAACCAGTTCCATCTTTCGTCAAATTCCTCCCCCAGGTTAAACAACCCTTAAATTAAACCCCTCTTCCCCTGAGTTAAACCTTTCCCCTTAATTAAACAACCCTAAAATTAAACCATAGGTCTCCTCCCCTATTGTTATATCCACCGATTAGTTAAAACCTATTTCCTCTTGGTTTAGCGCCCCTGCTCCTCAGTTAAACCATCCCAATGATTAAACCCTTTTGTCCAGTTAATAAGAGTTACCCCATTTTATTTATCCTTCACGTCTCTTAAATAAACCTTTGCTTGTGTTAAATTCTTCATCTCTTATTAAAACCATCTCCAAAAACCAACCCTAAAACCATCCCTTAAAACCCTTCCTAAAGTTAAACCATAGACCTAAAGTTCCTTAAGTAAAAAACATTCCTAAAAACTATTTCCCTTAATTAAATAAACTTCCTAAATACCTCTACAGATAAACCCACCCCTTAAAACTATCTCTTTCCCTTAAATACACCCATTACCTAAAAGTAATTACTTCCTCAAAAAATCCTCTTCCTCACAGCTAAACCCAAACTCCTAAAATTATTCCTCGCTATCCTTTAATTAAACCACAACCTACAGTGTAAACTCCTCTTTATATTATTTAAACCCACATCTTAAAATAGCAATTCCATTACCTAAACCATTTTTAGGTAAATAATTCCACTTAATATTCTGTCATTTGGTCTAACCTTTATTAAGTTTAGACAAACACTTAATTTTCCCTTAAGTTAAACTCAACACCTAAGAGAACCCCCTTCCTAAAACCGACTCTCCTCCCCCCCCCCCCTTAAACAACCCTACCCTTCCCCCTCTCCCCTGACCATGCATTTTCCCTGGTCTCTTGTGTGTGTGAGAGAGAGAGAGAGAGAGAGAGAGAGACACACACACACACACACACACACACACACACACACACACACACACACACTGGTACTTGTGTGGTGGCGGACATTACCATCACAAAGCACTCAATGGTGGTGTTTGGGATAATACATTCTAATTGCACCACCCAGCTCCACCGAAAATGCTAACATTTGCTATTCGTCTTGGCTGAATGACAATCAAGGTGAGTATTTTTACCTGGGATGACAATGGCTCCCACCACAGATAACCTTACCTAGTGGAGTTCAGGTTCATAGGGCCGGGTTGGTCGGGGGTTGAGGGTTGGGTGGAGGAGGAGGAGAGGAGGGGTAGGGGGAAGAGTGACGATTTTTTCTCTCACGATTCGTAGAGATCCAGTACGTGCTTAAAGGTTATGTGGTCTCGTTCTTGTGATTATAGCAATGCGAGGATCTTTTTTTTCTTCTATTTGTTATTAATATCTTATTTGTATCGAATTATTCAGTTAACAAAAGTTTAGAATTTTTAACCATATTCTTGATTCGTTCTACAAGTCCCAAAGATTTACAGGAGTGAAAACTGAACACACGAATCATTGAGAACTCGGGGCGCTTCATCCTGTTGAAAAGTCCCTCTCTCAATATTATTACTCTTCAGCGGCTCCTCTACAGGGAATTAGATATGGGAGCTTTATAGAGCCTGGAGATGGTGGTAAATTGATTGGTAGTTGTGATTTATAGAAGATGAGATTAGGATCCAGTGAATCGTGAGATGGGGGGAGGGAGGGAGGGGGTGGGAGAGAAGGAGGGAAGGGGGGAAGTGTTTGGTCTGGAAGGGAGGTCCCCGCACCCCCGTCGTGGCCAATTAGACAACATTCAGAGGACGCGCATCATTTTAGTTACGGTGGTGTTGTGTGTGTGTGGAGGGAGGGGAATGTATATGGGGGGGGAGGGGGGTGTGTGTGTGTGGGGGGGGAGGGAGTGTATGTACGTGGGGATTTGTGTAGATACGATGTTTGTGTGTGGGAGTTGTTTGTTTTATGAGTGTTTGCGTGTGAGAAGGATGTTTGTGGTGTGTGATGGTTGCATGTGTACGTCTTTTCGTTTCTAGATTTTGATATGCATGTGTTTGCAGATGGTGACGTGCGTGCGTTTGTTTATTTTGTGTGTGTGTGTGTGTGTGTGTGAAGTGTTGAGATGTTTGTGCGTGTGGGTCAAAGTTCAGGTTATGTATGTGTGTGTGTGTGTGTGTGTGTGTGTTTATGTATAGTTGTATACAGTAATATACAGTAATCATGAAGCAGTATATGTGGTGGGAAAATTACGCCTGTGTGTTAGTATGTTACAGTTATGCATTTATCTGTGCATATAGTCATCTATAGGTAAATTTAAATACATTAAAAAAAATATATATAATAATAATAATAATAATAATAATAATAATAATAATAATAATAATAATAATAATAATAATAATAATAATGACCTATTTCACCAAATTTAGTACATCATATGACAACATCCAAGGAATTTAAAAGTAAAATATTTACACCAATTCAGAAAAAAACAAAGAAAATTTGATACACAAGAAAAAAAAAGTGACAAAACAGTAAAACATTATTAGACCTTTTAGAAAATGTAATATAATGCTCTGATTAAAACTTGCTTAAGTTAGGTTAGGTTAGGTTAGGTTAGGTTAGGTTAGGTTAGGTTAGGTTAGGTTAGGTTTTTTAGCAGCGTCTCATCAATCCTAGGACGCTGATCTTTACTGATTATAATTAAATACATGATGTACTAAAGTTCGTCACGTTCTGTGGAGTGTGGCCGCCCCGTGTTTGTTCATGTAAAAGCCTTCTGAGCGTTTAAGGGATAATCAAACGCTTCACGTTGAACTCGAACGTTATAATTCAGTCAAACCTGTTGAATGTAGTTCAGTCTTAGTATTTCAAATAATAAATCGTACATGAGCAATCATACATAAATTTTTAATCCAATATAAATTTACATAACAATCATAGCTATGAAATTATTAGTCTAATCTTAACACTTATAATGAGTACTGTATTCAATTTGCCATATTTCTATGTCGTCACAATGATAACCGATGCAATGGACACAGTCTACCTGTGTAAACTTAAGTACAAGTTAAACTTACGTGTTGAAAGTCTCAAGAGAAACAGGTTCGGTGTTGACTCTATGATGGGGATAGCTACAGTGGCAGTGCCCTGCCCGGCGTCAAATGCCCAGCCCTGGCAGGCCGACTTTGATGCGTCAGGCATTTATACGCAAACAAGCTCCCCTTACTACCACCCAACACCCCAATCTCCTCTGGGTCTCTCCATCTCCACCAACTCAATACTCTATATACGGGCAGACACGTCCAATAAACATGACATGACTTACAGCCTAACAAAGTATTTGTGTATGGGTCATCCTACTCCTTACTGCTTGCGGTAACAGTTTATATTCGACAGCAGGAAACTCGCAATACTAAACATACTAGGCAATCAAAGTAAAACAATAATAAAACAAATATCTCACGATTTGGAGATATGGCCACGAGGGCTCAATTTTCCACAGGCAACATCTCTTATACGGTCCAACTTTGTGGAAAGTTTCATTGAAATCCATGCAGTAGTTTCAAACTTTAAATGCGATTTACTCAAAACAGGTGTTTTGGAGATACGACTTTCCCACTCTACTTGCCTCATATGACGAGCCCCTGTAAACGCACTTGTGAAGGGGACTGACTGTGCGTGAAGAAAAGGTCGTGTTGTGTATCGAGAAAGATGATGAACGTTGTCCCAGGCGATCAACTAGTTATATGATTAATAAAGTAACTTAACATGTTCAACAACAAGTTAATAAACATCTCCATTAACTTAACACGGCCAACAAGAAGTTAATAAACATCCCCATTAGCTTAACACGGCCAACAATGCAAAAACAAATCAAACTATTACTATTCCTACAACTACTGTGTTTTCCTCTTGCAAAGGTTGTCGGTGCGTGGAGGAGGAGAGGTGAGTCGAGGAGTAGGATATTGACGTTGATAATATTTATATTGAAACAGTTTATTTAATCATACAAATACAGATACAGAATGGACTATATTGACAGAATTGACAAGGTGAGCCAATTGAGAGCATGAGCTTTCTAAGGATTAATTATCGAAAATGTTGTTTCAAGTTTATCAAGACTCGCGTAGCTTGGTAGGTTGGGTGGGCTTTGGTGGAAGAGAGCACCTAACGGGAGAGTGCCTTAAGGGATTTTCTCAAAACTTTTATCACTTCAGAAAGACTTGGACGGTGCTGTGGGTTGCGGTTGAGCATTTGCTTGCACAGGCGTTTAACCCCTAGCGGCCAGGGGTTATCAAAACAATATTGGACGTCGGAGATCATAACTCCGAGCGAGTAGATGTCACTTGCCTGGGTGCAGGGGAGACCCTTAAACAGCTCCGGGGCGTAATGGCTTCCTTTCGGAATGCTGTGTAAGGTCAGGTGGCCACCATCGGCTGTTGATAATCCAAAGTCGATAAAGTGGGAGGTGTAAGACTCATCGGAGTTCTTCTCAAGTAAAACGTTATCCTGTTTGATATCGTTATGGATGATTCCCCGGCTGTGTACATCGGCTAGGCCTTCAGCGATGGGCAGAAATATGAGTAATAATTTAGTGGGAGCAAAAACGATTAGATTTTCGACAACCTCACCCAATGTCTGGCCCTGGCACAGTGAGAAGATCAGTATTGGGTAATCTTTACATGACCCCAGCAGGACGGGGGATCCGCCAGCACCGTTTACTTGCAAATTATTTTCTTTTTCCCTGCTGAAGGTGTTGTTGATGCCATGGCTTACTCCGACTTTGGCGCAGACTGGTCCGTTGGAGAACTCTCCCAAAAATACTTTACCACTAGCCCCCTCTCCCAAACACCGAGTTGTTTTAAAGGTTTTGTCGAAGTTAGCGTAAGTGAACTCGACGAGGTGCGATCCCACCTGGTGGCTAGTCTTCTGCTTATCCATATTGTTTTAAAAATCATTGTGATGAACTTAATGAGGTAAGCTTTTTTTTTGGGGGGGGGGGGGAAGTAATAAAAGTAGGTTGGAATTTTCACATCTGATGAAAAGTGACAAGAGGTTCACAAGAAAATAGTGATTACGAGTGTAGTGTGGCTATGATGTGGTTTTATTTGTCTGCTGTAGTGTTAATGTAGTTTTGTCTATCTGTTGTAGAGATAATGTTGTAGTTTTGTATCTGTTGTAGTGATGACGTTGTAGTTTTGTATCTGCTGTAGTGATGACATTGTAGCTTTGTATCTGTTGTAGTGATGATGTTGCAGTTTTATGTATCTCTTGTAGTGATGATGTAATTTTGTGTCTGTTGTAGTGATGATGTTGTAGTGATGATGTTGCAGTTTTGTGTATCTCTTGTAGTGATGATGTTGTAATTTTGTATTTGCTGTAGTGATGATGTAATTTTGTGTCTGCTGTAGTGATGATGTTGCAGTTTTATGTATCTCTTGTAATGATGATGTTGTAATTTTGTATCTCTTGTAGTGATGATGTAATTTTGTGTCTGTTGTAGTGATGATGTTGCAGTTTTATGTATCTCTTGTAATGATGATGTTGCAGTTTTATGTATCTCTTGTAGTGATGATGTTGTAATTTTGTATCTGTTGTAGTGATGATGTTGTAATTTTGTATCTCTTGTAGTGATGATGTTGTAATTTTGTATCTGTTGAATTGATGATTTTGCAGTTTTATGTATCTCTTGTAGTGATGATGTAATTTTGTGTCTGTTGTAGTGATGATGTTGCAGTTTTATGTATCTCTTGTAGTGATGATGTTGTAATTTTGGATCTGTTGAATTGATGATTTTGCAGTTTTATGCATCTCTTGTAGTGATGATGTAATTTTGTGTCTGTTGTAGTGATGATGTTGCAGTTTTATGTATCTCTTGTAGTGATGATGTTGTAATTTTGTATCTGTTGAATTGATGATTTTGCAGTTTTATGTATCTCTTGTAGTGATGATGTAATTTTGTGTCTGTTGTAGTGATGATGTTGCAGTTTTATGTATCTCTTGTAGTGATGATGTTGTAATTTTGCATCTCTTGTAGTGATGATGTTACAGTTTTATGTATCTCTTGTAGTGATGATGTAATTTTGTGTCTGTTGTATTGATGATGTTGTAGTTTTATGTATCTCTTGTAGTGATGATGTTGTAATTTGGTATCTGTTGTAGTGATGATGTAATTTTGTGTCTGTTGTAGTGATGATGTTGTAGTTTTGTGTCTGTTGTAATGATGATGTTGTAATTTTGTATCTGTTGTAGTGTTGATGTAATTTTGTGTCTGTTGTAGTGATGATGTTGCAGTTTTATGTATCTCTTGTAGTGATGATGTTGTAATATTGTATCTCTTGTAGTGATGATGTAATTTTGTGTGTGTTGTAGTGATGATGTTGTATTTTAGTGTCTGTTGTAGTGATGATGTTGCACTTTTATGTATCTCTTGTAGTGATGATGTTGTAATTTTGTATCTCTTTTAGTGATGATGTAATTTTGTGTCTGTTGTAGTGATGATGTTGCAGTTTTATGTATCTCTTGTAGTGATGATGTTGTAATTTTGCATCTCTTGTAGTGATGATGTTACAGTTTTATGTATCTCTTGTAGTGATGATGTAATTTTGTGTCTGTTGTATTGATGATGTTGTAGTTTTATGTATCTCTTGTAGTGATGATGTTGTAATTTGGTATCTGTTGTAGTGATGATGTAATTTTGTGTCTGTTGTAGTGATGATGTTGTAGTTTTGTGTCTGTTGTAATGATGATGTTGTAATTTTGTATCTGTTGTAGTGTTGATGTAATTTTGTGTCTGTTGTAGTGATGATGTTGCAGTTTTATGTATCTCTTGTAGTGATGATGTTGTAATATTGTATCTCTTGTAGTGATGATGTAATTTTGTGTGTGTTGTAGTGATGATGTTGTATTTTAGTGTCTGTTGTAGTGATGATGTTGCACTTTTATGTATCTCTTGTAGTGATGATGTTGTAATTTTGTATCTCTTTTAGTGATGATGTAATTTTGTGTCTGTTGTAGTGATGATGTTGCAGTTTTATGTATCTCTTGTAGTGATGATGTTGTAATTTTGTATCTGTTGTAGTTTTGTGTCTGTTGTAGTGATGATGATGTAGTTTTGTGTATCTCTTGTAGTGATGATGTTGTAGTTTTGTGTCTGTTGTAGTGATGATGTTGTAGTTTTATGTATCTCTTGTAGTGATGATGTAATTTTGTGTCTGTTGTAGTGATGATGTTGTAGTTTTGTGTCTGTTGTAATGATGATGTTGCAGTTTTATGTATCTCTTGTATTGATGATGTTGTAATTTTGTATATGTTGTAGAGATGATGTAATTTTATGTGTCTGTTGTAGTGATGATGTTGTAATTTTATGAATCTCTTGTAGTGATGATGTACGTTTATGCATCTGGTGTAGTGATGATGTAACTCTCGTAGTGATGATGGTCTTGTAGCTATGATGTTGAAGTGATGATAGTGTTGTATTTATGATTTTTTAGTGACGATGGTATTGTAATGATGGTGGTGTTGTAACTATGATGTCGGGGTGATGTTGCAGTGATGATTTTGTTGTGGTTATGATGTTGTGATGATAATTGTTTCGTAATGGTGATGATGTAGTAATGATGGTGTTGTAATATAACGTTGTAGTGACGATTTAACTGATTATATTGTCAAGGAAAATGTAAACTCTCCAATACTCTGAAATATTCTTAACTAGAGCTGTATTGAGTGTATACGTGTAAAATAATCCTAATAGGACTGGTGGTAGTAGAAGTTGTTGTTATAATGTCAATGGCAATGTACGCAATAGCCCTATCCGTGTTCCAACACACAATAAAAATTGAAACAACTGAGATCAAGCAAGTGGCGTACGCTGATGACCTTACAGGAGCAGGAAAAGTGGAGGAAATCAAAAAGTGGTGGGACCTGGTAACATCATGAGGCCCACAAATAGGGTACCACCCAACGCCAGCAAGTCCTTGCTCATTGTGAAGCCAGAACATTTAGGACGGGCAATGGAGGTGTTCGGTGGAAGTGAGGTCAAAATAACAAAGGATGGCCAACGACACCGAGGCGCAGTAATTGGCAAGACGGACTTCAAGACCGAGTACGTAACGGGAAAGGTGAATGAGTGGGTTAGGGAAATCCAAGCTCTGTCTGAGATTGCTAACATAGAGCCACATGCGGCTTTTGCGGCATTCACCCACGGAGTCAAGCATCCTTGGAAGTACCTCATGCGCACTATCCTTGATATCGGACCCCTCCTCCACCCTCTGGAAGAAGCTATCAGTGTCAATTTCATTCCCAAATTAGTGAAACACCCTCACCTAACCCCTGCAGAAAGAGGTGGGCGCCTCGAACTGGTTAACTACGTCACCGATAAGGGCAAATGGTTTCAGTCTCAATAAACAAAAATTTACAGATGCCAATGCTCTAAGGTACGGTCGGCCAGTAGAAGGTTTGCTCTCCCAATGCGTGTGTGGCTCTTCCTATGACGTCGATCACACCATGGTGTGCAAGAAAGGGGTCTTCATATGCATGAAGCATGACGAAGTAAGGGATCTCACAGCAAATATGTTGAAGGAAACTTGCTGTGATGTCAGGGTAGAACCGACCCTCCTTTCAGTGGACGGTGAGATTTTCCAACATAGGACTTCAAACACATCCAACGAAGCCCGTGTTGACGTCAGTGCTCGAGGATTCTGGACTCGGGGACAGTGTGCCTTCTTCGACATCAGGATTTTTTATCCCATGGCTGCATGTCACCGTAACTTAGCTCTCGATGCTGCACACAGGAGAAACGAGAACGACAAGATATGGGCATACGGGGAGAGAATTCAGAACATTGATCAAGGCAGCTTCACTCCTCTAGCGTTCACAACCTCTAGTGGGATGGGACCAAGTGCAAGATGCGTCTACGCCAGACTCGCGGAGCTGATATCCAAACAGAAGCAGCAGCCCAGAAGTTATGTTACAGCCTGGATGAGATGTCGACTGTCCTTCTACCTCCTTTGGTCAGCTTTGCTCTGCCTCAGGGGAACGAGAGCTTCGGCCCCAAAGCCGACAACAGTTGCAGATATTGAGTATATTTTGAGGCAACAGTCACTGAATGCCGCACAGCTAGGATAGCTACTTATGTATTAGGATATTAAGTATTAAGGTAATAAAGTGGTGGCGAAGGTATGGCTATTGGGGGAGGCTGGAGGCCATTTTCTTAAAAAAAAAAAAAAAAAAAAAAAAAAAAAGTTGTAGTAGTCGTAGTAGTGGCGGTGGTGGTGATGAGGGTAGTTGTTGTTGTTGTTATGTAACCGGTAGTGGTCGTAATTGTAGTAGTAATTGTTGTGAATGTTGTTGTTGGAGCGGTAGTGGTAGTAATAGTAGTGGTTTTGGTGGTAGTTTTTTCTTGTTGTGTAAGTGGTAGGGGTCGTAGTAGTACGAACATAAGAATGGAGGAAATTGCAGCGGGCCTATTGGCCCATGCTGGGCAGTCTCGTTTACTCCCAACCCCTATCTATCCAATGTATGTTTAAAGCCATCCAGCGTATTCGAGTTAATGATGTCGTTTGTTAACTTGTTTCACTCATCCAATAATTAATTTCCAAACCAATGATTATCTATCTAGCACCTAAATCTAAATTTGTCTAGATCTACCGGTGATGGTAGTTGTTCTTATAGTGTAAGTGATAGTGGTCGCAATAATAATAGTAGTAGTAGTAGTAGTAGTAGTGGTATGGTATGGTATGGTATTACTCAAGGGTTTTCACAACATTTGCTGCAGTACTAAATGAGCTCTTATGCTCCTAATTCTTTCTTCCTCACTATCACAGCATAGAAATGTCACCTTTAAAATAGTTGCCTTGATCAGATAGTATTAACAACACGTATGCAGTTCTTATTTTGTAACTTTAAATTGAATTTTTCAGTTTCCAGAGTGAAGTACTGCTCCTTGTGTGTCTACTGGTCTTAACGTGGAGGTCCCGATGTCTGTACCTTTTAACTTTCTGACTCACTTTCAACAACATTTTGACGATGACCCATGGTATGTCTTCTGACCTCAGCTTGTGTGTGCGTGTGTTGCTATCATTTCTTGTAACACGTACATAGCCCCTCCTACCCTTCACTACCTATACTTGCAGCCTATTCCTTTCCTCGGTAGTCCCTTCTTGTGCAGGTCAGCATGGGTCAGCTAAGGTTGTCTATCAGGACGGTCACCACCAGAACATACAAGGCCATTAGGTCGTTGGGTCCAGTCAGGTCATTTAGTCATTACTTCCCCTTTAGCTTATGAAAGTCATGTGACCTGCCACTCTCTGACCTGGTCTTTATTAAGTTCAACTGTTCCAGGTCAAAGGTCAAGGAGAGCTACACGTCTCTGAGGGGTGGGATGGGGGGGGAGGGGTGGGGTTGGGGGGAGGGGGGGATGGGTGGGAGGGGTGGGGTTGGGGGGGTGGCCGTGACTTCCAACATTGCCATTCTCTCGTGAGGAATTTGTCCCGCCCCCCCCCCCCCTTCTTGAAGTCTATTTATTGATTTATTTTACTTTTTTCAAGAATTTTTTTCAATAAAACCTTTATAAAAGTCGTTTTAAGACAGATGCTTCATAAAGTGAATAACTACACAATACCCTGGCTATGGAGAAAACAATATATTTCGGCATTAATTACTATGCAGTTTTGGTGACATCAGTCAGCTCTATGAATGCCCATCCTGACTTTCTGATAGACTCTCACTGAGAAAACTGTTCATCAATCATTATCATGTGGTGTACTGTTACCGAGGGAGTAGTCTGTCTTCCCCTTCCCCCTTACCCTATATCTCTCTCCCCAGTACCCTCCCTGCTTCCTTCTCTCCCTCTCTCCCTTCTTCCCTTCCTCCTTCACCCTTCCTTTACGTGAGTTAATGCCTCCATAAGGACTACCTTCTCGTTCTTAGGGGCCCTGGTCTAGGTTAGGTTAGATTAGGTTAGGTTAGTCAGGGATCCGTTTGATCTGCAGACAACACCCCTCACCCACTGACTAGCAGCTGTAAGCGGCAAAATCAAAATCTACCTGAAGCCATAAAATTAACTCGATAAGAAGCTTTCAGTGGCGTCTGGGTAATACGGTCTAGCGGTGTACTGTATATCATCCATCCCTTCCAATATTTAGGAATCTCTTGAGGTGAAATAATGGGCGGTGTGGTGTCCTGAATCAATACAGTCAGCTGCCTTAAACTGGGGCGATAAAGGCCTGCGGGGATAACCAATAAAGTGACTAGAAGCAGAAACTTGAATTAATTCTCTCTCAAGAGCCAGCATAAAGAGCAGATTTACGGCGGCAAGTTATAAGCCCTAGCCCCCGAAAACACATTGAGAGATAACAATGGCGCCACTGGAACGCATAAACAGAGAGGTCCCCCCTGCGATCCCCGTTTTCTGTGTCCATCAATTCAATCCCCCATAATGCCGTGCGCCCATTAGCCACCAATCAACCCGCCCGGAGCCTGGTAGTGGCCGATTACGCTGCATAATTTGGTCATTTAGCTTGTTGTCATAACGAGTGGAGCACTGCGGAGGAGATTTGGGGGATGTTTCACGGTGAAGAGGAGGGATCTGTCGAGGGCGGGGCGCGCCTCAGATACCATCATCCAACTTCACAATTAGATGCGTTCTAGCGCGCCTCTACCGCTTTCCAGTATAAACTTGATACTTACTCCATTTGCAAGTCTGCAACTGATTACACAATTGAGCAACCGTGTGTGTGTGTGTGTGTGTGTGTGTGTGTATTTACCAGGAGAGATATCATGATAACATAGGATAATAGCTCATTATTTTCGATGATTTTGATAAAAAAACACACATTTAGATGCGTTCTAGCGAGCTTCTACGGTTCTATAGATAAGAATTAAAAATTTTCCCCTTTGCATCTATGACAGGATAGTGAAAGTGTGCAACTGTGTATGTTTGTGTGTAGCAGCGAAGGCATCTCAATAACACACGGGACGGAGAGACGCGTCAAACATCAGAATTATGCCAGTTTAATCTCTCTGTTTACCGTGTCAGGCAATATAAGCAAGTAAGGAGGTGTTTGTGTCGAACCAGGTCACGTTCTGTTACCCCCGGCGTTAATACCGGGTTGTGCATCTGTTGTTATGGAGGTTAAGACCGACAGACGATCACTGGCTATTGACTCCTCCATCACCACTGAAAACAACAACCTCGCCCGCCAGCGTTCACAACAGGTGCTGAATAACATAACAGTAATATACTAAATCAGAGAGTATTACAGCACACAAAATATACTCATACAAAATCCCACAATGTTATAGACAATATATTCTTTATCATGAGAGTAATAAAAGTATTTTATGAATCAATTCTACGTGTCTGTATTTCGCTAAATTCGAACACGCGATACATCACCAGGAGTTTATGCCACGAACACGACCCGCGATGCCATGATGTCTTGTGAACGTGGGTAAGATGTTGTCCTTTTTTAAATAGTGGAAATACGTACGTTTCTGAGGAGGGTTTATTATTATTATTATTAGTAGTAGTATTGCAGAGGTAGTAACGGGGGGACATAACCCTCACCACTAACAAATAATGGTTGCCCCTCGTGTAACGAAGATGGCCGGCCCGAGGGCCACCTAGGCGTGAATTTGTTTAAGGTGTACGTAGAAGCTGTCACCATCACAACAACCACACCCTGAGTTAACGAGTTGTATGACCCAGTGTCAAGGAATAGTCCGAGAAGACCGGACAGCTTGGCAACTGCACTGGCTAACCATTACCCAAGAACACGATCCGCAAATCGATTACACACACACACACACACACACACCAAAACAACAACCACTGTACCCACAAAGGTCCCTCAACTTACCACAATGACGGGCGGGTGCGGACGTCGCCTGCCTCGTGCCGCATATGGTAGTGTGGGCGGGGTTACGGGCGTGCCGCAGCGAGACCACCTCGAGGACACATTAAAGAGACGTGTACATAGTCTTTTATGATGGTTTAGGGTCATTCGGTCGAGAACACAAATCCTGTTGGAGTTTTTTTTTGTGCCATTGGTGTAAATGTCTGTTTGTGTGTCGCTTACAGAGCTGTGAAAGTGAGTAATGTGGGTAAATAGTTATGTGGCGTAGGTTATAAAATGATGGCGGACAGTGTGTATGTTAACTGGGGTTTATTGTGGTAGAGAGAGTGAGAGACATAGACAGACAGACAAACCGGAACACAGATACAGAGAGAGAGAGAGAGAGAGAGAGAGCGAGAGAGAGAGAGAGAGAGAGAGGGGTGGGTGGGGGGGAACACGTATAATAATAAGAAAAACTATTCATCTTCGCCATACACGATACCATTCACCAGTGGAAGGTAAGCGGCCCTCAACTCCATACGTTTGTCTTAACCAATACTGCCACATAGTGTATCTCTCTCCGGGGACCCAGATTATTTCTTTCATTCATCCATCTCAACCTCTATACCTTCCCCTGTCCCTTCTGTCTTCACTACTATCCATTAATATCTCTACCATTATCCCTTCATTCTTTAATATGTTTATTCTTTATTTATTTTCTCTTTTACTCTACCATCACAGATTATATTGCTTCTTAAAGTAACAAAAAAATCTCCTTTTTTTGGTATTGCCTCTTCACTATATGACGTAAGGAAAGCCCCACCAGAACACTTAATATTGATAATAGAACCTATCTAACTCTTATCGTTTCATCCCTAGAATTATAACTTCTCAACTTCTCTCACTGAAAATCCTGAGTAGATATTGGTAACCATTAGAGGCAGCACTAAGCCTGGTCACACTAACCTGCCTTGTCTCGTCCACGACCAACTAGTAACATCACTAGTAACATTACATCTCCCTGGTTACAGTATAAATTTGAGAAGGGGGGGGGGGGATTTTTATCATTAATGCCTATTGTTTCCAGAATAGTCGCATGTTTATGGGATTTTGCTCTCCCTCTCTCTCTATATTTTTTTTTAATATATATAAAACATTCATAATTTTCTTTGAACTTTTAAATCAGTTTTACTTTGGACTTTCATAACTCAAGATGACTTCCCTGGTTCCCTCCTCTTATCTTACTATATCTATGTTGATCTTCTGGTAACTCATAAACTATATAAATTTTATGTATATTAAAATTATATATAATAATCAATCTTGCAGCCATGACTTATAAATGAATTTGACTAAGCTGGGTGCACTCTAAGGCGCCGGTTGATCTTGTAAATCACTAGGAAGGTCTCCATCCTAGTTAATATAGTAGCGTATTATAGTCAGATAATTCACCTCATTACTGTCCATTTGTTTCAGATCCTTCGCTGGGAGCTGATCAACCCCACAAGTCTAATCAAATTCTATTTCAAATATAGTAACTGTATGTTTATTTTCTCTCACCTACTGGAGTATGGGTCAGTCGTGGACACTTTAAGCAGACACCAGAAAGAGGTTGGAGGAGGCCTTTGATATGTGATGATATAGGTGAATGCTACGAATAAACTACAATGACAGGAAAACAAGTGAAGATTAACTGAGATTAGCAAAAACTTCAAAGAAAAATACTTGAAATATACAGTAAAAGAAAAATAAGGGATAATAATAACAAAAATATTAATGGGTAAAGTTGAGGGTAGGGGGGCCAGGGGAAGGCAGAGACTGGGATGGATGAATGAAATTAAAAACTGGGATGTAAGATCTTGGAGGATTGGTAAAAGCCGCTGCCATCCCTCAGAATAATTGAGGTTAGTTTTAGAATAATATTATTTTCAAATATTTATCTCTTTCTACCTCCCTCTTTCCTCTCATCCCTTCCTTTCTTTCCTACTTTTCTTTCTCACCATCTCCCTCTCTCTCTTCCTTCCTCCTTCCCCTTATCCTTTCCTCTCTTCCGTACCTCCCTCCCTCCGTCCCTATACCCTCATTCTTTCCTCTCTCTCACCCTTCCTCCTTCTTTTCCTTCCTTCCTCTATCTTTACCTCCCTTCCTCCTTCCCTCCCTCACCCATTTACTTACCCATTCTACCCGGGTTCATAAAACTACTCAATACAAGAGGGAGAAAACATTTGCTATTCCCACATACACGCATAACTCTATGGTCGTGTATGACAGCTTGATCTACCCAGTGTCTGTCCAGTGGTGCTTCGGAGGTCGTCACTTTAACTCCCCCTTCCAAGTTTATTTCACCTGAGATCTTAACAACCTAACCTTATCTAATCTAACCTAACTTAACCTAACCAAAACTACACACCCCCCACCCCTCCAGTGTTAGGGTGGTTAATCTTTAGGTGAAACAATCACGGGGAAAGGATCTTCAGGGTATCTGTTTTGTTTCAGGTGTTTTGGTGTGTCTTAAACTGGGTGCAATCCACTGAGCTCTCACAATCAATAATAATAATAATAATAATAATAATAATAAATACGTCTATATGATAAACACATACCAATAAGACATCCAAACACGCAGTATCTATGGCGTTGATTACAAACACACACTTTATGAAGCGCTGTTCCATTTCCCTCTCGAGTACTGGGTGGTCTGGTCCCGCGGGTTGGAGGAGAGAGAGACGCACACGGATAATTTTCGTGGCGGAGCCTTGAGGTAACTTAATGTTATTTGAAGTATAACAAGCTTGAGGGTGGCCTTCCTGGAGCCGTATTGGGAGTGTGGGAGGGAGAGGGGAAGTGAGGAAGGGAGGGAAGGTGGGAGGGAAGGTGGGAGGGGGTGTGTGGGAGAGTAGGGAAGGACGGGAGGGAAGGTGGGAGGGGGTGTGTGGGAGAGTAGGGAAGGACGGGAGGGAAGGTGGGAGGGGGTGCGTGGGAGAGTGGTTGAATGAAAGGGAAAGTGCATGGGTATTGATATTGAAACAGGTTATTTACAGAGTGGATGAATGAAGTGAGGAAGGGAGAATAAGCGGAGAGAGGGGGGAGGGGGGGGGGCTGACTTCAAACCACTCCCTTGACCTCTGCTGACAGCCACCTTGACACTTGCTCACAGCCACCTTGACCATTTATTGACAGCCACCTTGACCCATACTGACAGCCACCTTGACCCTTATTGACAGCCACCTTGACCCATACTGACGGCCACCTTGACCCTTGCTGACAGCCACCTTCAACCTTGCTGACAGCCACCTTCACCCTTACTGACAGCAGCCTTGACCTATGCTGACAGTTACCTTGACCCTTGCTGACAGCCACCTTCACCCATACTGACAGTCACCTTGACCCTTGCTGACATCCACCTTCACCCATACTGACAGCCACCTTGACCCTTGCTGACATCCACCTTGACCCTTGCTGACAGCCACCTTGACCCTTATTGACAGCCACCTTGACCCATACTGACAGCCACCTTGACCCTTATTGACAGCCACCTTGACCCATACTGACAGCCACCTTGACCCTTATTGACAGCCACCTTGACCCATACTGACGGCCACCTTGACCCTTGCTGACAGCCACCTTCAACCTTGCTGACAGCCACCTTCACCCTTACTGACAGCAACCTTGACCTATGTTGACAGTTACCTTGACCCTTGCTGACAGCCACCGACCCTTGCCGACAGCCACCATGACCCTTACTGTTAGCCACCATGACCTCTGCTGGCAGGCACCTTGACCTCTCCCGACAGCCATCATGACCTGTTCTGACAGCTTTTATGACCTCAACTAACATATTGACTGACATCTATGACCTGTGACTTCACTTAACAGCCACCGTGACCTCTGCTGACAGCCTTTCAGAGGAGGGGGGGGGGTGACTGTGATGGCCTGACACTCGCTATTGACCGCCACAACTGATAACAACGTGTTGATAGTTGCAATTGCAGTGTTGACTACCCGAGGCCGCTGTGCATTTCCTCTGTAATGGGACCTGTATGTATACCTTGTTGTGTTTGTCGTGTGTTGTATAGACTCCATGTATACATATATATTTCCTACATGATGGGATGTATACACTGATACATACCATATACTTGTGTTCTTTTATGTATTAGGGAATTTAACATATGCACACCTATGTATACTTAATGAGTATTAAGGTAAATATTAATAGCTGATAGAAATATACTTATACTGTATACACACATACATCTATATGACTGATATCCCACTGTATAATGTGTATAGTACTGTATGATCTACAGGTACCATGAATATACTTTACAGGTCATGTATGTTATACACATGTACATTGTTTTGTATATTATGTAAGGTATTAACTATATATTATGTACACCTTACTAGATATAGTATATATTTCATGTATGACGTTTGGGACACTTTTGGTTTGGGCCAGGGTAGTTAGGACCTAACCTAACCTAACCTTACCTTCCCAATTAACTCCTCCTACTCTTATTCTTTACTTCCCCACTCCTCCCCCCCCCCCTCCCTCTCCATATTGCTCTATCCTAGCAAATGTCCCTTCCTCTCCCCTCCCTCCCCCTCCCCTTTACCCCCAGGTTCGCGTCAGGCCACAATTAAGATAATAGTGCCAGCTCGTCCGCCCAATCGTACCTTGGCTATAAAGCGCCACAATGGACTCTGTCATAACGCACAATTAACGCCGCAAAACTGACCTTCCTGTCGGGAGAAATCCAAGGCATATAACTGCCACCCGGGATGTTGTGTTGGTGTGGTGTGGTGTGGTATGGTGGTGTGGTGTGGTGGGGTTGGGATCTCGTGTGTTGGTATGGTGTCTTGTTATGGTGTTGTGGTGTGGCGGCGGTGTGGTATGGTAGCTTGATATTGTGGTGTTGAGGTCTACCACTAACCAGCGCTCAACCAGTCAACCAAATTATCCCTTTAAATAAAAAAAAATACTAATCAACTCTTTAATAAATTGATCAACCATAAATTAATTCCTTCAATCAATCAATCAATCAATCAGTCAGTCAGTCAGTCAGTCAATCACTCAGTCAGTCAGTCAATCAGTCAGTCAGTCATCAAACCCTCCAAGCAATCAACTGTTCAGGCATTCATTCAATCGTCAAGAATTTTAATTGGTATTTAATTAGTTTACTGAGTGATGGTAATTGGTGATTGTGACAGTAATTGATCTCTCTCTCTCTCTCTCTCTCTCTCTCTCTCTCTCTCTCTTGTCTCTTCCGTTTCTTTATTTTTATTGTTTTTCTATTTTTTCGCGTTCGTTCGTTCTATCTGTCTCTCCCTTCTCTCTCATCCTCCCTCCTTCGCCCTCTTTCCTTATCGTCCCTTCTTCCTTCCTCCTCCTCCTCCTCTCTTCTCCCTCCTTCCTTATTCTCCCTTCTTCCTCAACCTCTTCCTTCCTTCCTTAACATCTCTCTCAGTCCCTTCCTTCACATTCCTTCTTACCTCCACCTTCCTTAACCCCGCCATCCTTGCCCCTTTCCTCCTCTCCTAATGCCCTCCCTCCTTCCCTCCCTCCTTCCCTCCCTCCCCAGCTTCTCTTCTGACGCCATCTTAATTGAATCTTTGATAACAGAACCAACTGGACTGACTACTCTTAATTCCTACCAGATTTGTGTTAATGTCATTATTTTTTTAGAATTGCTGCGAATTTCGGTCGACTATTCTCATTGGCCTTGGGTATTGAGGGAGGATTGGTGGAGGAATGTTGGAGGGA
The DNA here is from genome assembly GCA_958450375.1 of Homarus gammarus. NCBI lineage: Eukaryota > Metazoa > Arthropoda > Malacostraca > Decapoda > Nephropidae > Homarus > Homarus gammarus. The sequence continues at coordinate 213,436 of CAUDMG010001289.1, forward strand.
TGGGAGAATTGGTGGAGGAATGTTGGAGGGATGGGAGAATTGGTGGAGGAATGTTGGAGGGGATGGGAGCATTGGTGGAGGAATGTTGGAGGGATGGGAGGATTGGTGGAGGAATGTTGGAGGGATGGGAGGATTGGTGGAGGAATGTTGAAGAGAAATGAGGAATGGAGGAAGACAGTGAGGAAGAAAGGGATGGAACGGAGGTAAGAATGGAATAGAGAGGTGGATATATGGGAAAGGTGACGACACGTAAATAAAAATCAGGAAAGAGATATACACCTGATACCTGAACTCAATCCCGGAATGAGGAAGAATGGAGACACAACCGACGTGATGCTCTCTCTACAACACACCCTTCGACTCTCTGGACCCGCGTGGCTTAACATCGTATTGCCCCTCCACCCACCAACCAAAGGAAGGTGTCAACCGGAAGAGACTGACAGTCCTTTAATTGGTGGTATTAAGGCTGAAATTCCCATCACGATTAGTTGAGAATTAAAATGTCGAAGGTTGGGACAGGGGGAGGGTGGGGGGGCGGGGGGGGTAGGGCGGAGCGGGGGTTTTATTTTTCACGTTGAAGGTTTCTGATGGAGATATTTTTTTTCGATATTTAGGAAGATCTTCAAAGACAAAAGAGGATTTTTAAGTATTTAGGGAAATATTTGAAGTTTTAAGGAGAATTTTAGGCATAAGGGGGGGGGGGGGATTTTAGGTGTTGAAATGTGTACTTGATGGGATTTTTGCTTTGTTTTGACATTGAAGGGAAAGGTTAGGTTAGGTTAGTTTAGGTTAGGATAGGTTAGGTTAGGTTAAATTAACACCAGTTTGCCTTATTAACATCTTGATGGTATGGATTTGGGGTAGGGCTGGGGCGGGGTGGGTGAGGGTCAGGGTAACTAGCACAAGAGGGCAGTTATCTCGTTTGCTAAATTGACAACCACACACGGAGCGTTAATGATGAGATAACGACCATTACCCAAACATAACGATCTCATTAGACTGTGAGACGATGGCTACAACCCAGATGATAGTTGATAACGAAGCACAATGAGAATTTGCTTTTAATAAAACTAACTTGATGAGGAGTTAAACTAGAGGTGTTGAGATGAATAATGGCTGGTTGTGTACGAGTGTCATTTGGTTTCCTATGAAGATGTGGGAGATCGAGGGAAGGAGGGTGAAGGAAGTACTACTACTTACTACTACTACGATCCATCCTCCCCAAATAGTCATACCATCGCCACCATTTTATCACCTTAAAATTAAATATCCTAATGCATTAGTAGCTACCCTAGCTGTGTTGAGTTAGTTGAGCTGCAGATCTATGCGGCATTCAGTGACTGTAGCCTCATAGTCAATATCTGCAGCTGTTGTCGGCTTTGGGGACGATGCTCTCGTTCCCCTGAGGCAGAGCAAAGCCGACCTAAGGCGAGAGAAGGACAGTCGACATGTCATCCAAGCTATAATATAACTTCTGGGCTGCTGCTTCTGTTCGGATAGCACCTCCGGGAGTCTGGCGTAAAAGCATTTTGCACTTGGTCCCATCCCACCAGAGGAGTGAAGCTGCCTTGATCAATGTTCTGAATTCTCTCTCCATATGCCCTTATCTTGTCGTTCTCGTTCCTCCTTTGTGCAGCATCGAGAGCTAAGTTACTGTGATATGCAGCCATGGGATCAAAAATCCTGATGTCGAAGAAGGCTCGCTGTCCCCGCGTCCAGAATCCTCGAGCACTGACGTCAACACGGGCTTCGTTGGATGTGTTTGAAGTCCTATGTTAGAAATTCTCATCGTCCAATGGAAGGAGGGTCGGTTCTTCCCTGACATCACGGTAGATTTCCTTCAACATATTTGCTGTGAGATCCCTTACCTCGTCATGCCTCATGCATATGAAGACCCCTTTCTTGGACACCATGGCGTGATCGACGTCATAGGAAGAGCCACACAAGCATTGGGAGGGCAAACTTTCTACTGGCCTACCGTACCTTCCACCATAACTACTACTATCACGACCACTACTTCTACCACCACAAGGACTGCTGCTAACACTAAAACTCTATTACCACAACTTTTACTTCAGTAACCACAATATCCATAAATCACTCCTGCCGTTTCACCACCAACACCACTACAACCACCACCCACACAACCACCATATCCACCACCACTATCAACTCCCCACATCCACCACCACCATTATCACCACCCTACATCCACCATCACCATCATCACCCCACATTCACCACTACTACCATCACCCTACTATCACCACCAAAACCCCATCCACCACCAATACTAGCAACAACAACAACCACCACCACCAACCCTACCACTACCACCACCACCACCACCACCACCAGTAGCAATAAGGCCTAAAGTGGTGTAAACATGGAGACAGGGAATCAGATTGTATACAGCACACGCCTGACACTATCAGTAGAGGATATAAACGATTTTCATTGAATCTCTCCCAGTCATTGCTTCGACCCTGCAGGGGGGGGGGGGGGGGTGGTGTCCTGCCTTTACCATCTGCTGAGGGGAAGATAGTTCATTGAATACCTGTCTTGAGAGGTTTTGTTTGTCTAATACCTGTCTTGGGAGGTTTTGTCTGTCTAATACCTGTCTTGGGAGGTTTTGTCTGTCTAATACCTGTCTTGGGAGGTTTTGTCTGTTTAACACCTGTCTTGGGAGGTTTTGTCTGTCTAATACCTGTCTTGAGAGGTTTACCTGTCTAACATCTGTAATTGGATGTTCAATATACTAAATTAAATAATCTCTCTCTCTCTCTCTCTCTCTCTCTCTCTCTCTCTCCTTAATCACATTGCCTCACCCCCTCCCCCCTCCATCCAACTATCACCCCCAACTCTCTTCCTCCCCACCAATAAGGTCTTCTCCCTTGCAACCTCCTCCCCAATGTTCACCAGTTCTATTTCCTCCCCGGGCTTTATCTCCCCACCCATTAAGTTACTGATTTTAAGATTCCTCTCCCCACCTGCCTCCCCATATATTCACTACAACAGCATCACCACACACACCATCATCACCATCACCACCACTCCTTACAAATGTCTTTCACCGCCATCTTCCATCATCATTACCAACTACCACCATTATCACCATCTGTCATTACTACTAAACCATCCTCCTTCACCACTACCAACTATCACCATTACCACCACCATCTCTCACTTCCACCATCTCTCCAACGCCCTCACCGTCCCTCAGCCACTCACCACCACCACCACCAGATAACACGACCCGGCTCTGGTGTCGTGTTAAGAGCACACATCATACACAATCTGGTGGTCCCCCGGTCGTGTCACTACCACCTGGCTCATAACCACAGCTCAATATATGACTAGTCTCTCCCTCTGCTCATCTATAACCACGTAGATAATATACACGTGTGTGGGATATATATCTGCATGCTTTAGTACGTTTAAATGTATGAATATGACGTCTGCTGTACCTGTGACTAAGATGTCGTATTTATTACTATGATATTATTTTCAAAGTGTAAGGGTGTCCATGAAATGTTCTGGCGACTTTTTTCTTGAATAAATCATGAAGATATGGCTACATAAACATGATATTTGATGGATACCAAAGATGTATATAAGTTCTGTGGGTAGCGTGTGTTGACGGTGAAATAAATAAAACCATTCATGATGGCCTCAACTTCTGCGTGATTTTAGCGACTTCATCTATAAACACTTTTTTTTTGTAGTTAGGTAAGACTGTCATCCTGCTGGAGTACAGTATCCTCAACGTACAGTACAGCTGCAGGAGGAACTGTAATGTGGTCATGTTAGGGGGTGGAGGAGGCAGAGAAGCTGGTCCATCCCCTCCTGTCCAGAATTTTCAGTCAATATTCATGATTTCTCAAACTTCGGGAACGAATAAAAAGTATTTTGGTTGAATTTTTTTCCCGAAATTGTCGAGTAAATAACACACCACACAAGAGCGTACATATAGTGTTGATAATTAACCATCCTTCACCACAAGAGGGCAGCACTGCACCATATCATCTGTTTTGCAGTAACACTGTCTGGTGCTTTATTATCTAAATTTACGGGCTTCATGACTAAACGATCATTAGTTAAGACTCTCTCGGCCGTCTATTGAGTGCCCCTAGTCGACCCAGCTGCAGAATGGGTACCTAACTTTGCAGTCGGGGAAATGTAAGGCGGTAGAGTATAGTGCCAAACTTGTCTCTTTGTATACTTAATCTTTAGTGTGCTGTATCCACACTGCCCCTGATGGGTCGTCAGGCGCATGGGATCTATTTTCTTGTATATATGAACAATCTGCATTAGTATAACATATTATATGACATAATATAGCAATATTACAATATGTATTTTGTTTTTAAGGACACAGTATAGATCCAGAGTGTGTATCCGGTGCTGCCTCCCTGTCACTCTCCTGCTGTCATCAATAAAAATATTTTTATTCCGTGGAGGAAATTAACTGAATTGTCTTCTTTTTATACAATACTGGAGTGGCTGCAGCAACAGTATGTTGTGTGTGTGTGTCTGTGTGTGTCTGTGTGTGTCTGTGTGTGTGTGTGTGTGTGGTCAAAGGTCACATACTAGGTTCTAGCCAGGACCAGGACATAGCACCTTTGCTAATATACTGTATACACTTTGCTGTTCCTCCACCACCAAAGACAAACACACCTCCCTTATATACCCTGAGTGTGTATGGTCAGGGAAGGAGTTGGTTGCTCTAAAATTAGAATATATTTTTGTGTATTGCTTCTAACTTACTCCCCACACGATCGGATTTACACTGGTATTGGATATGTTATACGGTAAAGCGGATCCCTGCGACCTTGGAGGCTCTTAAAGGCAGTACGAATACAGCGCACCACACGCTTAGCCTTTTGTCAGTACACGTGAGGCCAGTGTGTCCGGCACTGCACTCGATCGATTTCACTTCCTGAACTGTAAAGTTAGGGACCCATTCACAGCTGGGTAGACTAGGGCACCCCCGAGCATAAACAACCAACCCTGAAAATAGGTGGCGGGTGCTGTCTCCAACTTTCCTGCCACAACCCTTGTTGACAGGTATATGAATAAAAGTTTTCATCATCTAACCAACACCACCTCAGTGTACGACTGGCTCTCCCTTTCCCTCCCCTCACTCGTCTTCTTGCTGGGGGAGGTAAATCGTTTTCTTCGTCTTTCTGTTTTCCCTCTGGGGCAGCGGGTGAAGGGAGACGGGGTTTTGATGATAATGATAATAATGGTGGCCGGAAGTGATAAGGCGGTGAGCGGAAGGAGTCACAGATCGTGGAGGTTATTACCAGATAAGACGCTAGTCCCACGCTACTCTTAATTACCCTAACAAGACTACCCAATTACCCGCCACCGTAATGAACGATACTGCCCCACCTACCTGCCTCTCCCCATTACCTCCCCCTCCTACCTACCTCCCCCCTCCCTCCCCCCTCCCACCTACCTCCCCCCTCCCACCTACCTCCCCCTCCCACCTACCTCCCCCTCTCATCCTTCTCCCACTACCCCTTCAACTCACCTTTCCCCCACACCACTATCCTCCCACACCACTACCCTCCCACACCACTACCCTCCCACACCACTACCCTCCCGCACCACTACCCTCCCACACCACTACCCTCCCTCACCACTACCCTCCCACACCACTACCCTCCCGCACCACTACCCTCCCACACCACTACCCTCCCACACCACTACCCTCCCTCACCACTACCCTCCCACACCACTACCCTCCCACACCACTACCCTCCCACTTTAATTCATAAAAAAAGGGAAAGATAAATCAAACACCGTCATTCACACTGGGCCACCCTAGCTACAGTGTTACCCACAGTACAGGGCAACACACTCTACAGGGCAACACACTCTACAGGGCAACACACTCTACAGGGCAACACACTCTACAGGGCAACACACTCTATAGGGCAACACACTCTACAGGGCAACACACACTACAGGGCAGCATGCTCTACAGGGCAACACACTCTACAGGGCAACACACACTACAGGGCAGCATACTCTACAGGGCAACACACTCTACAGGGCGACACACACTACAGGGCAGCACACTCTATAGGGCAACACACTCTACAGGGCAACACACACTACAGGGTAACACACTCTACAGGGCAACACACTCTACAGGGCGACACTCTCTATAGGGCGACACACACTACAGGGCAGCACACTCTATAGGGCAACACACTCTACAGGACAACACACTCTACAGGGCAACATACTCCGCAGGGCAACATACTCCACAGGGCAACACACTCTACAGGGCAACACACTCTACAGGGCAACACATTCTACAGTACACCACACCCAATAAGGCCACCTCCTCAATCAGTCACTTGGGGGCCACCCACCTTACCGGGCTACCCCTCAAACAGCCGCCTAGGGCCATCCCTGGCCACCCAGCCCACCTAAAGGCCACCCAGCCAGCCGCCCATAAGACTGTCAGCGGCGGGCGTGGTAGCTCACTTCAACACGTCTTAATGATGCCGCGCCGGCCGCCCATTTCAACCAACTCATTTGCATAAGACGCTAAAGATGTCTTTGTGTGTTTTGATGCCACGAGATTACAAGAAAATGTCGTATCTGGCGACGAAGATGACATTAGTGATAGAGACTCCCTAACGCCGCCCTGTTTTTGTTGCTGTTGCCGCTGCTTTTTTTGTTTTAGGACATAAAGTGGCAGGTTATTAGCGCCGCTCACTACGGCTTAGTATTCACGACGGACAACAGTTAAAGGTTTAGTTACGTTATACTTCGTCCACCTTTGTATTATCCAGTTAATGTTGTTAATTATTAAGGCTGATATATTTTACTGTACTTTCGTATATAATACATAGGTGACTATACATGACCTGTGTGATTTATAACCAGCATATATAACTACAGAGATTTTTTATGTCCTTATGCTGGATATATATACTGTACTGCACATGTCCAGGTAAAGTAAGGTTTCAGAAACCAAATTTGCATATGTCACTTGCTGTCATATCGAACGGCCATACAATAAAATATTTTGATATATTTCCATTGCAGTTTTGATGGAAAGCAATTTCCAAAATTATATTGGTTTATTACGTAATTGGTCAGTGTTATATTAAGACCCGAGGCTCCCGTGTTGGGCGTGTGGCACTGCTTGTGTGGTCATGTGTGTAGCGCTGTGAGTGTGGCGCTGTGGGTGTAGCGCTGTGAGTGTGGCGCTGTGAGTGTGGCACTGTTTGTGTGGTCATGTGTATAGCGCTGTGAGTGTGGCGCTGTGGGTGTAGCGCTGCGAGTGTGGCGCTGTGAGTGTGGCACTGTTTGTGTGGTCATGTGTGTAGCGCTGTGAGTGTGGCGCCGTAGGTGTGGTGCTGTGAGTGTGGCACTGTAGGTGTGGTGCTGTGAGTGTGGCGCTGTAGGTGTGGTGCTGTGAGTGTGGCGCTGTAGGTGTGGTGCTGTGAGTGTGGCGCCGTAGGTGTGGTGCTGTGAGTGTGGCGCTGTAGGTGTGGTGCTGCGAGTGTGGCGCTGTGAGTGTGGCACTGTTTGTGTGGTCATGTGTGTAGCGCTGTGAGTGTGGCGCCGTGGGTGTGGCGCTGTGAGTGTGGCACTGTTTGTGTGGTCATGTGTGTAGCGCTGTGAGTGTGGCGCTGTGGGTGTAGCGCTGCGAGTGTGGCGCTGTGAGTGTGGCACTGTTTGTGTGGTCATGTGTGTAGCGCTGTGAGTGTGGCGCCGTAGGTGTGGTGCTGTGAGTGTGGCACTGTAGGTGTGGTGCTGTGAGTGTGGCGCTGTAGGTGTGGTGCTGTGAGTGTGGCGCCGTAGGTGTGGTGCTGTGAGTGTGGCGCTGTAGGTGTGGTGCTGCGAGTGTGGCGCTGTGAGTGTGGCACTGTTTGTGTGGTCATGTGTGTAGCGCTGTGAGTGTGGCGCCGTAGGTGTGGTGCTGTGAGTGTGGTGCTGCGTGTGTGGTACTTTGGGTTAGTCGAAAATTTCAAGCACCACGAGAATACTATCACAGCGTTATTTCTTCCTCTTCATGACACAACCGTCGACACTGCAGGAATCTACAGCTGGGAAACCTTGTCCACTTTCTTGTGCTCAAACTAGCTTTGGTGCACTAAAGTAGGCAACTGAATTTTATGGAAAATTTCTTGATGTAGATCTAGCTATTACGGATGATGATATCTGCATTGACAAACTTACTGGATGAGGCGAGAACCTTAGGGGAAGCCAAAACATGTTCCTAAATCATTGTCTGTTGGTGCAACAAGATTGGTCACATGTCCAAATAATTCCACTTTACTGCAAAATTTTACAACATTTCCCATCACGACTGTCACCAGCAAACATTCCTTCAGTGCTCTAAAATACATGAAACCTTACCTCCCGAACGCTATGAATGACCTGAGTTTGAGTGGACCATTGATGTAATATCCACTGAGAACTAAAGTAACATTATTATGAAGTCACTGATAAATTTTCTTGTGGAAACCAACGCCTTAACTCCACTTTAGTCTGAACTCTTTCTCAATACTCAGAAACTGATCCAACATTTTTTTTTTTTTTTTAAACCTTATAGTTTAATAGTATGCCTTATAGTTTAATAGTAAGCCTTATAGTTTAATAGTAAGCCTAATAGTTTAATAGTATGCCTTATAGTTTAATAGTAAGCCTTATAGTTTAATAGTAAGCCTTATAGTTTAATAGTATGCCTTATAGTTTAATAGTAAGCCTTATAGTTTAATAGTATGCCTTATAGTTTAATAGTAAGCCTTATAGTTTAATAGTATGCCTTATAGTTTAATAGTAAGCCTTATAGTTTAATAGTATGCCTTATAGTTTAATAGTAAGCCTTATAGTTTAATAGTATGCCTTATAGTTTAATAGTAAGCCTTATAGTTTAATAGTAAGCCTTATAGTTTAATAGTAAGCCTTATAGTTTAATAGCATGCCTTATAGTTTAATAGTATGCCTAATAGTTTAATAGTAAGCCTTATAGTTTAATAGTATGCCTTAGAGTAAACCCTATTCAAACCTGCTATTCTTAACGTCAGGGTATATAATATCTTCCCTCTTACATGAATTCTGTCTATAACTTACGTGTGACCAGTGTAAGGGATATAATGTAGTAGAAATTAAAATACGATGACATTTAGCAAATTTTCACATTGTTACGTATGCAAAGTTTAAGATTTAATTGGGTGTGGTAGTGTAGGTGTGGTACTGTGGCTGTGGTACTGTGGCTGTGATATTTTAGTGTGGTTCTTGGTATTTTTCTCTACTAAGTATTAAAATATCACTATTCTCACCATATCATCACCTTAACCTAACTGCTTCTTGATCACGGAAGGAACATAATCACCTTTCACTATCATTTCACAATCACTTACCTTTATCTCTTCAAATCACCACAAGATCACTATCCTGTCTCAGGTACTTCACCATCATCTCAATATATCGCATTTCCTATCCCTTGGCTAACGGCTTGTCACTATAATTTTTCACTATATTCCCACTATCTCTCAAAACATCACCATTACTTCTCATCATACGGTGACCATCACTCCAGGCCAACATAGTGTCACCATCCTTCACGTTGTCACCATTATCACTCTCCGGCTGCCTCTCCCGGTTAAGGTCATTATTCACCATCACATCACCAGCCTCACCATCTCACTATCACCACACCATCACCATCTCTATATCACCACATCATCACCATCTCTCTAAATCACCACTACATCACCAACACTTACCACCATCACCTCACCATCAGTCACCATCACCATTATCAGTGAGGGGTGTGGCTCTAACTGTCGCCCCAGGTGTAAAGTGATGGGGTGCCCTTGGCTCTGGCACCTTGGCACTCAGGTATTTAACGACTCATTAGTGCTATTAGTGCCATTTTGTTCCCCCCAATCACCTGTTAGTTTCCCATAACTGTTTTCTTATTAGTTTTGGGTCGTTATTTAAATGTTATTGAAGGATATATTATTTTTTTTGTTTATTAATTTATTTGTTTTTGTGTTTTTATTATTTATTATTTATTTTTTGTTTTTCATGTATTTTTGTAATATTTTCTTTTAATCTTGAGACATATAATTTATATATTTTTCTTCGTTTCTCATTTATTATCTTAAAATTATATCAAAGTTGTGGACAGTTTCTTCCTTCTCACGCCGTCGATTATATTATCAATTAGCTCACCTTAAGATATTGGAGCTAATTAATAGTACTGTCAAGGTTTAACTCCGGGCTAATAACTCACGGTGAAGAACTGGCCGGAGGAGGTGTGTGTGTGTGTGTGTGTGTGTTTATATATTATCAAATTAGAAACTCGTGAGTGTTGGGTTGGGATGGTTAATAGGGATGTGACTGGATGGTTAATAGGGATGTGACTGGATGGTTAATAGGGATGTGACATCTTTACGGGAAATTATTGGGGCAAATATTTTAAGCAGGATGATGGAGCTTCTCTTATGCAAATTGGTGACTTAGATATTTATAGTCAATACTGAGCCGAGCCAGTAGCTTACAGCAGTGGGTGGGGGGTGACAACAGAGGCAACAAAGGTGGTGTCAGCAGTAGTTGTGGGTAGTGTTGGTAGCAGCAGTGGTTGGTGTCAGCAATAACAGTGGGTGGTGTCAGCAGCAACAGTGGGTGGTGTCAGCAGCAACAGTGGGTGGTGTCAGAAGCAGCAGTGGGGTGGTGTCAGCACTAGCAGTGGGGTGGTGTCAGCAGTAAGAGTGGTTGGTGTCAGTAGTGGCAGTGATTGGTGTCAGCAGTGGCAGTGGTTGGTGTCAGTAGTGGCAGTGGTTGGTGTCAGCAGTGGCAGTGGTTGGTGTCAGCAGTCACAGTGGGCGGTATCAACAACAGCAGTGAATGGTGTCACCACAATCATTATTTCCACCACCCATCACCACAACATCCCACCAACACCATTACCCAACACCACCACCAGAACCAACTACCAGCACCACCACCACCATCATCACCAGCACTAACATCAACACCACCGCCACCAACATCACTAACAACAACAACAAACTACTAATACATTAAGTTAATAACTAACAAAGTGAGCTAAAAAAATAAGAAAAACAAAAGACAAACACTTCCAGTCATTCCTTACGTCGACAATAAACAAAATGATCGTGAAGAGGGAGGCCAAACCCTTAAATCGTCTATACTTCTACATAAAACTCTCCAATACATAAAATTTTGTGTTTTGGTTATCATCAGTTGGTGGTCTTGATATCTAAAATTATTATGAGTTACTTAAATTCACTTTAATTATCTACGCGTATAAGAGCACCCGATCTTTGTTGACAGTCGCCGATCTGTGGGACTTCGGGACTAAAACATTTATGAAAACTGACCTAAACTAATCTAACATAACTAGACTGTCAAAACTTACTTTAGATCATGATCCCCTTAGAATATACTCGTGGTGTAGTCTCACAGGGAAAGGCTAAGATTTTAAATACTGTACAAACGTCTATTAATGAGTATAAGATAATTGTGTTCAGAAGCCTTACTAAATCAGAATATCCTAAAGGCCGACTTACTCACTTGTCAAGTAGACCAGTCGACTGCACTCGAGTGAGGTGCCAAATGGAGCCGGGTGAAGCCTTGTAAGAAAGATATGACCCTAACCTTTGACCTTTTGACCTCAAGGACATAATGGGTCTGGGGGTGTCAAGTTAAATATACAAAACAAATATGAGAGTCTTGGTAATTGGGGTTCTCAAGGTATGATAGCTGGTGATTATATAGACAATCATAAATAAAATGTGACTAAAATATACGGAAATAATCATACGGGAAGAAGTACGAAATTGTATAATATATAGTAATAAAATACAACTTTAAAAAATTTAACTACCCGTAAACTGTCTTTAACAACTTCATCGACACTAACCTAACCTAACCTAACCTAACCTAACCTTTCAACATCATATTCAAACTTGACCTTTACTTTTATTAACTTACTAAAATTGTTTACATTTCGTGCGTCTCATTAAGTAGAGGAACAAACTACATATTGTGGGTGTCTCAGTGTGACCATTACTACACACACACGACACTTCATTCAGGTTATTATATATCTCGAGTGTAGACAGAAGGAATCAAGCTGGGCGACGACCCTAAGATGAACAACAGCCTGGAGTAAAGACCAGTGCCTACACCTTCACCACAACACCCTGGAGCAGTAAGCCCAGTGCCTATACCTTCACCACAACACCCTGGAACTGTAAGCCCAGTGCCTACACCTTCACCACAACACCCTGGAACTGTAAGCCCAGCGCCTCCTCCTCCACCTCCACCACAACACCCTGGAGCAGTAAGCCCAGCGCCTCCTCCTCCTCCTTCACCACAACACCCTGGAGCAGTAAGCCCAGCGCCTACACCTCCTCCACCACAACACCCTGGAGCATTAAGCCCAGCGCCTCCTCCTCCTCCTTCACCACAACACCCTGGAGCAGTAAGCCCAGCGCCTCCTCCTCCACCTCCACCACAACACCCTGGAGCAGTAAGCCCAGCGCCTCCTCCTCCACCACAACACCCTGGAGCAGTAAGCCCAGCGCCTCCTCCTCCTCCTCCACCACAACACCCTGGAGCAGTAAGCCCAGCGCCTCCACCTCCACCACAACACCCTGGAGCAGTAAGCCCAGCGCCTCCTCCTCCACCTCCACCACAACACCCTGGAGCAGTAAGCCCAGCGCCTCCTCCTCCACCTCCACCACAACACCCTGGAGCATTAAGCCCAGCGCCTCCTCCTCCTCCTTCACCACAACACCCTGGAGCAGTAAGCCCAGCGCCTCCTCCTCCACCTCCACCACAACACCCTGGAGCAGTAAGCCCAGCGCCTCCTCCTCCACCACAACACCCTGGAGCAGTAAGCCCAGCGCCTCCTCCTCCTCCTCCACCACAACACCCTGGAGCAGTAAGCCCAGCGCCTCCTCCTCCACCACAACACCCTGGAGCAGTAAGCCCAGCGCCTCCTCCTCCTCCTCCACCTCAACACCCTGGAGCAGTAAGCCCAGCGCCTCCTCCTCCACCACAACACCCTGGAGCAGTAAGCCCAGCGCCTCCTCCTCCTCCACCACAACACCCTGGAGCAGTAAGCCCAGCGCCTCCTCCTCCACCACAACACCCTGGAGCAGTAAGCCCAGCGCCTCCTCCTCCTCCTCCACCACAACACCCTGGAGCAGTAAGCCCAGCGCCACCTCCTCCACCATAGCACCAAACTGCTTGTCCCATTATGCTAATTAAGTTGAGGGAAAACAAATGCGGGTGTAAAGTGCCACACTGCCACGCTCATTAGCCGAGGTGACGACAACCGTGCCAAGCGGTGCCAAGCGACGCCAAGTGATGCCAGACGATGCCAAGTTTGATGCCAGGCGATGCCATGTGATGCCGAGCGCTGCCAGGCGATGCCAAGTGATGCCAAGTTTGATGACAGGTAATGCCAAGTGAATCCAAGCGTGGTTGACAAGTAATGTCAGGCGATACAAAAGGACACCGAGCGATACTGAGCGATGACAAGCGATACGAGGCGATATTGAGCGATATTAACTAATACTGAGCGATTCTAGGCGATGCCGCATACTGTAAGGTCGGGGTGGCCAACCTTTTGTGTGATGTGATCTACTTTTCCACAGTTACCTTGATGTGATCTACCAGCCTAATATTCACCCATAACACCCTCCTCCCAGTGCCATAAAATGCGCAGATTCGGAGAGAGAGAGAGAGAGAGAGAGAGAGAGAGAGAGAGAGAGAGAGACATGACAAAAGCATACATTTACTTTACAAATGAGATGGTTGGCATTGCATGTTGACTGCTAGCCTCAAGCAAGCATCCAGGTGTTCATCTGTGACGGTATTTGGATTTGATGTGTTTCATGTGTGAAAATGTTGATTCACAAAGGCAGGTTGACCCAAAAAATGCTGTTAGGTACAGTTGGGGACATTTCCGACTAGTACACTCAGTGTTGTCAATCCATTATTTCCGTGAGGTGTGAACCCAGAGAGTATCTGAACGCGAATCCGAAGCCTGTAAGTTACTCGGTGAGACGTGAGGTGCACACAGCAGCCATGGACCACAATGATATAATGTGACTCATTACATGGCCCGGCAACGTTGACATACAGTATTGATGTACAGTAGTATGGACGCCTTTAACGTGGAGTGAATAATACCTGTCCTGCAGTGGACAATGTAAGGCTGAAACAGTTGGTTACACAATATAAATCTACCTCTTTATTTATCCTCAAGCAAAGTGTAAGAGACGTTAGTATAGTGCCAGGCTTTATGGAGTGTGGTGTGGTGGTGGCATATAGTGCGTCTTATCCTCACTATATATCACCTTTAATCTTAACTATACACCATAATAATACAACAACAGGTAAATAATCAATATAAACGTTCAGGAAATATAAATACAACTTCCAAAAACTATTGGGTATACCACCTCGTGGTGGCCTGACGGACTGTTGGCACCGTCGGGCTCTGTGGGGCTTAGGTCAAGACTCACCCGGGCTGATCACCCGTGTGGGACTGTTGTGCTGGTGATCCTGGTAAGTGAGGACTGGTGCCATCCGCTCACCACTGCGGTTGGCACCAAGAATCACAGACCAGGATCAGCTAACTCTTAAAAGGAAACAGAAGTTGTTGCTTTTTCAGCACACGTAAATTTACAAGTGTTGTGTACCGCCCATTGTGTGTAAACAACTACTGAAAGGAAACAAGCAAATTTGAGTTTTAGCCAAAAGTTGAGTTCCTATCTGACCTAAAAACGTAAGTCATGTTTTAAAACATAATCGGTATATATTATAGACCTATAACAGTAATATATAATTCTCACAAGAGAGCGGTGGGGGGGGATGTGATCATATATCTATTGAGGTGAATTTTTCTAATGATTGCCAAATATGTCACGACTGGCAGTCGTATTGTAGTAGTGAGAGTTCTTGGGCTTAAAGAATACAGAACACATCCTAAGGAACAGGAAATTGAATTAAGAATAGATTAAATCTTCTCTTTACTGAGAATACTTTAATTAAAGTAGCGAACACCCCACTTCGTTGTCCAACTTGATGTGATCAGAACACTTTTATTTCAGGGAACAGATCTCTAAATCACTGTAGAAATTTACCTCTACTTAACCACCTGACACCAGCATAGGTCAGAGAGCTCTGCTTCATTTTCTTCTCGCTGAGATAGGAACAGCCGCCTCTGAAGACTTCATTGCTTAGGGCAATGTTCTGGCTTCACAATGAGGAAGGACTTGTTGGCGTTTGGGTGGTGCCCTATTTGTGGACCCCGTGATGTTACCAGGTCCCACCATTTTTTTTATGTCCTCCACTTTTCCTGCTCCTGTAAGGCCATCAGCGTACGCCACTTGCTTGACCTCAGTTGTTTCAAATTTTATTGTGTGTTGGCACTGATAGGCCTATTGCGTACGTTGCCATTGCAACAGGGTCCCCCTGCGTTGTTCCCTCGGTTGACTGTATGATGGTATCACCTCTAGGAGCCTTGTTGTTTACTATATAGAGGTCTGATGGATTCCTATAGGAGTTTTCAACATACATTGCAAAGCTTGGACACTTGATCTTGATGTTGTGCAGTGCAGCCTTGCGGTTAAGTATGTTGAATGCGTTTGAAGCGTCCACCAGGAGAACGGCCTCACAATCACGCTGCTCAAATATCGTTCTCATGGCGTGAATGGCAGCTTCCCCTCCAGCCTGGTGGCCAGCACAAACTTGTAGGTTCCCTGCTGCTGCCCTAACATCATCCTTTACCACCTCCATTATGCATTTTCCGATGATCCGACTCAGCACTTCCCCCACCCCTATAGGCCTACATCCTGGATTCTTATCCAGGAGAATGGGGCGGCAGGCCGTCAGGGCATGGAGGTGTTGGCAGCACGAGGATGCCAGCTTTCTTGCAAGGACGGCAATGGCAGTGCAGAGATCACTTGCTACGGGGCCAAACTTGTTAGTGCTGAGGATGACTCTCCAACCGTTTGCATCCAGCCCTTGAGGGCCGGCACCTCCTCGAGTCTTCAGTGCCTCTTTCCACACCATCCCTCCTGTTATTTCTTCGAACAGGACAGCGTTTGGTGGGATATAGTCATCCTTAAACCTGATGCCTTCGTCTTCACTTGCAGGGGGATGTTCTTCTTTCAGTTGTTTTAATGTCTCTCTGTTTATTGGCAGAACCCCACCGGAGGATTCCTCTGTGAGAGATCTTACAGCCAAAGACACTTTTCCCACACGCATTTTGTTTCCAAACTTTCTTGCAACGTCATCGGTGTTTTGCTTTCCGTCTCCTATAAATTTTAGTCTCTCCTGCAGTGTTCTTGCTTCACATAGGAGATCATCAAGGGCCCCCTTCTGCCACAGTGTCAATCTTCTCTTCATTGCTGCCGCATTTTCTTTGTGCTTAGTCTTTGTGTGTGTCCTCTGACGGAATAGATGTGGTATTATTGCCAGTATTTGAAGAGCTAAAGGGGTAAGGAAGCAGTCCTGAGTGTAATCAGTTATGAGGCGAATCATCTCCAGAATCATTTCTTTGGTGGCCGCACACTTGGGTGGTTCAAACAGGTTAGCTGGCGACCACCTGACAATTTCTGAGTAAGTTTCTTTAACCCATATGTCCGCATTTTCCATATGCATGCCATTCCACTGTGGTGGCTGTCTCTACTACTACCACTACTACTACTACTACTAATGATAATAATAATAATAATAATAATAATATACAGTACATGTTGGTAATATCTTCAGTAAACATCTAAAGTGAATGTCTTGGGTAAATATATCAGGTAAAATAGCTCAGGTAAATATCTCAACATTTTGGTTAATTTAGGTGAATATTTAACACTTACGGCTTCCTTTAACTGAGAGATTTAGGTGAAGGTCTCAGGTGAAGGTCCTAGGTGAGTGACTGATGCGATACACCTTTTGAAGAAGACTAAAGAGTAAGGTGAGACGTAGGGGAGGGGAGATAGAGAGAGAGAAGGAGGTAGATGGTGAGAGTAGAGGTGATGATGATGATGATGATGATGATGATGGTGATGATGATGACGATGATGATGATGATGATGGTGATGATGATGATGATGAGGATGATGATGATGAGGATGAGGATGATGATGATGATGACCTCTAAAGCTGGGGTGATAAAGCTGGGGTGATAAAGCTGGGGTGATAAAGCTGGGTTGATAAAGCTAGGGTGATAAAGCTAGGGTGTTGAAGATATACTTAACACCCTAGCCTCACCATCTCCTCACCCAGGGGTCGTAGATCGTAGTAGTTATCTAGTGGCCGTCAGCAGGAGTCACCATCAATAAGGGTGACGGACGTACGGGCGCAGGTAGTGCGTGACGCCCTCATTAGCATGTGGGCACCTGACGACGCCACCTGGGCACCCGTACCCCCCCCCCCCTCCCCCCTCCTCCACCGGGTCTCCTGGTAAGGGATAGATGGGGTGCCAGATGTGAAGGGAGAGATGAGGAGAGGGGAGGAGAGGTGAGGAGAGGTTTAAGGGTGTCATGTGTTCCGGTTGAAGGGGGAGGGGAGGGGGGGTGTGTTATCTGTTGTAGGGAGGGGTGGTGGGGGTGTTATCTGTTGTAGGGAGGGGTGGTGGGGGTGTTATCTGTTGTAGGGAGGGGAGAGGGGTGTTATCTGTTGTAGGGAGGGGTGGTGGGGGTGTTATCTGTTGTAGGGAGGGGTGGTGGGGGTGTTATCTTCTGTAGG
Source organism: Homarus gammarus (assembly GCA_958450375.1). NCBI lineage: Eukaryota > Metazoa > Arthropoda > Malacostraca > Decapoda > Nephropidae > Homarus > Homarus gammarus. Next base: position 231,205 of record CAUDMG010001289.1, read on the forward strand.
GAGGGGTGGTGGGGGTGTTATCTGCTGTAGGGAGGGGAAGGGGGTGTTATCTGTTGTAGGGAGGGGTGGTGGGAGATGCTGTAGACAGAGATAAGGGGAGGGTAAGGGTGTTGGAGATGTGCTAATGGTTAAGGGAGGTAATGAAAGGGGGTGTAGGTTCAAGGAAACTCCATTTCTATTTGGGAGTAAATTAATCCAACACATTCATTAGGATTGGGGCCCATTAAGTGTAAGAACCCATTAGGAGTATGATCCATCAGAGATAAGACCCATCAGGATTGTGGTCCCATCAGGAAAAAAGTCCATTAGGGGTGGAGCCCATCAGAGGTAAGGGCCATTAGAAATGTGGCCCATCAGGTAAAAAGGCCATTATCGGTGGAGCCCATCAGAGATAAGGCCCATTAGGATTGTGGCCCAAAAGATAAAAGATCTATTAGATATGTGGAAGCAGGTAGGAGTGTGGCCCATCATATGTAAGGGCCCATTAGAGTTGTGGCCCATCTGGATTGAGGCCTATTTCTTTACTCCCTTATGAAACAACGAATTCAGCTTCTGTCACCCCGCCCCCTACGCACCACCTTCTTGCTACCTTAACTACGCTTTAGTTTTTTTCTCTTTAATATGCCCCTTCTCTTCTCTATCCCCGTAGGTGATGAACTACAGCTTCTGGTAACACAATCCTCTCATCTTGTCTCACCTTCAGCTCTAACGTGTGTTTCCTGACTCAAGGAGTAAAAAAACTTTCCCCAACTTGCCAGGTCATTCTTCCGCCACACCGAGAGTATTTTGATTTCATGTACGAGTTATTATTCTGCTTCTTTCATCTTATTTGTTTTCTATTTGATCGTCTTTTTCGTTACCACGTATTGCAACTTAATCTATACTGGTCAATGATTTCAATTTAGAGAAAAAGTTGTTTAGTGAAATTTAAACACGACTTATCAGTGACTAACGACGTTTACAACAACTATAAGAAGAAATTACTTGGCCATCACAAACTGCCAGTGTTGATGCATGGGGCAGGTGAAGGTAAACACAACAGACTCCACACAGCAGCAGGGAATGATGTACAAGACTCAGAGGACTTAATAAACTGGTAATGAATATATATTGTGAATTACATTGACAAAAATAGAGTTTTGTATAAGATAAGTCAATGAATAATTTATATCTGACATAGAGGAAATATAAACCCCGTTATCAACAGGAAACAAAAACAGATACGAACTCTAATTACACATTTGGGAGAGGACTTATTGCCTTAGGATAGCATCTGATCCCTTGTTTAAGAGAGGCACTTAGTCCTGCTGTATACCGTCCTGTGGTGGGAGACCTGACACCCTATACTAGTTGGTCTTGTGAAATATAGAGTCGGATCCCTGACCTAGGTACTACAGTATACTACTGTAGGGAACATGATTTGGTATACAAGAATATAAAAGATGTATAATCTCTTATTCTGGTTAAACGCGGCTTTTGTTACTTTCTTGAAATAAAATATAGTTTGATTCTCTAACGTTAAGCCTTTATACCAGTAATTAAAGATGAGATTCCTTACTCTGGTCAATAATGGGGTTAACGTTTTATATTGAACAGGATGGTTCGCTTGACTTTTTAATCTTGTAAAATAAACATTCTCACAGGCTGTGGGTAAAATAAAGCTTCTGAAAAATTTTTCTAAGAGAAGGATAGGATATAATCCTGTGAACGAGTGAGACCGGTCACCTGCCTATCATCTTCACTGTGGCAGCGTATAACGTCAGGTTCATTCTGGACGACTGTTTGTGTAACGTCATTCGCTACTGACACGAGACGGGTGGTCACATGGGCCTCAGTCCTAATGGAACGTATCGTAATGGGTCCCAGTCCTAATAGTTAGGTTAGGTCAAGTTAGGGTGGGTCTAATTATAGGACTGGGGCCCATTAGGATTAAGTCGTGGGTGCCAGTGGCTTCATTATAAATATTCAAAGCTATGTATTGAAACAAGACATCTTGTAGGTAGTAGGCAGCTACCAAACAGGGAAGTACTACCGCCTGGGAAGATATTGGAAGCATAATGTGTTGTCTAATGGTAGACCCTGCTGCCATATGGCATCACGATAATTGTGACCAAGTCCCAGGTTGCCTATCTGTCTTTCTGCCTCATTTACACACAATTGCAGGGTCTTAATTGTTTCTCTTACATGACAACACAACATACATACAGCGTTTCTCACTATTGATTTTGTTTTGTATTTATTTATTATTATTATTATTTTTATTATTAAAATTATTATTTTTTGTTATTATTTTCTTAGTTATTTTATTATCATTGTTGTTGTTGTTGTTATATTTACGTCCCCAGGCCCTGATGTGGGTCATTGACCTGTGTTCTGGTGGGCTAATCCCGTAAAAAAAAAAAGGTCAATATATCAAATGGTTATAAATATCTGTGGAGAGTTTGAACAAAACAATCCTCTATTATGTCCAGATAAAACATTCACCCCTTCCTTCAGGTTGTATACGGTGGTGGATCTCTCCTGAGAGATAGTAACTTCCTCACATTATCAGTGAAAAAGGTGTAATATACTTCTCTATTTTGAACTGAACTACGAAGTTTATGCCTTTATTCAGGTGAAACAGGGTATTGGATCCCCATCAACGTGAATTAACAGATCCAATCATGCCCAATTAAGCTCTCGAACGGTCCGCCGGCAGTTAGAACTTGGCTAACGACCCACTATCACCCGAACATGCCTACAGTGACCTTCTTGCAAGCTGCCAATTGCCGAAGATAACAGCCCTCTCGCTGCCTACCGATTAGCCGCGATAACTTCCCTGCAAACTGCCGGTTAATGGTCGAATGAGGTGATTCACAGCCACCTAGCAGCTGACTAACGGAAACCCGTCCCTTCGTCGTCCCTAAGATGTATGCGGCGATATTTTTTCCTTGTGACTAGAGATAAGAGAATCTCCCGGTGGCAGGTCAAACAGGCCCCAACCTAACCTAACCTAACCTAGCCTAACCTAACCATTAAGAATTGGGGCCCAGAAATGCTGTCACCCATCAGAACTGGTCACCATTAGAAGCAATATCTCTCCTTAGGTTTATCCATCTGTCTGTACCCGCACTCGTTACCACCACGGCTTTGACGGCCTCTGCCCCCGATAGGTTCCAATGGGGGTGACTAGGGGAAAGGGTTGAATCTAAGGGGTGAGAATACGCATTACAGCTCACCATTACAATACTGATTCGATTACATGAGTTTCTATTAACTATTGTTCAGTTAATTTTGAATCTTAGTTTACATGATCCGGTTAATATACAAATAACTTCTCTTAAAATCCGGTTAAGACAATCCTTTCATTCACCGGACCTCGTTACTGTGGAAAGCAATTTGTTGGTACCAATTATCACGGTACTAAGGCCTTTGTGTTGGTGTTGGACGTGATGGTGTTGGACGTGATGGTGTTGGACGTGATGGTGTTGGACTTGATGGTGTTGGACGTGATGGTGTTGGACGTGGTGGTGTTGGACGTGGTGGTGTTGGACGTGGTGGTGTTGGACGTGGTGGTGTTGGACGTGGTGGTGTTGGACGTGGTGGTGTTGGACTTGATGGTGTTGGACGTGATGGTGTTGGACGTGATGGTGTTGGACGTGATGGTGTTGGACGTGATGGTGTTGGACTTGGTGGTGTTGTACGTGATGGTGTTGGACGTGATGGTGTTGGACGTGATGGTGTTGGACGTGGTGGTGTTGGACGTGATGGTGTTGGACGTGATGGTGTTGGACTAGATTTTACACTTGGCCGTATCGGGGAGAGTTCCAACACACACACACACACACACACACACTAATTAGATTATATATTCTAGTAAATACAGCTAATTATATTATAAATTTTGTTAGGTATTTCATTAATTACATAGACTAGAACAGGTAATGTTTTTAAAGTGATTAGTTACCTTTCGTCTGTATTGTACCTTCATGTTAAACCGGATCATTTACCTGTACAGTATTCGGACTTGGAAGGTGAAATAGAAGTGTGGGATGGAGTGAGTTGATATGGGTTAGTGTGGGTTATAGTGTGGGTTATAGTGTGGGTTGGCGTGGGTTAATGTGGGTTGACGTGGGTTGGTGTGGGTTGACGTGGGTTAGTGTGGGTTGACGTCGGTTGGTGTGGGTTGGCGTGGGTTAGCGTGGGTTAGTGTGACTTAATTAACTTGTCTTAGATGAACAAAGCGACAGATGCTAAAACAAACCTGAGATCCGGGGTTGAAACATGAAATGGATCCGGGTACGAAGCAATTAACATAATGGGTTCGAAATATACTCACTAGTTGTGACCTGGTACTAGTAAATGATTTCAGCTAGTAGATACGAGACACTAGCTAGTAGATACCATAAATAATATAGTAGATCTCACCAGGTACTTGTAAATACCATACCCTATACGTAATACCAGCTACCTAGTACAGACATAAAAGGTACTTATGATATACCACAACTACCGAGTCGATACTACCAACTACTGAAAAATTCCGTAAATTAAGTAGTAGAAGTAGATGACCCCGAGAGAGAGAGAGAGAGAGAGAGAGAGAGAGAGAGAGAGAGAGAGAGAGAGAGAGAGAGAGAGAGAGAGAGAGAATTGGTTTGTTTACCTGTTGGGGAAAATTACGAAGCCGTGTGCCCAGGTTTAGGGGAAAAATGTCAGGTAATATCCCCGCCACTCCTCCACACTGGGTAGTTTACTTTGGTAGTGAGGCTGGTGGCGGGGTAATTGGGAATATTTTTTCTTTTCTTCTACGTTATCTCTTCTTTTATCTGTCTCTTTTATTCGCTGTTTTGTTTGTGTCTCTCTCGTAGTGTTAGCGAAGTGTTACATGTCACGCCTAATTATCTGTAGCGTAAAGGTACTACTACTACTACTACTACTAATAATAATAATAATAATAATAATAATAATAAAAGAAAAAACAAGGAGACAAGAATAAGAACAACAAAAACAACACCAATAACAAGAAGGACAAGAAAAAAGAACAATAAGAAAAATATTAAATCTATCTCACATATTCTCAAAAACAGAAGAACATATTCTCGTCTTTTTTATCCGCCTTACGCTTCCTTCCTCTTTCTTCTTCCTCATTTATTGTCTCATATCACAGTTTATCTTCCCTTCTCTTATTGTTCTCTAGGTATGTCATTCTTAACTACAATTCCTTCTTATTTATCGTGTTTATTCCTTGTTTTCTTATGTCGTTCTTTGCTTGACTCTACTTATGTGTACTGTTTGTATACCTGCACTTAACAACCCCCCCCCCCCCCCCCACTCAACACACTTGAAGAACCTAAAAAAAAAAAAATATTCCTCTCCCTACATATTTTATCTGAGAGGGATGAGAGGGAGCGTCCATAAATAATGAAGGGGGAGCAGCGACCCCTCTACTCCCCCCCACCCTATATGTTATCAGGAGGGGAGAGGGGGGGGGGACCTTTGTACATAGCGGGGCAAGATGAATGACTACCCCCATTACGGAGAGTTTAGCAAGGGGCGGACACTTCTCATGCCAATATATAGGACCAGGCCAGCAGGGGGTTGAGCTAGAAGGGGATTTGGGAGAGGGGATGAGAGGAGGAGGAGCAGGGGGACGGGGGGGAGAGGAGGGGGACGAGGGGGAGAGGGAAGGATGTGTAAGGTTGGAAGGAGGGGTAAGTAGGGGAGAAGAGGCATGAAGAGGGGATGGTTAGGAGAGGTGAGGAGAGGGGAGAAGGAGTGTAAAGAGTAGAGGGGTAAGATATAAGGATGGGAGAGGGGTGAAGGATGAGGAGTGGAGGAAACCACGGTGAGAAGGAGAATGAAAGGGATAAGGGTGAGGAGGCGAGGGGAGGGGTAAGAAGGGGAGAGTAGAGGCGCTGGGATGGATTAGGTGACGACGGTGGGTTAGGTGAAGTAGGTTACTGAGGTGGCGACAACCCTGCCCCCTCCCCCCCCACCCCCACACACACATGTATTTAATCCACATGTCCGTGTCGCCGAGATGGTGTTGCCTCACCATTATCACCATATTACAGTGAGTTATGTCTCTATTGTGCTCTGGTGGCGCACATCGACCAGTCACCACCACTTAAGCCTTTCGCGCCGACTGCAACACTTTATAATTTTATTGTGGTTAGGATGATTTTATTCAGCTTAAGGAAATCTCCCGCAACCAAAGGGTTAAGACTACAGATGGCCCCGTCCCCTCACGACGCTCTTCAAAAGTGGGGTGCTTCCCTGTCAGGTCCCCGAGATGTGCTATAGAACGTCGAAAGGAGGGCCGCCATGCTGATGTCAGGACTCCTGCAACACTTGAAGCACCCAGAGAGATTAGAACACTGCTGTTGCCCAGCTTATACTATGGACGGGCAAGCGGTGATTAATGGATATATCTATAAGCCTCAGAAGACATTACTCAGTCGAGTGTTAATACTTGGTACTAGCGGACACCCTCACTATTAAAGGTCACTGCCTCAGGTTAAATGAACTTGCAAGTTCAGACAATTGTCAGGGCAAACTTATTTGGTGTGAGAGTTGTAAACTCTAGGAATAATCTGTCTTTGAGTGTTGTGACAGCACAAAGTGTGAACTCATTATTTTGAAACCAGACTTGACCAACACTGGGGCAGGTACAGATACATTTTGGAATCAGTACTTGTCAACAGTGTGCAGCAGAGACGTGACCGACCACCCAAGCTGTTAGCAGGTCGTTCAATGGAGAAGAGGATAAAGTAAGGCTAAAACAGTGTCTATTTACCGTCTTTCTTGTGTGCAAGTCAGCCCCATGAACGTCTTTCTTGACTGGCTGACGTATTAACTTGCTGGGAAAATTTTTCTCTCAAGCCCCTGGCCCGCTCACTACCCTTCATAGAACATCGTTGAGGGACGGAGATAAAGCGTTTACCTGTATGTCTTTGTCAGTTTAATACAGTGAACAGAGGAAACAGCGGATACCATCAAGAGGTCTGGTTCAGAGGTAAATCTTCCATAACTCCTACAACAACAGTATTTTTGGCCCCAACAGTCAAGACACCAAAAGTCAAAGGTCATAGGAAGCAAAAAAATACGCCAAGAACATTACTCCCTAGGTGCCATCATCATCACCTGGCCAAGGGAAATATAATGGTTTGTGCAGACCAGAATCCAGATACTTGAAGGACTCCAAAAAATGACCCAAACACTGAACTGTAATAATCCAGCTGTACAGGTTATACTATGATGTATTGTACTTGGTGATGCCAACTCACGCCGGCTGGTGCCTATACACCGAATATGAATATTGTAACTCTCTCCATTCTAGAGTTGTCCTAACATAACCAGCGGACATACTTATGTCTTTTGGGAAAATGAGTTTATTTCACAAACAGTTTTCATTTATCTCAAACCGAATTTCCCTCTATAAAGTGATCTGTTTATAAGATGAATTCAAAATTTAAGCGACGAAATCTTTTCAGAAAAATGTTTAACGTCACTTCAGTGTTGAGTGAGGAGTAGCGTCGAGCATCCAGGGCTGTTAGTGGCTGTCACACTGGAGACGACTCTTTCCTGGATGAACTTCAGGAATGACCAGCAGGCGGTGAGTGTTTGGGAAACACCAACAGAGTATTCAGTCAGAGCAACACTTGGCTACCCTTGTGACCTACAGGTACCCGACGTATTTATGTAGATGAAACACAAAATTATATTATCGCTTGTTATTTCTGCATAGTTTAAGTGAAATCCAATCTGTATTTATCTGTCTGAAAAAGACTACACATAGTGGATACAATGTCGCTGGCATACAGTGACAAGACAGTTAAGATCATAACTTCATCAGCTGGGAGGAGAGTGTTGTGCTTTAAGTGGTTGTCGACGTCATGGTTGATGCTCGGAAACAATATCTATCAGCTGCACGAGGCTCTAATTTCTGTCAGGTTTGGATGAACTGTGAACAATGTTATGAATTCTCTGTTAGTGTTGTTTGTGAGTTATTGTACAAGATCAAGTAAGTCAAGTACACCGATCATATAGGTTCGTCCTGAGGGACCAGTGATAGAGGCTCAACACTGCTGTAAGATGTTTCATTATGTTAAGAACAACAAAGACATCAACCGCGGCAATGCTGTGTTGTCACTTGGTCTTTGAGCTCATGATCCGTACATCTGACTGTATCATTTATATTAAGGAGCAAAGAAGATCCCTACGTAGCCTCTCTCGGTAACGTTCCACATTTCCACAAAGTGAATATTGCAAAGCTTCGAAAGTTTTTTGTTTGAAGCTTCACTTTTCTCTTGGACATGAAGAATTCTTTATTTTGTTTTACACCAAGACGAGTCCATTTCGAACAGTATTCACATGAATCACCTGAGATGTAGTTGAGGTCATCCCACGGCTTACGTAGTTAATGTAATGCATCTTTCTCCTTCCACGAGCAGCCGCACATACTAACTATCTTGACACAACTCCGTCGCATCATTGGACAACCAGTTTTGAGGTGTGTAAAGTTCAGATGTTGACATGGCGCACCTCACAACTCACCTTTGGTCACGGATTATAAGTTTTCTCCGGTAATTTTGTTTTCCTCTTGAGCTCCTGAGTCATGTTTATTGTCACCTACCTCGAGAGACGTGAAATGATCTTCTTAACCACAGATTCATCTTTTTTCCTCCAGGTTTATACATAATTACTACGGACAGATTGATCGCTCTTGTTGTTGTCTGTGATCTCCCGACATTACTGTCCAGGCAGATGAAGCTCACATACGATATTGCGTCTGATCATCCCTGCCATGTCCGTCAGTAGCTCGTGCTAAATTGCTCAACTCGTACACGGTGGGAGTGTTCGGTGTCAGGTCGGTGCTGCTGAGGATGAATGTCGCTAGACCGTATTCTTCATCAGAGCAGCACGGGAAAGTTACCGTCGCTCTCAGAAGAAAATGATGCAAAAACGGTGCTGCAAATGTCTAGAAGAAAAGTTAATTTAATATTTGTTCTACTTTTTTGTGTGAAAAGCAATACAGCGTCTAAAGACAATATATCACGTGTACCAAAACATTTATATTGAGGATCACGATAATTAGACGAGGATACAGCCAGAGTAACATCTTAACACCTCACAAAAGTTCTACTACACACACACCATGAAACAATTGAGACATCTTTCACTTAACCAACTTGTTTACTGTGCTAGGGTAGTTAGAACAGGTTGTATAAGACTGTGAGTTAAGTGAAATTGGTTAAGTTGGAATATATTGATCTTTAACTTGTGAAGCATCAGTGTAAGGCGCTGAGTACTGCACCAACTTGTATAACCTCGACGATAACTGACCCGGACTTGTCACATCACAACCAAAGTGTTTTAATGAGACGAACAATGAAGGATAAAATATTGGATAGGTCATAACACAATAAACCTGGACATGTGAATAATATCTTGCTGTTCCTGTCATCGGGTACACGTTGTTCAGCCCAGTAACTACTATACGTAAGACCGTCATAACTCAAGAGGTCAACTTAAAATCCCTCTTGTTCTCGATATACAACACTCTACATTCTGATATACCTCTAGTATAGTACTGTTTGGTCTTCCTCACGTCTATTCTCAGTTAAGATGGGAGACAGAGACGTGAGAATAGGTTATAAGGAGAGACATATGACAGGAGGTACAGGACAGAGAAGACAATAAACATAGACAGGAGAGAGACGGATGGTTGACGTTCATCTCTCACACTACCGGTATGTGAGCCAGACTTGGGTCGTGTGCCTCAAGATGTAGAGTAAAGGAAGTGGTATAAATTTAAGACAAAACGAATTTTTTTTTTCATTATTTAGTTTTTCAAGACATCCACTCAGTCAATCTATCACCCGGTTAATCAGCCACCAAGACAGTCAACCAGTCAATCCAAGAGCTAGTTGATCAACCAACCAATCAGATATACACTCATCCAGTTAATCAGAGAGTCAATCAACTAATGAGCCAGTAAGTATTAAAACAGGGCTATCACAGCACAACAGACAGGTGGCCTCGGTGTTATTCTCAACGGCATCAGTGAATATCTCTTGTGAGTCTTCATTATTATCACACAACAACAACAACAACAATAAACACACAAGTCGTTACAGTTTATACACTTATTTGAGAAAAAGCTCTAACAGTAAGCAGATACAACATTATTAAGCTCTGAACAACTTGTTATAATGACGCAATGAAAAGGTAATCACAGCAAAAGAAAATGACAATATACGGGAGACGAGAATTATATATATATATATATATATATATATATATATATATATATATATATATATATATATATATATTAGGTACTAAATATTAACATAGTCTATTTTTGTTTGATCTTTTGTTTATAAGTTACGTGATGGACGTTGTTGTTATTGTTGGGGTGCCAGAGTAACGATGAGTCAGGGAGAGTCTTGATGGTAGGGTTGCGTGTTGCTGGAATGTAACACAATAACTAGGGGTTAATTTCGCTTTACTGAGAGTGAGGACCTCCCGGCCTTGACCTCTTACGTTTATATTTTCATCTTTACACAGGTAATCTAGATGAATGGAAAGAAAATGTTCTAAATCGCCTTAGCATCGTTGATAAACAGTCGGAGGAACTGTTTTATGAGTGAGGTAGTTCTGCCACCCGGGAGGTGAAAGGGAGACTCACGTTGTCCAGGGGATTTAGCCTGGTATACGTAACTATCGTTGTATATGGTTTCGTAATTGCTCTGGGACTATACCGTAATTAGACTGGAATATCGTGTATGTAGAGGCCGAGAGCATCTGGAGTGTAGCGGGAGGTGGGGGTCTTCTTCCCGTAACCGCTCAGCATCTGGCGGCGAGGAGCGAAGAGAAGGAGGGAGGAGTAGATCGGGGGGGGGGAGAGGGGGGTGTGTTGGAGGAAAGGTAAGGAAGGGATGGAGGGAAGGACGGTAGGGAGGGACTAGGGGGAAGGAAGAGAAGGGGGAGGGGCGGCTGGGAGAACGCGGTCTCAACCATAGCTGCTCCCTAACACGTGAAAATGACAATGTTTGTAAAGCTAAGTGAGCTCCGAGCCTCACATGCCGCGCCTCGCTTCCACAGACCTTCGTTCACTCCCAGAATTCTCAAACTGTAATTTACCAACTGTCTACCACTTAACACACACACACACACACACACCGACACACATACAATTCACCACACACGACACGCTTTAATTCCAGTCGACCATATGAGGGCAGGAATTTGTTCAGGAGTTTGTTTATTGTGGAAATGAATGAATACAGACGGTGTGTGGTGAAAGAGGGTGCTGGCGGCGGCGGGGAAGTTGGCAGCGTTTCCGTGAAGTGAGGTGAAGGGCCGCCTCCGCTGACAACTTTATCTCTCTCTAACAGATCGCCACGACTCACCCAGCCCGCCAGCCACTCAGCCACCTAGCCCCTCAGCCCGCCAGCCACTCAGCCACCCAGCCCGCCAGCCACTCAGCTACCCAGCCCGCCAGCCACTCAGCCAGTCCGCCACTCAGCCAGTCCGCCACTCAGCCCGCCAGCCACTCAGCCACCCAGCCCGCCAGCCACTCAGCCCGCCAGCCGCTCAACCACCCAGCCAGCCACCCAGCCCGCCACTCACTCAGCCACTCAACCCGCCAGACACTCAGCTACCCAACCCGCCAGCCACTCAGCCACCCAGCCAGCCACCGAGTCACTCAGCCAGCCACTCAACCACCCAGCCCCTAGCCACTCAGCCAGCCAGTCCGTCAGCCACTGAGCCATCCAGCCAACCACTCAATCAGCAGGGCCACCCAGCCAGGTAGCCACCCTGTCACCCACTCAGCCGACTAGCTAACCACTGCCACCCAGCACTCAGCCACCCAGGACCCATTCAGCCAACCAACAACCCAGCCATCCGCTCAGCCTATCAGCCAGCCGGTCACTAAACCACTCAGGCAGCCAATCATTCGCTTAGCCAATCAGACACCTAGCCACTCAGTCAGCCAGCAACTCAGCCAGTCAAGTAGCCAACCAATCAGCCAACCACTCAGCTACCCAGCCATGACACCTAGCCACTCAGCCACTTAAAGACCCAGACAGCCACTTAGTCAGTTAGTGAACCAGAGAGCTAGTTCCTCAGCTAGTAAGTCAGTGATGTAGTCGTGGCCAGGATACAGACACATCTGGCAAGTTAGTAACGGGTGCGGTCAAAAGCGGAGTTCCCCAGGGATCTGTATTAGGCCCTCTGCTGTTTGTTATATTCATTAATGATCTTGATTTAGGTATAACTAGTAGGATTAGTAAATTTGCAGATGATACCAAAATGGGGAGAGTGATAAATTCAGACAGTGACTTTGAACACCTTCAAAGAGATCTAGATACCTTACATGAGTGGTCAGTAGACTGGCAAATGAATTTTAATACTGATAAATGCAAGGTACTACAGATAGGGAAGACGAATACAAACGTTAAGTATAAACTAGGTAACACGGAAATAGAAAACTCAGGTTGTGAAAAAGATCTAGGTGTATTTGTTAGCTACGACTTGAAACCTAGAAAACAATGTATTAGCGTTCGCAACAAGGCAAACAGGATTCTAGGGTTCATATCTAGGTCTGTGAGTAACAGAACTGCTGACGTTATCTTGAAACTTTACCTAGCATTAGTGAGGCCACACATGGATTATGCGGTTCAATTCTGGTGTCCTTATTATAGAATGGACATAGATTCTTTGGAGAGAGTACAAAGGAGAATGACAAAAATGATCCATAATATTAGAAACCTTCCATATGAAGAAAGACTGAAAAGCTTAAGCTTGCATTCATTAGAGAGGCGTAGAGTTAGGGGAGATATGATAGAGGTGTTCAAGTGGGGAAGTGGGATTAACAAGGGTAAAATGGAAGATGTTCTGAAGCTCAGTAATAACGAAATAACTAGAACAGATGGCCATAAATTAGATAAATTCCGATTCAGAAAGGATATAGGCAAGCACTGGTTTGGTAATAGAGTTGTGGATATGTGGAATAGGCTACCGAGTGCTATAGTAGGATCGGGGACGCTAGGGATCTTCAAGACGAAGTTGGATAGGCACATGGAAGTGCTGGGATGGGTGTGGAAGGGATCTGCCCTGTATGGGCCAGTCGGCCTCCTGCAGTATCCCACTTTCTTATGTTCTTATGTTCTTATGTACCCATACCGAAACACTCAGCATGTAAACTTTGTGATAAACCTCTAAAACATACACTTGAACACTATATTATTGAAAGTGACACTGTCAAAGACTTCAAGCTACCTGGCTTATTGTATCATGAACTTTGTAATTACTACATTGAATCAGGTGTGCTTGAGGACATTCTTGCTGTTTATCCCAAATTTGCTGCTAGCCCACACTGGTTAGTCCTCAAATAGAATATGACTTCTAATGTACAGTAAATGAACCTCTGTTGTGCTTGGCAGTGAACAGTGACATAACCCACATGAATCTTCTCTGACATGTATATATATATATATATATATATATATATAGCTGTTAATGAATAGGACCTATTTCTTTGTGTATGAACCTCTGTCCTGCGTGGCATTGAGAACTGATAGCACCCTTGGTGTCAAGACCTGACTGAATTACTCACCATAGGCAAACTGTACTCTAATTTTTGCCAATAAAATTTTTAACCGTAATCACCGACGCACTGTGAAATTTCTGCTCCCATTACTGAATATGTCCCCTCCAAATTCACTGTAGACCAGGGAGGACCCACCCCTTGCTACTAACAGACACTACTACTACTACTGTACTACTACTACTTTTTTTCTTTAAATTTGGCTTCCAGTCTCCCCCAATAGCCATACCTTCGCCACCATTTTATAACCGTAATATTAAATATCCTAAAACATAAGTAGCTATCCTAGCTGTGTTGAGTTAGTTGAGCAGCAGATCTATAAGGCATTCAGTGACTGTAGCCTCAGACTCAATATCTGCAACAGTTGTCGGCTTTGGGGCCGATGCTCTCGCTCCCCTGAGGCAGAGCAAAGCTGACCAAAGGAGGGAGAAGGACAGTCGACATCTCATCCAGGCTGTAACATAACTTTTGGGCTGCTGCTTCTGTTCGGAGATCACCTCCGCGAGTCTGGCGTAGAAGCATCTTGCACTTGGTCCCATCCCACTAGAGGATGTGAACGCTAGAGCAGTGAAGCTGCCTTGATCAACGTTCTGAATTCTCTCCCCTATGCCCTTATCTTGTCGTTCTCGTTCCTCCTGTGTGCAGCGTCGAGAGCTAAGTTACGGTGACATGCGGCCATGGGATAAAAAATCCTGATGTCGAAGAAGGCTCACTGTCCCCGGGTCCAGAATCCTCGAGCACTGACGTCAACACGGGCTTCGTTGGATGTGTTTGAAGTCCTATGTTGGAAAAATCTCACAGTCCAATGGAAGGAGGGTCGGTTCTACCCTGACATCACGGCAAATTTCCTTCAACATATTTGCTGTGAGATCCCTTACTTCGTCATGCTTCATGCATATGAAGACCCCTTTCTTGCACACCATGGTGTGATCGACGTCATAGGAAGAGCCACACACGCATTGGGAGAGCAAACCTTCTACTGGCCGACCGTACCTTAGAGCATTGGCATCTGTAAATTCTTGTTTATTGTGTGGAGTCCCGTAAGACGCTCAACTAGACCCAGGTTATTCTTTCGATTATGATCAACAGATTTTCCAGGAGTATAATATATTAGCTAAATATGTTGATGTTCTTATTACTGCCAGTGTTGCCAGAGTTGTTCTAGGCCAGGGGTGGGCAACCCTTGGCACGCTTGCCAAACATGGCACGCTAACGGCTTCTTTCCGGCACGCGAGACCGGGGTTCACCTCAATAAAAGAAAACCTTTATATGGCAACCGCATGCCGCCTTGGCGGCAGCGGGTGGAAGGATTGTTTCCCATTCTGTTGTTAAATAATTAGCCATGCGGCCAGACGTGGTGTGACTCCTTTACCATCATTAATATTTTATATATTTTTTCGAGTTTTGCAGCTTCGCAAAGAATTTATCGGTTAGCAAAATCCAAGTTCAGCTATATGAATGTTTAAATTTAATTAAAAGAAAAACAAATTTTACACCAAGATCTGTAATAATTATCTGGCTATCAGAGATTGCATTAAAAACATTATATCAAAAGTCAACCTCTTTTAGATCACTGGGTCATTATATGGCACATTAACTTAAAAGGTGTCTTAACTTTCATGGAAGGGAACATGGCTTTTTTGCTCAGTGTCCCATAAATGTCACATGCATATCCGTTCTCTCTAATCATTGTTCCTCTGGTGGTGAATGTGTGAAGTGTGAACCAGCAAAGTAAACATAGTCTCATAATAGAAGTAGCCTTACTGATGAAACTAGTAGCGCATGTATATCTCTCAAGGTTACAAAATATAAACCGGATATAAATTATCTATCATCAGGGATGCAGCAGCAGAAGTCTCATTGATTCTAAATAAAGAAAAGGTTCACAATTATTCGTTCTCTAATTTTCATTTGATGTATTCTGTTAAAAATATTAAGGATTCGCTTTTGTTTAATATAATACAGTGTGTATTTTTGTAGGTAAAATAACTTTTATATTTTCTCTGTGGTTTTTATGCATCATTCATAAAGGATTAAGAATCAATAAAAGAATATCTTTAGTTTTATATCCTTTTATTGTGTTTTAGTCCAGTAAATCGATATTGAGCTTGGTATTGTAATGTACTGAAAAAAGTTTACAAAAACTAATGGCTGAATGATCTGATAAACAAATCAAAAATATTGCTTACTCTTTTGCTGATGCTAAAAATAACGTCTTTAAATTGTGTGGATGTATATGACAACTAGATTTACACTGAAATGCTAATATAAAACATCCACGCTAACAACAGGGAAGAACAACCACTAAGTAAAAATTCTGTCACTAATTTTTACATTCATTCAATATCCCATGATTTATAAAATCACTCTTACAAAACTCTCTGATTTTACCACCCCGGTGTGATTTCTGATTATTTGAAAAGGTTCTCCCATTACGTAAAAGATACCAAATAATATGTGACCCGGAAATTTTGGTTGGCACGAGAGAAAATTTTGTATCAAAGATTTGGTCGATTTTGGCACACACACTCAAAAAGGTTGCCCACCCCTGTTCTAGGCAGTAACACAAACTTACAGTGGATCTCTGTCTAACTTTACGTGGCGGCCAAACACGTCACAATGACATCACCTGTACACTAAAAATTACCTCTTGATTTAACCAATTATCATCTATGCATTAGTTGTCTACTTCTTGCTGACACTGAACGCGACCCACAAGAGATCCTCAACACCTACGCAGATACATATGCACACTTCAGCCTTGAGGTGCTTGTACGTAAGACTCAGATTCTCTTTCCGCCTTCCCCTGGTTCAGCCACACCTCCACCATCCATCCAGACTTTTTTTTTTTTTTTACGGGGAATCGCCCGCCCGGGCACAGGTCATCTACCCACACCGGGGTCTAGTTGGCGAAACAATAAGAGTAAAAATAAATTAAAAATAGAAAAGAAAAAGATGCCGGAAAACCAGCTTTTTAAAGTAAGACATTGTATGAGTATGGAAACACAGAAGAAAGCAGAGTATTGCACAGTCTGGCTGTGTGAGGAAAGAAGGATGTACTATAACGGGTTATTCTAGGGCGACCGACATCCGCAGAGAAACGGTGGGCACCGCGGGAAAGACGTGTGTTACGAGCCCACGGCCTTGCCGGCGGTGCACAGGATGCCACATCCACCGAATATTGCCCGTTAAAGTACCTGTAAAAGAGAGAGAGAATGATGCAATGTTGCGGCGAAGAGAAAGGGAAGAAAGATTATCAACTAAAGGAGGAGAGTTAATAAGACGAAATGCCTTTGATTCCACCTTATCTAACAGTTGGACAGAAGAAGAGCCACCCCAGATATGAGAGCAGTACTCCAAATTAGGACGAATGAATCCCTTATATACTTGAAGCAACTGCTCGGGAGTGAAGTATAGATACGGCATCTGTACAGCATTCCCAGCTTTCGGGAGGCAGCTTTAGCAATGCTGAGGATGTGTGGCTTCCATGACATATTAGAGGAAATGGTGAGGCCTAGCATATCTATTTTAGAATTTGGCAGACTGATTGCTTAATGGTACTACTACCCACTTTAATGTTACCCAATTTCAGTATCTTAGCTCCCACCTGTCCACCACCGCGGACATCGATGAAACAGATTCAACATTGGGGCAGGTGTGCATCTCAAGCCTTTGGCAGATTCCGTACCCGTGTCTTCAGCGAGAGGAAGCTATAATTATCTACAAAGTTGCACGTATATATAGCAATGGTCCTTTCCACCCTGCTATATGGCAGCGAGGTATGGGTCACATACAGGAGGCACCTCAAGGCATTTGAAAACTTTTACCAACGTAGTCTACGTTCCATCCTCCGAGTTCGATGGGAAGACAAGAGAACAAATGCCGGTATTCTCGCTGAGTGACCTGGGGGCGTGGGAGGAAATACGAGCGAGCGAGCGAGCGAGTGAGTGAGTGAGTGAGTGAGTTAGGTAGTACGTAAATAAGTTAGTTAATCAGTCGACGAGAGATATGAGGAATAAGAGGGAGTTGAGAACCATATGCCAGCCAGCATGACACCTAAATTGCACTGAGACTCTACCGTCATTAAGGGATTATAGGTTTACCATAAGAATCTTTGAGGATTAGGACCGTGACTCCCAAGTAAGGCACCCGCCACCCCTCACCCCTCACCCGTCACCCCTCACCCGTAAGAATAATTGTCTCGGGGCTGGCATGTTAAGGGGCGGTGGGCGGGGTAGGTGATGGCGTGTCTCCTTCAGGACGCCCACACTAATTTCGGTCAGACTTGTGTGTGAGGATCATTAGTTCCTCACAAGACGGTGTTCACTCGCCTTCCGCCCTTACTTGTGTGGGTATAGTGTCAAGTGGAGAGAAGTGGAACATCTTATTTACTTATGGTGACGCAAATTACCTGAAGATTATATACCCAATCTTATTTCACCTAAAGATTAGGTATCCCAGCTTATTTTACCTGAACATTAACCACTCTAATGTTACCAGGAGGTTAGGTTATAGCAGGGGTTCTCAACCAGGGGGGAATTCCCCCCAGGGGGGGAATTCAGGTTTTCAGGGGGGGGGGGAACTGTTTCGGGAGCAAGAGATATGTTCGATGAGAAATCAATCACAGAATTTTGGCCCTTGATGTGCGATTCCTACCCAAAAGTGGCAGAAAGAGCTATCCGTGCATTGCTTCCGTTTGTGTCGACATATCTTTGTGAGTCAGGCTTTTCAACTCTGTTGCAAATTAAAACGAAGCAACGTAGTAGATTAGAGATAGAAAATGACCTGCGTTGTGCCCTTTCAAGCACTCCTCCGCGTATCCCAGAATTGGCGAAGAAAAAACAATCACAGGTTTCTCATTGACTGTAATCTTCATCTGAATAAAATTAATTACAAATTTACAATATCCTGGTATTCTATTGAACTTTTTGTTTATTGCATTATGCTTCAGTTTGGTCTGTTAAGTAATTCATTATAAATAAAAAAAAACTATTTTACTTTTATTCAAGTTTTATAAATCCATCAACATTTTCAATTGGCATTTAATTTGTAAAACTCCACTATAAAAATAATCCATGTAAAATTGTAAATGTATATGTACTAATATGGAAAATATAAAGGATTTTCAGTATTATATTCATATTATTTGGAATGCACTTTTTGAGGCAGACAATCTTGGAAAGGAGGGGGGAATGACATTCTGACATATGGTGAAAGGGGTGCATGGGGCAAACAAGGTTGAGAACCACTGGGTTATAGGTTAGGTTAGTGGCATGGTGGTTGACCTTCAGTTTATCCAAATTCATGTTTAATAAAGAAAATAAATACATTTTTTTGTAATGTTACGGTGATACCCTGGGCTATGAACCGGCCTAACAGGACAAAGACCTACGCGACCCCAACCTGGCCTAACCTGACCATTAGGATTGGTTCCTATTAGGTCTGGGGGCCGATTGACCAGTCACTAATGTATTATATGTCTATAATGTGTCACAGGCATGGTGGGGGGGCAGAGTCTGGGGTAGAGGCATGGGGGTAGGAGGGCCAGGGGGGGGCAGAGTGTGGGGTAGAGGCATGGGGGTAGGAGGGCCAGGGGGGGGCAGAGTCTGGGGTAGAGGCATGGAGGTAGGAGGGCCAGGGGGGGGGCAGAGTCT
The DNA here is from genome assembly GCA_958450375.1 of Homarus gammarus. Lineage (NCBI taxonomy): Eukaryota > Metazoa > Arthropoda > Malacostraca > Decapoda > Nephropidae > Homarus > Homarus gammarus. Next base: position 250,456 of record CAUDMG010001289.1, read on the forward strand.
GGGGTAGAGGCATGGGGGTAGGAGGGCCAGGGGAGGGCAGAGTCTGGGGTAGAGGCATGGAGGTAGGAGGGCCAGGGGGAGGGCAGAGTCTGGGGTAGAGGCATGGAGGTAGGAGGGCCAGGGGGGGCAGAGTCTGGGGTAGAGGCATGGAGGTAGGAGGGCCAGGGGAGGCAGAGGTATGACATGAGGGAGGACCAGTACAGACAGTCTTAATACATGTGAAGGGGAGGAGGGCCGTGGTCGCCAACCCTCAGACATGTGAAATGGTGATTTATTGTCTGATGTTATACTGGGAGACAGACAGACAGAAAGAGACCGAAACAGAGAGATACACAGACAGACAGACAGACAGAAAGAGACCGAAACAGAGAGATACAGAGACAGACAGACCGAGAGACAGAGGGGGGTGGGGGGCAGCCGTGTGTTGTGGCTTAGCACAGTCCTGCCCCCCCCCCCCCCCCCCCCCCCGTTAGCTAGAAATACCGAGGTATGGCGCGGCGGGTTAAAGGGACGTAACCACACGAGCGAGTATCACTTTACCGAAGAAATATTTATGTCTCGCATGAACGATCACCTCAGCAGTCATTTAAGACACTATTTATCTTCCCTAACGAGCGAGTCACTTGCCCGGGCCCAGTTAAAACACTTACATAATATATACATGTGTCTGTGTGTATCTATGTATGTGTGTGTGTGTGTGTGTGTGTGTGTGTGTACGTTTATACATCAGTTGGTGCATCTGTATGTTCCTATATACGTGCATAAACATCAACGTTTATTGCCCTCCGTCTCCTCTCTTGTCTATAAACGTTTTTCTTTTTTTTAACCAATGTTTATCTGTTTATTGTTATTATTGTGTTTAGTGACGTCTCTTTACCCGCCTCATCCCAGCCATCATCGCCACAACTGGTAGATTTGTTTAGTGTTACGTACGAGCTGCTGTGTACACGTCATAGAGTGCGAGGTGAGGGAGAGAAATGGTGGGGAGTTGGTTGATTATTGGTGTGGTGGTGTGATGGTGTGGTGTTATGGTGGTGTGGCGGCGTGGTGGTGTGGTGGTGGCGGTGTGGTGGTGTGATGGTGTGGTGAGGTGGTATTATATGGTGCTGTGAGGTGGTGAGGTGTGATGGTCTGGTGGTGTAATGGCGTGGTAAGGTGGTGGTTCTCTATTCTCCGTGACTTGTACAGCCGCCTTCACTAGTGCTTCCGCAGGGGCTCGTCATATAAACATTCCACAAGTCATTATATCTGAGATATTTGTTTTAATATTGTTTTAATATGATTCCATGTTATGTTTACTATTGTCGGTTTCCTTCTGTCGAATGTAATCAAACACAGGGCTGCCACACTGCACAAAACTTGACGAGTCCCTGTAAACGAACTAGTGAAGAGGACTGTACATGGCCTTCATTGACCTTACCAAGGCCTTCGACTCTGGCGGACCCTCGGCCGTTTTGGCTGCCCACCAAAATTCATTGCCATTGTGAGGCAACTCCACGATGGAATGGATGGCAGTGTCCTACACAATAGCATCCAGTCTGAGTTCTTCCCTATCCAAACGGGAGTAAAACAGGAATGTGTACTGGCACCAACTATCTTTTCCATTTTCTTGGCTGCCTTCCTTACTAGTGACAGTGTCAATTAAGCCGGCGGGGTGGACATCCAGTACAGTACCGGATGAAGGGACTTTTCAGCAAAGACGACTCCAGGCAAGAACTAAGGTGTCGGCAGCTTCCATCACTGAACTTCAGTATGCAGACGACCTCATCCTCGTCCCTCACAATGAAGGCGACCTACAGGAGATCCTGAACACCTACCCAGATGCTTATGCACACTTCGGCCTTGAGGTGAATGTACGTTAGCCTCAGATTCTCTTTCAGCCTGCCCCTGGCTCAACCACACATCCACGATCCATCTAACTTAACGGAACTACCCTCTCTAATGTTACCCAAACCAGTACCTAGGCTCCCACCTGTCCACCACGGCGCACATCGATGAAGAGATTCAACATCGGATCAGATGTGCATCTCAGGCCTCTGGCAGACTCCGTACCCGTATCTTTAGTTGTAGGGAGCTGAAATTATCTACAAAATTGCAAATGTATCGAGCAGTGGTCCTCCCCACCCTGCTGTATACCAGCGAAACTTGGGCCACATACAGGAGGCACCTCAAGGCACTTGAAAACTTTCACCAACGTAGTCTACGTTCCATCCTCAGAATTCACTGGGAAGACAAGAGAACACCAACTGTAGGAGCATTGAGCCTACCATGAATCATGAACAACTACGTTGGACTGGCCATGTTACCCATATGGACGACAGTAGACTGCCAAAGCAGCTACTTTACAGTCACCTTACGAATAGTAAACGTGACGCTGGCGAACAACGGAAAAGGTATAAGGATAGTCTTAAGACAAACCTGAAAAAGTGCCAAATCGTCCCCCTCACCTGAGAGACGATCACTCCACACCGTAACGCTTGGAGGAGCACCACACGAGAAATTGTCAATACTTTTGAGTTAGCCCGACTGCATACCGAAGCAGCCAAGCACCAGCGCCGTTAAGACGCTGCCCCTCCCGAACTAGATGTAGCCCCCCACATGTGCAACATCTGGTGGACGACCCTGTCGATCTCGTGTCGACCTCTCGAGTTACCTCAGAGCTCACCAACGAAGGTGACATGCTCAAAGACTCATAGCTAGATGATGATCATTCTAGTTTCCGAGTGACAGCAAAGTAGTAGTAGTAGTAGTAGTAGTAGTAGTAGTAGTAGTAGTAGTAGTAGTAGTACAACCTAAAAGGAAATAGTTAACATCACTGTGATTTTACAAGAACCCCTTAACCCATTGAGTAAGATGACATAACTCCTTAAGTCATCAAGTCAACATGCTCATGAGGTTAAGCCATCATACTCAACGGGGTTAAATCATCGTACTCAAGGGGTTAAATCACCGAACTCAAGGGTTTAAGTCATCGTACTCAAGGTTAAATTATCGTACTTAAGTGTTAAACTCATCGTACTCAAGATGTTAATTCATCACACTCAATAGGTTACTGTAAGTCATCGCACTCAAGAGGTTAAGTCATCGTACTCAAGAGGAAGCCACCATACTAAAGGGGTTAAATCATCGCACTCAAGGGGTTAAATCATCATACTCAACGGGTTGTCATCGTACTCAAAACATCGTACTCAAAGAATTGTCAGGATACTCAAGGGGTTAAGAGACATTCACCTTCAACATCAACATCACTGAAAGAAAAACATCCTCAACTTCAGAAAACATCCACAACTTCATCCTAACTTCAAGAAAATTACATCAACAAAACACAGTAACAATACATTAACATCAACATCTTCACACGGTTCACAGATACACCCGAAACATCTTCACACGGATCAAAGATAAACTATAAACATCTTCACACGGGTTAAATCCCCTTTTTTTAACTTCAACATTTACTAGAAAAATCATAAACATTAACTAATCTTTCTATAAACTCAATATTAACACAACTTATATAAACACTTTTTAACTTATTACCCTAAGGAAAAAACATCTCAGAGCAACACCATCTAACATAATTCCCTAAACATTCATGTAGTTAGAAGAAAAATTATTTAACATCACTGTCATTCATAAAAAAAAAAATCCCCTAAACATCACCACAAGTCAAGGGCAACATTAGCTAACTTAATATCAGCATAACATCAGGTTACAAAAAGGACATCCTCAACTTCATCAGTTTAGTATGAATAAATATCTTTTCAACTTCAACACATCACAAAGACCTAACATCACTTCAACACATTACAAAGACCTAACATCACTTCAACACATTACAAAGACCTAACATCATTAGCTTCACATTTCACACAGAAATTTACCATCTTAACATCAACACAGTACAAACACAACATCCTCACCTTAAAAAGAAGAAGTCAACATCCTTACACATTCCCACAACACCAACAATGACAACAACATCATCTTAACATCAACACATTACAAAGACAACATCAACAGCTTAAATCAACATCCCAACACATGCACACAAAAGTATACACAGAGATCGCTAGCCTTAACATTTTAACATCATCATCATAACATCAACAAAGACAACATCACCAGTATAAGACAACATCCCTACACGCAAGAGTATACAGATCTCGCTAAGTTTAACATCAATATTTCGAGGTATAAGGAGGAGGTGACTCAACTCTACGTCTCTTTGTCATAATACAACTGGTTAGGTTTAAGGTCTGATAATATACTAGCAATTGTTCCCCGCTGCTCATTTCTCAAGCGAGGGAGAGTGACGGCCCAACTACCTCGTTAGCACACGGCCAAACAATGCAATGTGTCACGCTGGCCAGTGTTGCATCTTGCGGCACCACCCACCTCCTCCTCCTCCTCCTTCTCTTCTCTCTTCCATCCCTTCCTTCCCTCCCTCCCTCCTTCCTTCCTTCAGCCCTCCTCATACCACCCCCTTCCTTCCTTCCCTCCTTAGTACTTTTCCTTCTTCCTCCTCCTCTCCCTCATACCACCCCCTCCGTCCCTCCCTCCCGCCCTCATTCTTCCCCCTCCTCCTCTTCCTCCCTCTAATACCCCCCTCCCCCTTTCCTTTCCCATCCCCACTACCCCCTCCCAATTACCCCCTCCCCATCACCCCCTACTCCATTACCCCTAAGTGTTGAAGTCCAGGATGTTTTTGGTCTGGGATGTTTTTTGTCTGGGATGTTTTTGGTCTGGGATGTTTTTGGTCTAGGATGTTTTTGGTCTGGGATGTTTTTGGTCTGGGATGTTTTTGGTCTAGGATGTTTTCGGTCTGGGATGTTTTTGATCTGGGATGTTTTCGGTCTGGGATGTTTTCGGTCTGGGATGTTTTTGGTCTGGGATGTTTTTGGTCTGAGATGTTTTTGGTCTTAAATTCTTTGGCCTTACATGTTTTGGTCTTTAATGTTTCAAGTGTAGAAGTTTCTCCCCCAGATGTTTCAACTTACCCGTTTCAGCCAAAGATGTTTTATCCATTTATAGTCGGATGTTTTCAATCATCGAACATTTATACTTGAATGTTTCAGCAAAAGAATGTTTATACTTGGATGTAACAGCTAATGAATGTTTATACTTGGATTTATCACTTAATGAATGTTTATACTTGGATGTAACAGCTAAGGAATGTTTATACTTGGATGTAACAGTGAATAAATGTTTATACTTGGATGTAACAGCTAAGGAATGTTTATACTTGGATGTAACAGCGAATAAATGTTTATTTCTTAATATAATAACGTTCATACGATAACCGAAATACCCTACACTGAAAGGAAATGGACTGAATGAAACATATGAGACCGGAATGGGACCGAAACTTGTGGAAACAGACTACGCGAAGATGAAACAGTCGCGACAAAAACATGTTGGACTGATAAAAAACTAACACGTGTGAAATCAGATAAGAATTACTGAAACATTTAGGGACCAAACATACGAAACTGAAACATAAAAGAACGAAACACGAAGAACCGAAACGAAACAGACTGGAACGAAATGCAAGGAAACGAAACACACAGGAATGAAACGACGCAAGGAAACGAAACATGAAGGAATGAAACGCAAGGAAACGGAACATACAGGAACGAAACGCAAGGAAACGAAACATACAGGAATGAAACGCAAGGAAACGAACATACAGGAACGAAACGCAAGGAAACGAAACACAAGGAAACGAAACATGAAGGAATGAAACGCAAGGAAACGAAACACACAGGAATGGAACACAAGGAAACGAAACATGAAGGAATGAAACGCAAGGAAACGAAACATACAGGAATGAAACGCAAGGAAACGAAACATACAGGAATGAAACGCAAGGAAACGAACATACAGGAACGAAACGCAAGGAAACGAAACATACAGGAACGAAACGCAAGGAAACGAAAAACAAGGAAACGAAACATACAGGAATGAAAAGCAAGGAGCCTAAGCAAGCGAGGCCTGAAACGTGCGGGGGTAGGTATGCGACCCCGGCCAAGATTGCCTTGGCAGGGCGGCGAGGAGTCACAATAGGTGCGTGTTAGAGAATGTCTAATTACCGAGCCGTAAATATGAGGCTGTTAATTTCAGGTGTTTAAATCGTGATGAAGACCGGCTTGTAATGGGCGGAAGTCACTCTTGAATATTAATGAGGTTTTCCCTGTTTTTGTTTTTCTTTTTATGTTTGTGTTTGTTTTTTTATATTTATCTAGTAATTAGGTTTTCTAGGTGTGTTTGTTTTTTGTCACTTACTGTGTGTTTGTTTTGTGTTTACTTTTTGTTTAGTTTTCTTGAAGTTTTCCTTGTTTTTGTGTGTGTATGTTTATTGTGTTTGTTTCTCTGTGTTTTGTGTTTGTTTCTGTTTTTGTGTTAATTTTGTCTTTGTTCTGTGTGTCATGTTTCTGGAAGCCTGAGACCACTGTTAACATCACCAAGTTTAAACCTTTATTATAGAAAAAAAAAAAACACATTTAAAAACAAGATATGGCCAAAGAAGACTGTTAATGGAATTATTATTTGTATTATATTCAGTAAAAACTTAACCTAACCTAACCTAACCTGAAAGAACCATTATCATATTGTATTGTACTGTATTGTATTGTATTGTATTGTATTGGGTATGCTAGAGCCGTTCTTGACCGCTTCATTCACTCATCCAAGATCCCTTCACTTTTACCTAGGAAAATGTGAAGGAATATTTAGTCTGGTTTCCTAGTGGGGAAGGTTGGATTTTTTTCTTAATTAGGTATCCTATAATAATCAGTCAGTCAGTTAGTCAGTTAGTCAGTTAATAAGTAAGTCAGTCGCCGAGTCAGTCAGAAACGTCATTCATATAACCCACTAACCAAGGGAAAGACTCAACAATGGAACTCTTTACGGACAGGGAAATTCCCCGTACAGGTGTCGACGGTCAGGGAAGCCAGGGGAAGTTAGTTAGACCCACCCAAATGTTTCCCTCAGATTATAATCGACTAATTAGCCTCAATTAAATCTCTGCCTCTTATGTAATTATCCCGATCCACAAAAATTATCCAGGGAGGTGAGAGGCTGTGGTCTCTTCCCCTCCAGATCACCTAATTCTGGGAAAGAGAGAAATTTGTATAATTTGGTATAATTCTGTATAATTTTGTGTTTGGTTGCGTTTCATTACCTATAAGCAAACAAATTATGTATAACTGACTGTGTATAATCCAGTATAACTTAATCTCTACTTCTGTAAACATTCCTTTACATACTGGCGGGAGGGGGCCCCATATACCGTGTAGGTTGAGAATAAGAAAATGATTACATTCAATGGAATGTATTTTTTTCATTATATTGGGATGAGACAGTTAACAACTGTATTTAAGTATATAAATATGAATACTAATTATGTATAATATGTAGATAAGTAAATAACTAAATATGTACATAAGTATATAAAACTAAACAAATTATAGAAATGAAAATGTTTAAATAGATAATAAAAGTAAGAATACAACACATCAGGTAAATCAACAGTGCTTCTCACCTGAACACAACACTACTGTTATCCCCGTATATAAAGACCCGGGATATTATTACTACAGAACCCTGAGTGGCCCCCGTCACAGTTGGGACATAGTAATAACCTAACCTAACCTAACCTAACCTAACCTATCCACAACACACACTAACGCTGGAGAACATTGCAGTATTAACACCCCGTCAAACCTTCATCCAGCCTTACACAGCGGTGTGTTGATGGATCACCACACTCTTGACAGCCAATGATCGCCTAACTCCCAATTGTTTCATCAACAGCAGTAACCATCTTGTTAATTGAGATGAAATTGATTGATTAGAGCACCGCTGATTGGTAATTACGTGTGTGGGGAGCCAAGAAAATGACCTTGTTCCGTTTTCAAGTGATTGTAATGATTCTCGTCTTCTTTGATTGCCTGGTCGCTAGAGGTGATGATTAGAAGGGACGGTCATATAAGAAACGGATTAGATGTGGTAGTTTGAGGGTCTGGTGGTCAGGGTTGGAACTCACAGCTCAGGGCTGATGGATCTGGTAGCAGGGGATCAGACCTTCTTGGTGTTGTCTGACGATTCGTAGTGCTGGTGTAAAGTGATGGTGTTACTCTTGAGCGATACTGATCCTTATGATGATGATGATGATGATGATGATGATGATGATGATATGATGATGATGATGATGATGAGAGGGGTAATAAGGAAATGACGACAATGAAAGTAATTAGGTAGTGATGATAAGAGTAATAATATAATTGCCGACAAGGAGAGTAATTAAATAATGATAATAATAGGAGTAATATGATAATGACAATAATAACAGTAAAATTAACAATGAATATAGTTAGAATCATCACAATATAATACCAATAATAATAAAAGTAAAATATAATAATACATCTAATAGCAACGATAATAGTGTTAATAATAGCAGCTAAGGTCATAGTGTTTATGTTGTGTCGTACTGAACTAATTCCCCATCTGTACTGGGGTTACTTGTACCGGTGTTATATCAGGGTTATGTAAAGTGAGTTTGTTGTCATTAATACTCTGTTCACGGGTCAGTTGTTGCCGTCTTGAGGAAACTTGATTATTTTTTTGTTCTTTATTAACTTCCATGTAATCTATTTTGTCCCTATGCGTTAAGTAATCTTTGAAAATATGTGTTCTTGTCTATCTTTCATTAAATCTAATCTAACCTAACCTAACCTAACCTAACCTAGCTACTGAGACAAATCTGATAATTGTCGTCTTGTTCCCTTAACTTTTCCTCACTGACCTTGCTCTTAAGAATAACCTTTGATAACACTTCTTCATCCTCACCCTGACCCACTCTGACCTTTGACCTGTGTTCGTCTTCATAATGATCATATACTCCAGGCTATAGATAACCTTTCTTTAACTAACAATAACTACCTTCCGCAGTCGCTATTTGCTCTCTCTATATCCTTACTAAACTCTGTTTTTACTTCACGTTCTGTGGCCATTGGATATACAGTATAATTTCTACCTATATAAAAAAATCATATAATCGCTTTTCCATTTTTTTTCAATATTTCACAAACAATTTAAAACGGAAACATTTTGAGGTTGGAGGTTTATCAGTGCGCTGAACATAGGCCGAGTCTGACCACAATTAATAGTCGCTTAGACAAAGATATTTCCACGGTCTTAGAAGCACATAACATCGACCATTGTTTACCATGACTTTGCTTCGCTGATCTCAACAACAACAACAACAACAACACCAACACCAACACCACCACCAACACCAACACCAACACCAACAACAATTAACAAAATAAACGTCAACTAATCTTCACCTTGTCTTTTCAACGCTAAAAAAAATAATAATGCATAAAAATAAATAGAATAAGAGAAGGATGAAGTAAGGGAAGAGCAGAGGACACGAAAAGATTAGTAATGAATAATAAAAGAAAGAAAAAACAGAATAATAAGTAGGATGATAATAACAACATTATGCTAAAGTATACCAATAAAACTTAATGTGGGAACCTGAACCGTGTTTGTCTCTTAAGAATACTGTACGTGTGTGTGTGTGTGTGTGTGTGTGTGTGTGTGTGCGCGCGCAAAAAACTTCCTCCCAGAATCTCAATGTGGTTTTATATCATCCCGCCAGATACAGGAAAAGTGCAGAGAACAGCATCGTGACCTGTACATGGCTTTCATCGACCTAACCAAGGCCTTCGACTCGGTCAACAGGGAAGCCCTCTGGTGAACCTTCACCCGCTTTGGCTGCTCCACAAAATTCATCACCATTGCAACTCTAAGGTGGCTTGAACGGAAGTGTCCTGCACAATGGCACCCAGTCTGAGTTCTTCCCCATCCAAACGGGGGTTAAACAAGGGTGTGTACCGGAACCAACTCTCTTTTCCATTTTCTTGGCTTACTGCCAGTGCCAATTTAGCCGGCGGGGTGGACATCGAGTACAGGATGAAGGGTCTTTGCAGCATGATGCGACACCAGGCAAGAAGAAAGGTGTCGGCAGCTTCCAATATTGCACTTCAGTATGCAGGCGGCCTCACTCTTGTTGCTCACACTGAATGCGACCTACAGGAGATCCTGAACACGTACGGCCTACGCAGATGCGTATACACACTTCGGCCCTGAGGTGAATGTACGTAAGACTCAGATTATCTTTCAAACATGCCCATGGTTCAGCTACACCTCCACCATCCATCCATCTTAACGGTACTACCCTCTCTAATGTTACCCACTTTCGGTATCTCGGCTCCCACCTGTCCACCACCGCAGACATAGATGAAGAGTTTCAACATCGGATCAGATGTGCATCTCAAGCCTTCTGCAGACTCCGAAACTGTGTCTTCATCTGTAGGGAGCTAAGTTATCTACAAAGTTACACGTATATCGAGCAGTGGTCCTTTCCACCCTGCTATATGGCAGCGAGACAAGGGTCATGTACAGGAGGCACCTCAAGGCACCTGAAAACTTTCACCAACGTCGTCTAAGTTCCATCCTCCGAGTTCGCTGGGAAAACAAGAGAACAAATGCCAGTATTCTTGCTGACACCAACTGTAGGAGCATCGATGCTACCATTATCCATGAACAACTATGCTGGACTGGCCATGTTACTCGCATGGACGACAGTAGACTGCCAAAGCAGCTACTTTACAGTCACCTAACGAATAGTAAACGTAACACCTGGGAGACTATTACTCCACATCGTAGCGCTTGGAGGAGCACCAAACGAGAATGTGTCAATACTTTCGAGTTTGCCCGACTCCAAACCAAGGCAGACAAGCGCCAGCGCCGATAAGACGCTGCCACCGTCCCTCCCGCACTCGATGTAGCCCTCCACATGTGCAACATAAGTGAACGAATCTGCCGGTCCCGTATCGGCCTCTTTAGTCACCTCAGAAACCATCAACCTAGGTGACATCCATAATAACTCATATTATTGCATCGTTGCTGGATGATCGCCATACTCGATTCCGAGTGACAGCAAAGTAAGTAGTAGTTGTAGAGTGTGTGTGTGTGTGTGTGTGTGTGTGTTATTTTATATTTTCCTGTTTATGGCTGCTGTACTTGTCAATCAATAGATCGATAATCATAATTACACCAATGCACCTCTGCACAGTTCCTCCTGGACACACCCATTCACAAGGGATTTTATGGTCATAGATGATTATGAGAAGCGAACGTGGATCCAATAAGCTCGACTGCCTTCCTCCCCCTATAGCAAAACCCAGCCACCCTAAGATCATTGCTAAAGGCTCGTAACCTCCTTATAAAAAAAAGTTTACTTAAATAAAAAAAAAATTAAATCTGTGTAGAGAAAAGTATTTGATAAATTAACTATATGATAAGTTAACGGCAAGAAAGACTCTGTAATATTAAAAGGTTTATGTGAGATAATATTTATTCAGAGACTATGTAAAGTATGACGACGAATTCTTCCAGTTTTTAATAAATACTACTGACCTCACCTCCATCCTCCTTACCTCCATCCTCCTTACCTCCATCCTCCCTTCCTTCATCTTCCCTTCCTTCATCCTCCCTTTCCCCATCCTCCCTGTCTCTCTCTTATTCTCTCCTTCACACTTTCAACATTGGTTTTAATCGGTGTCTCTTATATGTAGTTTAGAACACACACACACACACACACACACACACACACACACACGATGCTCCGTATTCCTAACATCATCAGATCAACCCTTGGCCACCCACATGTGAATTCCTACTTGAAATTAATCTCTCTGTCCGCCTATACGCCCACAACCATCCAAATCAGTCACTTACACGCCCACCACTACTGCAATCTGTCTCTCCTCACGCCCACTGCCACCCAAATCAGTAGTCACTTCCACGCCCACCACTACAGCAATCTGTCCCTCCTCACGCCCACAACCACCCAAATCAGTCACTTACACGCCCACCACTACTGCAATCTGTTTCTCCTCACGCCCACTGCCACCCAAATCAGTAGTCACTTCCACGCCCACCACTACTGCAATCTGTCCCTCCCCACGCCCACTGGCACCCAAATCAGTCACTTACACGCCCACCACTACTGCAATCTGTCTCTCCTCACGCCCACTGCCACCCAAATCAGTAGTCACTTCCACGCCCACCACTACTGCAATCTGTCCCTCCCCACGCCCACTGGCACCCAAATCAGTCACTTCCACGCCCACCACTAATTCATTTTGACTCTCCTCACGCCCACTGCCACCCAAATTAGTTACTTCCACGCCCATCACTAATGCAATCTGTCTCTCCTCACGCCCACTGCCACCCAAAATAGTCACTTACACGCCCACCTCGACAGAAAATAGACCAACAAACCTACCCACCCTTCCACCGAACCACCCACACGCCCACCCACCCATCATCCTAACCCAACAAACTTAGCCACCCTCTCACCCCTCCACCCACACGCCCATACGCCCACACACCCATACGCCAGCTTGAGGATATACCCGGACCTCATAAAAGCGTAACCTGATCACGTCATGAAACACAAAATAACCTGGCGCTCGTCCCCTTAATTATTATTTATTACCACAGTGAGTCCGGGAGAGTGGGCGTCGGGCGTGGGCGTTACCTGACACTAACACTGCCCAGCCGCCCACACTCTTGCCCTACCTATCCCCCACCCAGCCACCCACACCCTTGCCCTACCTATCTCCCACCAAGTCACCCACATAATCTTTTCTATACTGGCCAGCCACCCACACTCTTGCCCTACCTATCGCCCACCCAGCCACCCACACTCTTGCCATACCTATCCCCCACCCAGCCACCCACACTCTTGCCATACCTATCCCCCACCCAGCCGCCCACACTCTTGCCATACCTATCCCCCACCTAGCCACCCACACTCTTGCCATACCTATCCCCCCACCCAGCCACCCACACTCTTGCCATCCTTACCCCCCACCTAGCCGCCCACATAAGCTTTATTTCCCCATTCAGCCGCCCCTCTTCCTCGCCTTACTATCCATCTTGCCCAATCACCCATAACCTAGCCCCCATCCGTAGACCTAACCACCCACACAAGCCTTCCTCAGCCCATACTACCCACACATGTTTTCTTCAGCTCAACCACCCACATCCTTTTAACCCACCCAACCACCCACACCCTCCTTCATCCACCCAATCACCCACCCAAAAGTACTGTACGCTGCTGTTTCATGGATGTCATTCTCCCTCATTTCTAACTCATCCATCACCTCATCCATCTTCATCTAAGCCTTTCTTTCTCCCCTACATCATTCATCTCTCTCTCTCTCTCTCTCTCTCTCTCTCTCTCTCTTCTTCTTCTTCTTCTCTCATATTACCTCTCTCTTTATTTCTTTATTCTTTCTATTTACGTTTTCTTTTACTTCTGCATCTGTTTATTATTATTATTATTATTATTATTATTATTAGTGTTGTTAGTTTGACTATTATAATTGTTCAATACTTATAATTTAAAGAGAGAGAGAGAGAGAGAGAGAGAGAGAGAGAGAGAGACCCTGTTTCACTTACCCATGACTCTCTCTCTCTCACCCCTTGAGTTTCTCACCTATGATTTACTGATTCCTGATTCACTGGCCCTCTGATTCACTGACCTCTGATTCACTTACTCATAATTCCCTGACCTCTAAATTACTGACCCCTGATTTACTGATTTTCCGATCTCTCAATATTCTGATTTTCTGATTTCTTGTTCCCCTGAGTCTCTGTTTCTCATATTTTTAGATTTCTGATTAGACAACATTTTCATTTTCTAGATTTCCTGATTTTTAACCGTCCCGATTTTCAGATTTCACGCTTTTGAAACTTCCCTATTTTTTTTATTCCCAATTTTCCACATTTTCCGATTTTTCAGATGTCTTCATATTCGTATTTCCCGGGTGTATAATGTTACCGTGAGGACAGATACCCGCCCTCCCCTTATTCTCACGCCGCCTTCCCTCATTATCCCAGAATTTTCCCCTCATCATCTTGGTGTTTCCCCTTCTCCTCATTTACATGGCGGGGGAGTAAGGGTAGCTGGGTGAGGGGAGGTATGGGTGGGTGGGGGAGGTAGAGAGGGTGATAGTAAAATGAGACACCCGACCTCTCTCTCTCTCTCTCTCTCTCTCTCTTTGATTTCCAACTTTGCTTGAGAAAAATTATTACTAGTGTGTCTGTGTGTGTGTCTGTGTGTGTGTGTGTGTGTGTGTGCAGACTAGAGGGCTTGACACGCAGACAGACAGATGGAGGGATGGATTGATAAATGGAGAGATAGATGAATGAATGGATAAATACATGGATAAATGAATAGGTAGATAGATGGACGAATAGGTGTGAAGTTACGCTAATAGATAGATAGATAGATAGATGTTAATATATACGCTGGCTTGTTTGGCCAGGATTTTTTTTTTTTTTTTTTTTTTATTTATTGGGCACCCCCTTACATCCTGTGCAAGGTGAAGCGCAGAAGCGTTTACAGCGCCCAACAGGGAAGCATGCGGAGTTCATGCTTGCCTTTCTAACCGGCCCGGGAATCCAGGAAGAGTCACGGCCAGACATTGGGGTCAACCTCGGGGCCCTGACGGCCACCATATCCAGTCTGACGTAAACTTCCATTTTTATAGATTTAATCGTAGTTTTAATTCTTTTACTCAGTTACTATTATTATTATTATTATTTTATTCTATCTATGAAAAATATCCATAAAAATTGTTCATGTTTTTACATGTTATTATATAATAAAACTACAGGCAGATTTTCCATCCTAAATATCGGGGTCCATCTATGTTATTATTTTTTTTTTTTTACTAAAAATAAAGTTCCTGGTGTCTACAAACCCAACTTGTTCATTCATTGCTAAATTGACACAACACATGCAAAGAACGTCCTATGGCGCGCGCGCGCGTGTGTGTGTGTGTGTGTGTGTGTCGACCTACGGTGTAATGGTCAGCATGCTCGACTCCCAAGCGAGTGACCCCGGGTTCGATTCCTGGGCAGGGTGAAACTATGGGCAAGTTCCTTTAAGCCATTTGCCTGTCTACCAGCAGAAATTATACTGTATTACACTCACCTGTTGACTCATAACTATACAGCATCAAAACAGGTAAAATTCCGACTACTGTAGTGATACTGGATTAATTAGTGTTAAATGACAGTAAAAATAAGTTAACATATCCAGGATGTAATACCACACAAATGTTAACACTGCCATAGTATACAGTCGTGTCACCTTCTCCTACAGTGACAAACAACAAAGTATGGACAATGATATGCCTTTATACTTGTTTTACGCATCATAATTACAACATGGGAAATATCTATGAGTGGACCGCCTCGTGGTAACTGGACGGCTCCGAGGATGTCTGGTCTAACCCCGGGGTTTATTGTTACTAAATATATGTTGTTGTGTATGTGTTGTAGATATATGGTGTTGTGAAGTTATTTCCCTTTTGTGTATTTGTTTATTTTTCCTTGTTATCGTATAATTGTTGTGTGTATTTCCCTGTCCCCTCCCATCCCTTCACCTTCCCTACTCTATCCTCTCCCATCCTCTCACCTTCCCTGTCCCTTCACTTGCTCGCTCTGTATAACTTAAACTCCCATTTCCCTTCGGCATCATAAAGCGCGGTACAGTATTTTATATTTCGGTGCATCTAGTAATGGTTGTAAAATCAGGGTTGGTTTCTTCAACATTTTATTACTGTATTTTCTGATTAAAATAATTCCTGTTACTGAAAATTTAGGTTTTGCCCCAAGATCAAAGTTTACATAATAAGTTACTCATAAATTAGACAATGACCCCCCCCCCCCCCCCCTTTTGAACATACTAACTATTCTAACTCAAAATGAAAATCGTCAGTTTTAGGGAGAAAGTTACGTCACGGTATCATCACCTACCTGCGTCCTTCCTTAACTCAGCAGTAATGTGTGAAGCAAGGAGCAGAGGGTCAAGAACCAACACTACACCATAATGGGGAAAAGTGTAGAAGGAAGATCTAGTTAAGAGTCGTTTATATATGAAAATTATTAACATTTTCATCAATTAACACAAGAACCTGCAATGTGCATAAAACATAGCTTAATCAATTTAATACATATTATCTCACTTTTAGTTTCAAGTTTAAAAATTTACATTATTTAACTTTTCGATAATATCCACAGAAAGTGACAACAACGTCACGAAGCTGTATTGTGACATTAGTATGGCAAGAGTTTGAAGAGAGAGAGAGAGAGAGAGAGAGAGAGAGAGAGAGAGAGAGAGAGAGAGAGAGACCAATAATAACACGAGGCGAGGCGGGCATGAGAAGGAAGGATGGAGGGGAGTGGTGTGTGTGTGTGTGTTCACTCCGCTAATCAACACTTGCCACATTAATCTGTCGCGAGTGCTGGTATGATGTACGCCTGGGTAACTCTATCCCCCATATGAGGCACGCCTCCCTGCCCGTGTCCCCTCGCATAATGTCGCTATTTTCCTGCCTCCGGGGCTGCCTTATCTGAAGGAAACGCTCTCCTTATCTACCCCTTTGACGGTAGAATCTACGACCTCGGCGATTTAGATTCTACTATACTAGATGAGGGCGATGGAGAGAGATAGAAATGGAAATAAGGTGTCGGAAGGTTGGACGGAGGTTATGGCCTCCTGGGAGTCAGATTCTCAAAAGGTTCGTAAGATATTTCTTCTCCCCCGTGACTGGTGATGCGACAACGTCTCTAAAACTGGATCACTTAAGATAGGACACAGAGACTGGGGCCTAAACGTTGTCAGCATCCCAGTGGGACTCTGTCGTAGCTATGTTTTTCTTTTGTTCAAGTAAGGGGAGCAGTTGAACTTATTAACTTCTGAGAATCCGCCCCGGAGTTCAGAATTCTTACAATCTAGTGTGCTTATTTCTTCCCCTGTAAATGGATATGAGATTACGCACCCAGTTACTTTAGAGACTCTTTTCAATTTCACCCCTATTTTATCTGCCATCTTTATGCCGCAGCTACAGTGAGCCAGCTACATGTGTCCTCACACTCCCAGCCCGCGGGAAATTGAGCGTAAGACCTCCTGAGAATCCCAGCCCTACCCCAGGGTCCTCAAGGTTCTTAAGTTACTTTCTTACCACATCTGCAGTAGAGTGCCAGCGTAATTGCGGCGCCATTTTACCTGGTATCATTGTGCGTGGCAGCCAGATCAGTTCTCTGGTGTTTCCTCTTGAGGGTAATATTATGAGGTATGAGTGTGTGAGGTGCCGTGTCCTGGGGTGTGTGGCGAGAGAGCCTCAGTCACAACACTAATTAGACGGGGCTTAGCAGGATGACTGGCCGCCCCTCCCCACCACACACACCACTGAGCACACAACTCAAAACACAAGACCACGGTGCCAGATTTCGTTGGATTTAATAATGAGAGAGAGAGTGAGAGAAGGAGGAAGGGGCGAGGGCTGGTGTGGCCGTGTGAAACAGACACACAGAGAAAGTGAAGGGAAATTATATATATATATATATATATATATATATATATATATGTGTGTGTGTGTGTGTGTGTGTGTGTGTGTGTGTGTTTCAATCAATGTGACAGATCAGGTAATCTATAAAATGCCTGTGAAAATGTTCCGCTTCATCTTATGTATGTTGTGTATAGGTTAGGTTATGTTACGTTACGTTATTCGGCTGAGAACTGCATCAAAAAATAATTAAACTTCACACTAATCCAAACCTAACCTAACCTAACCTAACCTATACACAACATAATAGAAACAATAACAACACGTGAAAGTGTGTCCATAGAGGCAGTGCGGATACAGCACACTGTAGTCAAACCCTTTTACTCAGTACACGAAAAGATAATGTAGTCGGCACTGTACTCGCCGCCTTCATTTCCCCAACTATAATGTAAAGTGTCCACTAACAGATGATAGAATGATGATACTCTGGATGCGAGTCGGTGATCTTTAGGGCAGGATGTGAGCACTGTCTCTACTCGGCCACCGCAACCTGAGACAACAAAACAGATTGGACATAAAGTTGTTTATAGTAAGTAGCTGGGAAGGTGTATGGCAGAGTCAGCACTGAGAGTTACGTGGCCCATACACAGTGTTGACGGGAAAAATTTTGCCTTATAAAAATAAAGATTATGTGTATTAAATGTTTATAATAATAAGTATATTGAACCTCCAGGGTTTTTTTTATCATTTATTGAACTGATAAAATCTGATAGAAAGAACTGTGGAAATACTGAAGCTTTTTAATCAATGGGAAGTTTCTTGAAATATGTTAAGAGATTATACATAATTTAATATTTATACATGTTTAACTGTGTTCTTATTTGTGTTTTTGTTAACTTTATTTGTATTTGTTGTTTGTCTCTAGTCTATTGTTTTGTCTTTGTTGTTTTTGTCTGTTTTTTCTGTCGATGTGTCTGTCTGTTCTAGCCATAGCTCCAAAACGGAAGCAGTTACAGACGAGGAACTTTACACACCACAATGTTCCCCGACTGAGATATCACCACGGTCAGAGAGAGAGAGAGAGAGAGAGAGAGAGACCTTCAAAATCCCCACAGGTGTCTGACTATCCCTTCAAGTATATCCCGTTTGACCAATCCAGGATCATCCCTCACCCCCATCTATCTTCCTTCTATCCATCTATACCTCTAGGCTGCAGGACACACCTCTCCATCCTCACCCCCTCCACCTTCTAGCCAATTAGAATGACGCTAATATTACCTGCGTTTGACACTGAGTTATGGCTCGTCTTGGAGATTATCAATTATGATGTTTAGGATGATGTGTTGTGCCGGGGGAAGGGGGATGGGAGGGGGGTTGTACGTGATGGTGTGTGTGTGTGTGTGTGAGAGAGGTTACCACATAAGCTTAACGTATACATCCGCTCTGCCAGTCACTCGCCTCACCAACCTACTCGCCTCAGTGTCTTTATCGATTATTCACTCGTTCACTACCAACAAGGATCAAACTATACCTAATTTGGTGTTTCTATCCTAAAATGAACAAAACGCCTCATATTTTCAAGTTTAACAGCAATCATTAACGTAGAACAATTAAACAGAAGACATTTACATCATCACTTTCAAGAACAAGTAATTTATTAAACCTCACCATATTTAACTACTCTTATCTATTTAATTAATATCTCCCTTACATACAAAATCAAAAAGGAATAATTTATGAGACAATATCAATAATTATTTTCTAATGTTTCAATGAGGTTCTTGGTAAGTAATTCGTAGTTTGTGTTGACTTTCCCTCTACAAACACAAGGGAACTTAAACATTATTTATACATGTGTCTAAATGTGTTTATTTATTTGCAGCAGCCGTCGCCGCCGCCGCCGCCGCCGCCGCCGCCGCCGCCGCAGCAGCAGCCGCAACAACAACAACAACAACAACAACAATAATAATAATAAGTTTTAAAGTAACAGTAATCACGGAACACTTTTCACCCATTATATATTTATATTTTGTATAATAAATGATTTAAATTAATGACCAGTTCATTAAGAAAATTATCATAGCTTCAGCACAATTAAGATGAATGGGAAAATAGGTCCCATTACTGATACTCACCTGTCCAAATGGGTGCCAGTTTAATCCAAATCTCTCCCAATCCTATTAGGTCCCAATTCTTAACAGGTAAAGTTTGCTTGTGCCTATTACAGTTACGACCTATTTTAACTGGGGTCTATTACGATTAGTGGCCTATTATGACTAAGGTATCTTACTATGAGGGCCTATTACAACTAAGACCTATTACAATTAGGACCTATTACTACAAACACTATTTCAGGTGTATCTTATTATACCTACAAACACTCATTACTTCGTGAGTTTGGAAGAAAGTTTGGATCACCTGAAGAATCTCCACCTTATTTCACCTGAAGATTAACCTCCCTAACACTATTTGGGGGATGAGGTTAGGTTAGGTTAGGTTAGGTTAGGCAAGGTTAGGTTAGGTTAGCATCAGGGTGGTAAGTCTTCAGGTGATCCGAAAACTCTTTAACATATTCATCAACAAGGGAACCAACGGGTCACTAACAAGCCCCAGCTCATTAGTGTAGTTGATGACAGTCACGACGCCCGGTTGTCTGCTGGCTGAGTGGTGCGGTGTTGTGGCAGACCAGCGTGCACAGTCACCAGGTTCGAGCCCTTACTCATAACAGGAAGGGGGAGAGGGTGAATTCAAGAAGTGTGAGTCAGCTCCATGAAACTCTTGTCTTCCTGATATAAATGACTCATTAATTGACTGTGTGACTCATTGACTAACGGAATGTCTGACTGACTGGCTGACTGACTCACTGGCTGGATCATAAACTGACTGGTTAATTGATTAAGTGTCTGACTGACTGAATCATTGACTTAATGATTAACTGACTGACTGACTGAGTGACTGACTGACTCATTAACTTGTGACCATGAAGGCCACACCTCCCTGTAGGCCAAACTAACCAGTAGACCACACCTCCCTGTCGGCCACACCTCAACTGGCCTAGAGAACAGTGTGGCCAAAATGTAGGCGCAGCCTACAGGGAGATTTGGCCTAAAGGGAGGTATGGCCCATAGGAAGGTGTGACTTGCAGGAGGTGTGGCCTACGGGGCACTATGGCCAAAAGGAAGGTGTAGCCTACAGGGCAGTGTGACCAAAATGGAGGTATAGACTACAGAGCAGTTTGGCCTACATGGAACTGTAGCCTACAGAGAGGTGTGGCCTACACTCTAAAGTGAGGTGTGGCCTACAACGAGGTGTGGCCTACAAAGGGGTGTGGCCTACAAAGGGGTGTGGCCTTCATGGAGGTGTGGCCTACTGATCAGTTTGGTCTAAAGTTTGGACCATACTGTCCGTAGGCCACACCTCCTTGTAGACCAGACCTATACCTGAAGGCCGTATTTTCCGATAGGCTACACCTCCTTATAAGTCACACTGCCCTGTAAACCAAAGCCTAAAAGCTCACACCCCCAGTAGGTCACACCACCAGTAGGCCACACCACCAGTAGGCCGCACCACCAGTAGGTCACACCACCAGTAGGTCACACCACAACTGGTCACACCACCAGTCGGCCACACCACAACTGGTCACACCACCAGTAGGTCACACCACCAGTCGGCCACACCACCTGCAGGTCACACCACCAGTAGGTCACACCACCAGTAGCTCACACCACCAGTAGCTCACACCACCAGTCGGCCACACCACCAGTAGCTCACACCACCAGTCGGCCACACCACAACTGGTCACACCACCAGTAGGTCACACCACCAGTAGCTCACACCACCAGTAGGTCACACCACCAGTAGGTCACACCACCAGTAGGCCACACCACCTGCAGGTCACACCACCAGTAGGTCACACCATCAGTAGGTCACACCATCAGTAGCTCACACCATCAGTAGGTCACACCACCAGTAGGTCACACCACCAGTAGGTCACACCACAAGTGGTCACACCACCAGTAGGTCACACCACCAGTAGGTCACACGATCAGTAGGTCACACCACCGGTAGGTCACACCACAACTGGTCACACCACCAGTAGCTCACACCACCAGTAGGTCACGCCACAACTGGTCACACCACCAGTAGCTCACACCACCAGTAGGTCACACAACAACTGGTCACACCACCAGTAGGTCACACCACAACTGGTCACACCACCAGTAGGTCACACCACCAGTAGCTCACACTACTAGGAGGTCACACCATCAGTAGGTCACACCACCAGTAGGTCACACCACCAGTAGGCCACACCACCAGTAGGTCACACCACCAGTAGGTCACAACCCCCAAAAGGACGCATCTTTACATTAGCCGCACCCTTGGGGGTCATAGGTGCCGCCAGGTAACTTCTTCCCCAGAAACACCTGTTCAGTTGGCCACATTTGTATCGGTTCCTCCGTGTCACCTTCCACACCCCCGCCGTCCAGCTCTTGAAGCAGGTTAGTACCACGCCTGGAGGCCACGCCTTAAAGTAGAGGCAGACCTCATTCTCAATACTTGTGCGAATCATCTATTTACGTCCACCGTATAGGCCACACCCCCAGCATGTAAGGCCTTGCTACCTGTTTGTGGCCACGTGGACGCTACATCTTTTCATGGAGGCCACGTCCCAGCAAATAACGGGCCACTTAAGTCACTCCCCCGGGAGGTCACATCGCATTAGATAGTTACCTAAGTATCTTCCTCACTCGTAGGCCACACCAACAGTACGACTTGTTTCTTTAGTGGTCACACCCGACACCCACTCCCTATCCTTGTTACTTGCCCTGACACCCTCAGCTTAAGTTGTCACGCGCTCGTCTCTGAAGCCAGACACAAATATGCGATACTTGTTGACGGGGGTCTCTAGGCCAAGCTACAGAGGTGATGCCTTAGAAAATTCATATCTAACAAAGACACTGTTGAATATAATCTGGGTCTGTCCAAAAGAACCCTTAAACTGTAATTAGGGAATAACTTATTGATGAATTTGACGCAAGCAGACAAGTGCAAACAGGCACTAGTCGATCCATAGTTTACCATGATGAGATGTATCAAATGAAACATGTATATGGAGCAAGTAACAAGATCACTAGATTACAAGATGTTGTAACCGCTAGATTAAGGTTAGGATATAAGTACCTCTGGCAGTATGTTCCTCAAGCAGATGTGAACAAAACTAAATGTAAAGTGTGTGGCCAGACATATGGCCACACACACTTGAACAGTACGTCCTCGACTGTGTGAAGATAGAACCTTTTAGGGACAGGTCTAAGCACACTGTGTGTGAAATGGCACAACACTTTATCTCTAATGGCAAGATAGCCGACACATTAAGATTGTATCCCCTTTTCTGCACTTAGTAGCTATATCAGCTCCCATGTATAGAACCAAACACACAATGTGCTTGAATACCTCCCACTCAAATGTGAATAACAAAGTGTGCGGCCAGACATACTGCCTTACACTCCTGTACTCACTCAGTTGTAAATAAGTTACCCTTTATGCACAGAACTAAACAAAGAAGCTATCTGAAATACTCTTTAACATTCATCGCCACAATACCCCGACCACTGGGGTCTGATAAACACTTTGTGGTCTTTATTCTGTAGTCTCTCTGCGCTACCGTTCAAAGGGTAAGTATGGGGTGCATAATAAACTAGCCACTGCCTGATGCAAAATTATAAAATATACATAATTCACCAGTACGATATGTTCCTTCGTTGCCCCCACCGCACCAGTCGGTCACGCCCCAGAATGATCACCTCCCAGCACCTGTACCAGTTCTTTGCTTCCAAATACTGACCCTTCTCCTGTAGGTCACCTCCCCCAGCAGGTTACTCCCACCAAGGGTACCTTCCTGCACCAGCTCCTGGTGTGGGTAGTAAGGCCCATAGCAAGCAAGCCACACCTCCAACAGGCCACACCTCCAGCAGGCCACACCCCCATCAGGCCACACCTCCAGCAGGTCACACCCCCAAGATCTGTATCAACGTTTTGTGACCAGTGTAAAGAAAATGCCTCTTGCACAACCACACCCCTAGCACTCTAAGCCCTCTAATAAACTGTACCCTACCACAGGCTTCACCCCCCCCCTCCACAAACCAAACTTCTGTGGTAGACAAGTGATAGGCCACGCCCCCTCAGCAGGCAATATCATCTACAGGCCACGCCTCAAACAGGCAACACCACCCTCAGTCCACGCCCCCATGAGGCAGCACCCTCCACAAGCCACGTCCCAACACACAGAGCCCCCATAGGCCACGCCCCAACAGATAACACCCCACAGACCACGCCCCCAACAGGTAACATCCCCCCACAGGCCACGCCCCCAACAGACAGCACCCTCCAAAAACCACGCCCCCAACCCACAGCGCCCCCACAGGCTACGCCCCCAAAAGGCAGCACCCCCACAGGCCACGCCCCCATCAGCCAGTATCCCCACAGGCTTCGCCCCCCACCAGACAGCTCCCCCACAGGCCACGCCCCCAACAGGCAGCACCCCCACAGGCCACGCCCCCAACAGGCAGCATCCCCACAGGCCACGCCCCCATCAGCCAGTACCCCCACAGGCTTCGGCCCCCATCAGACAGCTCCCCCACAGGCCACGCCCCCAACAGGCAGCACCCCCACAGGCCACGCCCCCCCCCCAGCACCTGTATCAGCTGTTTGCGTCCCGCGTTTAGTCATGATCATTATCTGTAATAAGACCGACCATATTTTGCCCTAATGAGGTTCTTGAGCTAATTTACAACTTAATCAGACCCCGAGTCCTTCACTCTGATGGATCTCGCCTATTATGGCCGACTTTGTAATTGCAATTAAACGTAAAATACGATATTGAATTAACATATTCGGATAAGTTTATCGTCACGTCTCACAGATCGGTTTAGCAGGGTTGATATTTAAATAATAATGGTAAGAGGAGTCAGCCCTATGGACGCCCCTCTCGCCTTATGTTTTGACCTGGCATCCCGACCCTCGCCCACGACCACGGCTTAGGTTGACCATCCTACCGTAACGAACACTTGCACTCTTTTATACCCGCGAGTTAGATATGCATGATCCTGAATTTCCTCCGCTGGAGAGACCACAGGTATAATATTTCTCCACCAGCTTTAATATTTTAACCCGGATTTTAACGCCTGGCCTCATCCCCCCGCGCCATTTTTCAATTAACAATTGGCGATCGCATTAGGTAATTATTTTGACGGGTCGCGGGATAATTTACAGCGGCCATAAACGGCGGAGCACAAGAACCTCGCCTTGTGGGACACCGCCAAGCTGCGCCACAATTTACGACTGATCTTACCCGAGGAAAAAAAATAATATCGGGCGGGAGTTTAGAGTCTCCGGAAAGGTTAAGAGCGTCTTATCGGGGGTTCTGGTGGAGAGTTTCAACAAATATTGTGAAACATGATTTAGACTTTGATGAAAATGTCAAGTACTTTTTTTTATGATGATGAAACTGTTGGTTCTCCTTCGCTCTAGCTGATGAAATTATTGAGTTTTTATATTAATGATGAAATTGTTTTCCTTGTTTTACTCAAGATAAATGCGTTGATTTTTACGACAAATATTTATTCAATAATAAAATCACGAAAAACTAATAACTTCAAAATATAATTATCTCTACTCACTTAAGCTGTATGACAGTAGTTTAAACAATGATTTACCTCCTACAGTTAAGTGTTTATAACTGTTTATGACTAGATGATAATGACTCTACTATAAAGAATGGAGGGTTGAGTCACTTAATGTATTTCTCAATATAATTAAAAGTGGATAATTAATTGATAAAAGTTGAACTATAGTTTTTGGGGCAAAATAATGAAAAAAATACAAATTAACTTATGTTTTCGTTTCAGAAAATTTGAAATTAAATCAGTTTATTCAGCCAGAAAAAAAAATACAAATACAAAACGAACAATAACAACAAGACTGACACGGGTGAGTTAGTGAACGCCGGGAATGATGGAACTAACAGGTAATAAAGTGTCCTAATTAGACCATAAACAAACACCTGTTCAACACCTTGCCCAAGACACCACAGTAATCAGTTCAGAGTAAGATTGAGACGCCATTGGCTACTCCCACAATACCAGTGATCAATTAGGTGTGAGTATTAAACTATAAAGACTTCTAAATGGGTGAAAATATGATCATAAGAAAACATATCATAATAAATATGATAAATAGAGATGAATGAATAATAATCTTGTGGGTTAATTTGTTATTGTTCTGCCACGTGTCTCTTAATAGTATGAATAGACAGAGATAAATAGACGGCCAAAAGACAGATACAGACAGATGGAAAGACAAGAGAAAGAAAGACTGAAAGAATTATGAGACAGACACAGACAAAGAAACAGATAAGACAG
This sequence comes from Homarus gammarus, assembly GCA_958450375.1. NCBI lineage: Eukaryota > Metazoa > Arthropoda > Malacostraca > Decapoda > Nephropidae > Homarus > Homarus gammarus. The sequence goes on from CAUDMG010001289.1 coordinate 276,320, forward strand.
GCATAGACAGATAGAAGGATAGACAGATAGAAGAATAGACAGACAAGAACAATCAGCAAGACAGACAGATGGAAAGAAAAAATAAACACAGACAGATAGAAAGACAAGACAAAACAAAGGGAGAGAGAGATTTCTGGTTCCATTACCCCTGTTTTACCTCGGCCACCACCTGCAGCCTCCAGCACCCGCCTCACACACACACCTGCATCATGTGTTGCTTCTCTTGACCAACATACAGAAGCTAGCTGATCTGTCTCCTCTCTGTCTCTTTCTGTCTCTCTGTCGCATTGTTTGTATGTCTGTTTGTCTTTTTCTCATTCTCTCTCTCTCTCTCTCTTTCTTAATGTTACATATTTATTGTGTCAGGAAACTACAATACAGGTACAGCTATAGATATGCGTGTAGGTACAGGTAAATACAGATATAATTACAGGTACAGTCACCGATGCAGGTAGAGATATAAACAAGGAGACAGGTACGAGTCCAGGTATATATACGAATACAGCTGTCAATTAAGATACTAAGACAGGTATAGGTATTACAAAACATATAGACTTATTGCTATATATACAGGTACAAAAATGTCATGATTATAGGATTACAGAAGCGATACTGAGGAACATTGTTAATAAAACCTCTATAATTCGGAGGATTACAGAAACGCTACTGAGAAACAATGTAACAAAACCTCTATAATTCGGACTCTAATATTTCGGAATCCCGGAAAAGTCGAACTAATTCTGTATATACTTTGCATGTTAATCTGGTGTTATAATCGGAGTTTGGTCAGTAATATTTATCTGTTGGTGACCTGTAATAAGTTATAATGACACTTATCAATCGTAGAGTATTGTAGAAAAAAGTAAGAGCTATTGAATATTTTAACCTCTTGTGTACGGGTTCCCTCTGAGCTGTATAAAATCATGTGGTGTTAAATAAATGAAATATTAAACGTGGCGTCCCCGTCTTGAAGGTGTTAGTGGAGGTAGTCTACTGAACACAACACAACCCTGTAATATGACACAAAAAGGTTAATTCATCTGTTTATTACATTGCTCTCGTATTTTCATTGACATTTTCTTCGTTTGAGATTTTAACTGTATTTAACCAATTATATTCATCTTAAATGCCAATATTTGTTAAGCTGAAGCCTGTTAGAACTGTGGCCCATCGAGTTGGTAGCTCTTCTTCGTACTGTCCTGTACCTGTCACTTATGGCTTTCTACTCCTTGCACTTGCACAGCCTCCCTTGCAACATTCCTGCCTCGTCCTTTTGCATAAATATTGTTGTGCAAGCTTCCCACCCACACATATACACTTGTGTGTGTGTGTGTGTGTGTGTGTGTGTGTGTGAGTAATTTGCATGGTTTATTCAAATTAACGATAATTCATATGTAACCCTTTTTCCTCCAAAACACACACACACACACACACACGTAAACTGCAATATCCCACGTGACATCATTACCTCTCCTTCTCATCCACCTGGGCCAAAACTCCCTCACAAATCAGGCAGGAAACAGACCTCCGATAGAAGTGTCTCGTGTCGTCGAGTCATTTACCAACTCTCCATTAAGTCACAGTGATGAAGTGTTCTTGAGTAATGATGGTCGTAGAGACAAGAGTCGAAATAAGATAATAACGAGGTGTACTCACGACAAGGAGGCCCGACCATTGGTTGAGTAAACTGTATTACGTTATTTCCGTGTGGTATGGTTCGTGTCTGTCTGTCTGTCTGTCACTTATCCCCCCCTCCCAATTTAAAAGCTAAAAGCTAATATCCCCCTGGGTCATCACACAAGTCCTGATAACTTTACAAATAACAACTGAGAAACCAAATCAATAATTATGCCTGACTTCCAATACAACAAGCAGTCTATTTCACTCAGACTAATTGAGAATGATAAGTCACATTACTCATCCATCACAGATCAGTCATAGTTATAGGTAGACACGTCACCATGGGAGCCTCGTCCTAAGAACTCACACGATAGGACACCGTAGTTATGATTGCTGGCATTGATAGTTTTAGCGGACGACTACAATTTGTCAAAGATTATATAAAGGAAAATTTTAAAATGATCCAAGCGTTTCTGTTGTTCACTAGATACCTTTTAATATATTCTTAATTACTCTATATCATCTTACCAGCAAATACGGTCCATGTAGCGTCTGTCGGTGTGTCCTCCATAAGTAACCCAAGAACAGGTTTGCAGAGTAACGCCCTACTTGCTCGGTTTGATCAACATATGACAAGTTCCAAGTGATAAACCTTTGATGCAAATCGCTCCCAAATTGACCAAGTGTTGCTATATCGTAACTGTTGGCTCAATGATAACACACAAGGTTTCTCTGGGTTACAATAAACGATGACACGAGAGAGTCTCCAGCGGTGACTACATTAAACCACACTGCCTCTGGTGTGATGTTTAATTCATGGTACCTTGATGGTGGTGATGGTGTCAACTGGACGTCTTCTTTGGTCTACTGGATACTTTTAATAATGTTAGTAATTTTCTTGTTTATAATATATTTATGATGATGATGATGATAATGATAATGATGATGATGATGATGATAATGATGATGATGATGATGATGATGATAATGATGATTTTTTCTTTCTGTGTTGATGCATCATTTTCCGTATGTCTTTGTTGATACACACGAAGTCAAACCACATATATCAGGTGAAGGGTGATGGGGAGAAAGGCGTCATCCTCCTCTATGGCTCTATGGTAAGTGGGGGAGGGAAAAGGGTAATATTTTCCTCCTCCGCAAAAAAAAGCGTCGAGAGGAAAAGAGATATTTTACTCCTCCATAAACTGTGATGGAACATATAATACTTGTTGTTTCCTTCTTTCTCATTCATTCTCCCTTATAATGCCCCTAACCTAACCTAACCTAACCTAACCTAACCTAAGCTAAGCTAACCTAACCTAAGCTAAGCTAACCTAACCTAACCATGATCGTATCAGCGAATAGTTAAACTCTCCCTGTCCCGAATAAAATTGGTTCCTGTTCAACTTCAGTTCAGATATCAACATTGTGTGTGTGTGTGTGTGTGTGTGTGTATGTGTGTGTGTGTTCTCCCCATTCTCCTAGTATTACTCTACGATGTAAACAAACAGTGGTGCCACATCTCACAAAACACGCCAGCCATTGTACCCGTTATAAATGGAAGCAACTTTACAGACAGACTGACGACCGAGTGCTAGGATAATAGACACTTAAGAGAAAGGACACTCAAACAATTATACACATAAACAGAAAAAGCCCAAAGAAATAAGTACTGAAATAAATCAACAGAAGCAGAACAAACAATCTGTAAACAAGTAAACAGAGACAGGAAACTCGTAAACAATTAAACAGAGGGACAGATACAATATAAACAAGAAAAACAAGGAAGAAACAAACGTAGACACTAGTTAAATACAGGAGAGACAAACAAACGAAAAGGAAACAATGTGTCAGAGAAATAAACAATAAAAAACAAACAAAGAGACAAGCAAGTATACGTGAACAAAATGACTGACAGACACATAAAGAAACAGGTGATAAAGACAAAAAAACACGTAAAATATAGAGACCAAATAATCAAGGGTGAAACAGACAAAAACACGTGACAAGGACAAACAGAAAAAACAACAGTGCCCAGAAAAACAAGCAAGTAATCAGAGGAGAAGACACACAGACATACAAACACATGATCAGAGGGCTGGACAAACAGACAGACAGACGGACAGGCAGACAGTCAGACAATCAAACATTGCCAAGGTAATGACCAGAAGTAACCTGAAGAGCTGCCTGGTCAGGTTACGCCACCGCCTGCCTCTCTCTGTCTAAACATCAATCCATTATCATTAGCTTCACTCGCAGCCCATAACGGAGAAGACATCCATCAGCACCTGGCCGCCAGGACCTGTCTGCCACTCACCGGCCGTTGTGCCCACACGATCACGCTCTGCTACACGGCTCCTGCCAGCTTACTGCCTCCTGATGGTGGAATATAGAAGTGATGTGGCTTATTATGATTCTTGTGAGAGTTGATTATAGATGAAAGTAAAATGGGAGGAATATCTCAGCATCCTGATGAAGGCCTGTAGAAGGTGTTGTGCCCGGAGGAGGACGCTCTATACCCCGGCTCCTGCTTCAGGTTGTTTACCTGTAAGCCATAAAAGATGCAAGGCATCCATCACCACCTGGCGACGAATACCTGCCTGGCGGGGACCTGCTGGGGCTAACAGGTGATGCACTAAGAGGACGACCCCCTACAACCCTCCTCCTACCTCTTAATTATAGACGAGATGAGTTGTGCAACACATTGTTATGATTATCATTGAATAAAAAGATTATAGCGAAAATACAAAGAACGCAGTAGTATATTAATAGATGAGAAGAACGAGAAGGGTGAAAAATAATAGATCATGAAAACACGTAATAAAGAAAGATTCTAAGTGACACCGGAGACCTTTAGTACCTGGTAAATGTTTTAGTCAAACTTTGATTATCGTAGTTGAAACCATATGAAGGAGCAGTAGGACAGGACCGGAGAAAGTCGAACGGTACTTCAGGACTCGCCTTCTTTACTGCAGACTTTCCCCTTATACTGTACTAAAATTCTAATTATCTTCGTTGGATATAATCTCCATAGCGCCAGAGGGTTAGCAGCGAGTTGATGAAAAGATCATCTCTGTCTGTTTGTCTGAATGTCTTGTGGACCCAACAACTTGAGAACTAAACAACTGGGACGAGGTCATTTTTTTTATCAAACGAGAAAATTTAGTACAAAAACGTATCTAGACTCTGGAGAAAATAACCTTTACCTTACACTGACTACAATATTATTTCTGGAGAGTTAAATTCCATAACCTAAAGACTTGCAGATTGACAGTGGACCTCACACAACACAGCGTCACTCAAGACCAACTCTCAGAGGACAGAAGGCAACATAACAGGTGTCAAAAAGCACAAGTGTCTTTAGATGGCATAGTGAAGATTCAAGAAGGTGTTTTGATCTCAAGACACACAGTAGTGACACCTTAAACTAGCACTAATGAACACCTATTGCTTGTGGTAACACCTGTCTCGTGTCATCTTGGGTCACTTGTCCGATTAAGTATTAAGACATATGTGGTAAAACTGACTTAAATTGCGTTAGGTTAGGTTAGATTAGGTTAGGTTAGGTTAGACTTGGTTAGGTTAGGTTAGGTTAGATTTGGTTAGGTTAGATTTGGTTAGGTTAGGTTAGGTTAGATTTGGTTAGGTTAGGTTAGAACTGATGATATTAACTTAAAACATATATTTTGCTTATCTAAACGATCCCACTTCCTTACGTATCAACAAACACAAACTACCATACAGTCAGACAGTCAGTACTAAACACTCACAAGCATACAGTCAGACAGTCACCATCAACGTCATCACAGTTAATAAAATATTCAACTTATTTTTAACATTTATGAGTATTTTAAGTATTATGAGTAAGATTTCAATGCCAAGTTAAGAATACTATTTCCCATAACATCAATAAGAACAGTGTATGTCTGTCTGTTCCTAAGTTAAACTGTCCACATGTATAGATAGATAGATAGATAGATAGATTTATAGATAGATAAAGAGATTAATTTGATAGAGAGTTAGATAAATAGTAAGATTGATATAAGTTGATGGTAGTGACCGTCTTACAGTACTCATAATTCAACACACACACACACACACACACACACACACACACACACTAAAACACTTGTATCATTACCAAAAGTGAGTATTTCCCACTTGAAGTAATGAATGACACTTATTAAAACATTTAAAACACTCTAAACGTTATTATATATCACTTTAAGCACTATATAACACTTACAAATCACTTAAAATACTTAGAATATTATAAAGTAGAGCTCGAAGCATTGAATAACACTTATAATTTTATAAAAACACCTCAAACGTTAACAAAAAAATATTACCAGTTCACAGACACTTAAAATTACTTAGAATACTTAAAAATAATAATAACAATAACATTCCTACCACCCAAACAACACTTACAAAACACCTCAACAACACCTGTATAAACATTAAGAAGCAACACTCATAACCCACATGTATAAACACCAATACAACACACGTCACCTGTCCTCATCAACACCCAGAACAAACCTTCTCCCTGGCGTCAAAAACTGAGAAATTAGGTGAAACATCCAATCAGAGAAGAGCATCTCATTAGTGCCTGTATGTGGGGTGGAATTCTCATTACAGTGTGGAAGAAATTGGGAGTGGCGTCTAATTATACTTTTTAAGCTATTATGCTGTCATTTGAGGCGATAAGGTTCATTTAGGGTAGGAGAGGCAAAGGGAGAACAAAAAAAATATTAAGGTGTTTGAAGAGCAAATCACTTGAGTTTGGAAGGCCGAGTGGGAACACATTGTCATAGATGGGAAAAATTACTGATGAACAAGTAGGTAATTATTGGACGATGGGAGGGAGGGGTGGGGGGAAAGGAGAGTGGGGAGGATGGGGGGAAGGGTGGGGAAGAGGATGGAGGGAGGGGTAGGACGTGGAGGGAGTGGGGAGGCTGGGGAGGGAGATAGGAGGGAAGGAAGTAAAAACAAAGGAGAGGGACGAAGGAACAGAAGAAAAACAAATAAAAGAAGAACTATTGAGAGAGGAAAATAGCGAAAGAAGGAATAGGAAGGAGAGGAAAATAAACAGGAGAGGACAGGACAACCAGAGGAGGAGATGAGAGTGAGAGAAAAAAGTGACGATGAAGACAGAAAAGAAGTAAGAAAGGATAAGGAAGACGAAGAAGATAGATGATGGGGGGAAGAGAAGAAGGAGGAGGAGGAGGAAGAGGAGATGGATGATTAGCAAATATGAGGAAAAACACGAAGAGGGAAGAAGAGGAACAAGAAGAAAAGAGGAACATGAGAAGGGGGAGAAAGAGAAGTGGAAACAAAGATAAATAAGGTTAAAGACAGTATAAGAGCATTAAGAAGAGAGGTCAAAGAGAAAGGCGAAAAAAGAGAAAAAAGAAAGAAAGAGAAGAATAAAGAGCTGGAAAAATAGTGAAATGAATGAAACTGGTGAGAAGGGACAAGAAGAGTTGGAACGAGACGAGAGGAGAGGAGACGAGAACGAGAGGAGGCAGATAGATGGGAGGGTTGGGGGGGGAGTTAGGATGGGAGGGTAGTGGGATGAGATAGGATAGGAGAGGATGGGAAGGTAAGAGGATGAGGTAGAGTGGAAAAAGAAGGAAAAAAGGAAGGGAAATGGCATACGACGGGGAATCGAGGGAAAAGATATGATGATAGAGGGAGAGAGGAAGAAGAGAAAGGAGGAGCAGGCGGGGAAGGAAGGAGATATATAATACCAGGAAGAATAAAAAAAGAGGAGGAAGCAAGGAGAAAGACGTCAAAATGTGAGAGAGAGAGAGAGAGAGAGAGAGAGACAGAGAGAGAGAGAGAGAGAGAGAGAGAGAGAGAGAGAGAGAGAGAGAGAGAGGTATTGAAAAGGATACGAACAAGAAAGGATCAAGGAATTGGGGAGGCGGAAAGGGGTGGTAAACAGAAGAGGTGGAGAGGAAGAAGGAGGAGGAGGAGGAGGCACACCCACCCTCCCTGAGATTAATGTACAGGGAGCAAGAAGGTGACGTGCGACCTTCTGTAGGTCCTGCCCCACGCCTCCCTCCTGCTCCACGCCTCCCTCCTGTCCCACGCCTCCATCCTGCCCCACGCCTCCCTCCTGCCCCACGCCTCCCTCCTGCCCCACGCCTCCCTCCTGCCCCACGCCTCCCCCTGCCCCACGCCTCCCTCCTGCCCAACGCCTCCCTCCTGTCCCACGCCTCCCTCCTGTCCCACGCCTCCCTCCTGCCCCACGCCTCCCTCCTGTCCCACGCCTCCCTCCTGCCCCACGCCTCCCTCCTGCCCCACGCCTCCCCCCTGCCCCATGCACATGCATATACGCATCGTTCCAAGCACGCACGAATGCAAACACACAAACACACACACACACACACACCACTAGACCATCATACACACACACACCCCACCAGACCATCACACACACACACATACACATACATACCACTAGACCATCACACACACACACACACACACCACTAGACCATCACACACACACCACACACACACCACTAGACCATCACACACACACACACACACCCCACCAGACCATCACACACACACACATACACATACATACCACTAGACCATCACACACACACCACACACATACCACTAGACCATCACACACACACCACACACACACCACTAGACCATCACACACACACACACCACACACACACCACTAGACCATCACACACACACACACCACACATACACCACTAGACCATCACACACACACCACACACATACCACTAGACCATCACACACACACCACTAGACCATCACACACACACCACACACACACCACTAGACCATCACACACACACCACTAGACCATCACACACACCACACACACACCACACACACACACCACTAGACCATCACACACACACCACACACATACCACTAGACCATCACACACACACACCACACACACACCACTAGACCATCACACACACACCACACACACACCACTAGACCATCACACACACACCACACACACACCACTAGACCATCACACACACACCACACACACCACTAGACCATCACACACACACACCACACACACACCACTAGACCATCACACACACACCACACACACACCACTAGACCATCACACACACACCACACACACCACTAGACCATCACACACACACACCACACACACACCACTAGACCATCACACACACACCACACACACACCACTAGACCATCACACACACACCACACACATACCACTAGACCATCACACACACACACCACACACACACCACTAGACCATCACACACACACCACACACACACCACTAGACCATCACACACACACCACACACACCACTAGACCATCACACACACACACCACACACACACCACTAGACCATCACACACACACCACACACACACCACTAGACCATCACACACACACCACACACACACCACTAGACCATCACACACACACCACACACATACCACTAGACCATCACACACACACCACACACACACCACTAGACCATCACACACACACCACACACATACCACTAGACCATCACACACACACCACACACACACCACTAGACCATCACACACACACCACACACACACCACTAGACCATCACACACACACCACACACACCACTAGACCATCACACACACACACCACACACACACCACTAGACCATCACACACACACCACACACACACCACTAGACCATCACACACACACCACACACATACCACTAGACCATCACACACACACCACACACACACCACTAGACCATCACACACACACCACACACACACCACTAGACCATCACACACACACCACACACACCACTAGACCATCACACACACACACCACACACACACCACTAGACCATCACACACACACCACACACACACCACTAGACCATCACACACACACCACACACATACCACTAGACCATCACACACACACACCACACACACACCACTAGACCATCACACACACACCACACACACACCACTAGACCATCACACACACACCACACACACCACTAGACCATCACACACACACACCACACACACACCACTAGACCATCACACACACCACACACACACCACTAGACCATCACACACACACCACTAGACCATCACACACACACCACACACATACCACTAGACCATCACACACACACCACTAGACCATCACACACACACCACACACATACCACTAGACCATCACACACACACACACACCACTAGACCATCACACACACACCACACACACCACTAGACCATCACACACACACACACACACCACTAGACCATCACACACACACCACACACACACCACTAGACCATCACACACACACCACACACACACACACACCACCAGACTCTCACTGTCAACATGCACCAGATACGCTGCGGTTTCCTTCACTTACTCGAACATGTGTCAGGAGAATAAAATTTGTTATTTTTTTTTATTACGGATAATTCATAGAGTTAAATTACATAGTTGATAAGATTTATTAGCTGAGGTGACTGTTATTTAGTTAATGGGGGAGAGTTATGTTGTGTGTGTGTGTGTGTGTGTGTGTGTCTTCTTATTCTTCTTATGTTTTTTCTTCATTCTGCGTTTTTCTTATTCTTTCTTATTCGTTCTTCGTTTTCTACCACCCCTCCCTTCTCTTACACTACCCCCTCCTTACTCTTACACCAGTCCTTCCATGTTCTATCACCATCTGTCCCTTCCCATCCACTACCCTCTCAACTCTTCTACCAAACCCCTTTTCTTCCTCCATTACTTCCTTTCTCTTCCACCACCTGTCTCTGCTCTTCCACCACCTGTCCCTTCTCTTCCACCACCTGTCCCTTCTCTTCCACCACCCTTCCCTTCTACTACCCCCCCCCCCCATCTCTTACACCACCAACTCCCCACTACCGCCTGGGAAGATATTGGAAGCATAATGTGTTGTCTAATGGTAGACCCTGCTGCCATATGTGACCAAGTCCCAGGTTGCTGATCGGACTTTCTGCCTCATTTACACACAATTGCAGGGTCTCAATTGTTTCTCTTACTATTGACAACATAACACGTTTGGTTTCTAACCCTTATTTCCATTTTCTCACGAATTCTTATTTTTATTTTTTTACGATTCAGTATTAGTTTAGGTGAAGTATAGTCACTTAAAATTATAATATAGGCGAGATACTTTTTCAGTCTGGCTACTGTGATGTTAATATAATAGTTTAGGTTATAACCATTAACAAGTGTCATGTCTCTCTGTGTTGATAGTTAAGGTGTGTACGGGAGTAAATGTATTATGGCGCCTCAACACTAAGTTCGTAACCTAACCTAACCTAACCTAACCAAATCTAACCTAACCTAACCTAACCAAACCTATATATTCTCAGAACATGATCAAGAATGAACCCTTATATCCCTCAAGTAACTGTGTATGGATTAAGATGTCATCCAGTTAGCTGATGGTCTTATGGTTCGGTTCGTTTGCATAGCCTGAAGGAAGACATTAATCAACACATAAAACTGGATGGGACTCAGAGCTCCTCCCTGCGGTGTACAACGAGTCATCATGATCTTACCTTCACTCACCCGAACCTTGAAACAAGACTGATGACTTCCTGTTAGTTCATCATCCTAGAGGCTACTTAGAAACACATTCCCTACACCTGTTATTGTTAGTGTATGATGTATTAGTGTATGATGTATTAGTGTATGATGTATTGGTGTATGATGTATTGGTGTATGATGTATTGGTGCATGATGTATTGGTGTATGATGTATTAGTGTATGATGTATTAGTGTATGATGTATTAGTGCATGATGTATTAGTGTATGATGTATTAGTGTATGATGTATTAATGTATGATGTATTAGTGTATGATGTATTAGTGCATGATGTATTAGTGTATGATGTATTAGTGCATGATGTATTAATGTATGATGTATTAGTGCATGATGTATTAGTGTATGATGTATTAGTGTATGATGTATTAGTGTATGATGTATTAGTGTATGATGTATTAGTGCATGATGTATTAGTGTATAATGTATTAGTGTATGATGGATTAGTGTATGATGTATTAGTGTATTAGTGTATTAGTGTATGATGTATTAATGTATGATGTATTAGTGAATGATGTATTAGTGTATGATGTATTAGTGTATGATGTATTAGTGTATGATGTATTAATGTATGATGTATTAGTGAATGATGTATTAATGTATGATGTATTAGTGTATGATGTATTAGTGTATGATGTATTAGTGTATGATGTATTATTGTATGATGTATTAGTGAATGATGTATTAATGTATGATGTAGTAGTGTATGATGTATTAATGTATGATGTATTGGTGTATTAGTGTATTAGTGTATGATGTATTAATGTATGATGTATTAGTGAATGATGTATTAATGTATGATGTATTAATGTATGATGTATTAGTGTATGATGTATTAGTGTATGATGGATTAGTGTATGATGGATTAGTGTATGATGTATTAATGTATGATGTATTAATGTATGATGTATTAGTGTATGATGTATTAGTGTATGATGTATTAATGTATGATGTATTAGTGTATTAGTAAGCCCCTTTATAATATTTATACTGTATATACTTGTGACACTTGCCACATTCTTCTGGTGTCATTGTACAGGGGTACCTAGTGACAGCACTAGGATCCCGCTTCCTCTATCAAGGAATAAACAATTGAAATTGAAATTGAATTGATAATTAAACTTGCTTTCTTGATCCTTGACTAACAATCTACATCACTAAGTACGTTAATAATTCAGATCATTTGCATTAAATAGCTACAATTACATCTTGTCTAAATGTGCTTCTGCTCTAAATAAATTTCCTCAAGGCGATAATTTAGTTCTTCAGATAATAGACTAACACGATATAGACTATTTACAACTAATTAATATTTCTTCCTTACCTCTCAATATTAATTTTTATCCAGCAACTTCCAATTAATGTGGGATTTCCTTTTAATGTTCACAGATATGGATTCTTTTCCCTCAATTTGATTTGTTTATGGAAAGTCGCCAGCTGATGATCTGTGATATATGAACTCTAATGTTGAGCGATGGTATCAGACCTTAAGTACTGGGTGACAGAGATGGCGATTCAAAATCAGTCATAACAATGAGTTCATCTCTAATGTTTATGTGAGACTGTCTGGTGAAGGGATTAATGTGATGTATGTGCCATCCATCTCTTGTATGTTAGGTGACTTCTAAGTTAATTTCCTGTTATGTTCTCTTGTAAGTAGTTCTTTTCCTCCTTCATTCCTTCGTCTTTCTTTCTCCTTTTATTTTCTTTCTTTTCTGCTTCTCTTTGTCACAGAACTATATAGCCTTTTATCTTAGCAAATCAGTCAGTACATAACATCAAGGTCAAGAACGCTCTTATAAACACGTGTTATTATTTTATTAGATGTCTCAAACAGACGCTACCCCCTATCATGTACCCCTACCAGCACCCCACGATACCCTAGAGATGTACCCCCCTACCAGCATCCCACGATACCCAGATGTACCCCTCACCAGCACCCCACGATACCCCGGAGATGTACCCCCCTACCAGCACCCCACGATACCTAGATGTACCCCCCTACCAGCACCCCACGATACCCAGATGTACCCCTCACCAGCACCCCACGATACCCCGGAGATGTACCCCCACCAGCACCCCACGATACCCAGATGTACCCCCCTACCAGCACCCCACGATACCCAGATGTACCCCCTCACCACCAGCATCCCACGATACCCAGATGTACCCCCCTACCAGCACCCCACGATACCCAGATGTACCCCTCACCAGCACCCCACGACATCCTGGAAATGTACCCCCACCAGCACCCCACGACACCCCGGAGATGTACCCCGTCATCCTCCTCCTCCTCCCCTTCCAGCTTAAGATGGAGGAACGCACACCCCTCCTCCTTCCATCTCCATCCTCTCCTCCAGGCCAAGATGGAGGGACCCCCCGCCCCCCTTATGGCTGCCCCCATGTGGATTCTCAGCATTTAATGAATCTTAATAACTTGTTGATTTTGGTTGTTATCATAACTCCGTCTCCGGGGAGCCTGGGGCAGCACCACCACCCTCCACAACACCTCGCTCGTCTCCCACAATACTTCATCACCCACACTGAAGGTTTGAGTGTCTCAGAGCTCTTCCTATCGTGGGCTGATCGTCACTATTTGGAATCTTTGTTTTCTTGATATATATATTTTTTTTTATGTTCGGTTGATTTTATCTTAATTCAATTTTATTTTTCCTTTGTTGTGAGTTCTTGTTTAATTAGTTAGTCTTATTTTTGCGTTAGGTTAGGTTAGGTTACGTTAGGTTGGGTTAGATTAGGTTAAGTTAGTTTGGATTAAAGGAGATTTTGTTAGAGGTTAAGATTGAATCAGGTTAGTTTAGAATAGGTGAAATTTGGCTATTTTTGGGTAGAGGTAAGTTTGGTTACACTAGGTTATGTTAGGTTAGGTTACCTTTGGCTAGGTTAAGGCTAGGTTGGCTTAGATTAGCATAAGTTAGATTAGGTTAAGCTGGGGGTTTTGCTCGGTTCTGTGGAGGAATTAGTTCTATATTACAAAACATAAAGGAACCACTTCACTAAAAACTAAGTCACTTGTCGCTGGTCTCTGAGGTCCCGCCGCCACCACCCGCGCCTCCCACCACACACACACAGTATACAAGGTCACAATTAAACTAGGAACGGGTTATAGACGCTAAGATAAAGAGATAAGACAAAGAATGTAATTTGCTCTACATGTGTTATAAAGTCACTGGAAAAAACTAGTGTGACTTAAACCTAACCTAACCAAACCTAACCTAACCTAACCAATCTCTATTTTGACCTAACCAAACCTAACATACCTCTATCCCGATTTAGCCTGACCTAACCACACATACCCCTAACCTAACCTAACTTAGCATAACCTAACCTAACTATATTTGCGATTTTAATCCGAGATTTCGGTTCTGAATCAGTATCTTAATACAAGGATTAGTTTAACGCAGGACACATCTACTGATTTACGAGTTATTGTGGTAGTGTGGTGTGATTAGGTTAGGTTATGGTACAGACATCAAGTACCAAATGTTCCTTACTGCTATTTGTCCCTTCCTTGTTGGTATCTGGCTATTATTAGGAGTACCTGACCATTCCTAGTAGCAGCTGACCATCCTAGTAGCAAATGACCTTAACTAGTAGTACCTGACCATTCCTAGTAGCAAATGACCTTAACTAGTAGTACCTGACCATTCCTAGTAGCAGCTGACCATTCCTAGTAGCAAATGACCTTCACTAGTAGTACCTGATCATTCCTAGTAGCAGCTGACCATTCCTAGTAGCAAATGACCTTAACTAGTAGTACCTGACCATTCCTAGTAGCAGCTGACCATTCCTAGTAGCAAATGACCTTCACTAGTAGTACCTGACCATTCCTAGTAGCAGCTGACCATTCCTAGTAGCAAATGACCTTCACTAGTAGTACCTGACCATTCCTAGTAGCAGCTGACCATTCCTAGTAGCAAATGACCACCAGCCACAACCAAGAGACCCCCCCCCCCATGGCAATCGTCAACATCAACGATTCAACATTACCTTCCAATCCTTAAAAATTAAAAAAGAAAAAAGACCAATTACAGTGAATCTTGTGAACGTTAAATGACTTCCCAACAAGAAACTGTAAAGATAAGATTGAATGATGCTGTAGAGAGGCCAGGTGAACGATGTGGTGTGGGTGAGCGTAGGGAGGCCAGGTGAACGATGTGGTGTGGGTGAGCGTAGGGAGGCCAGGTGAACGATGTGGTGTGGGTGAGCGAAGTGTAGTGGAATGGGACCATGCAGGGAGACCAACCTTCCTCGTGAATGCAAATCGTCTTGTTGATAATAGACTTGTTGAGAGCACTGACGGCCTCCTCTCTCTACTCCTCCTCCTCCTCCTTCATCCCTCCCTCCTTCTCTCTCTACCCCTCTAACCCTCCCTTCTTCTCTCCATCCCTCTTTCCTTCCCTCTATCCCTCATTCTTACCATGCATCCCTCCCTAATTCTCTCTTCTAACTCTCCCTTTTTCCCTCCATCCTTTCCCTCTCTCCCTCCTTCCCTCCCTCCTTCATTCCCTGTATATACTGTTCCTCCACTTACTGTGAAGCTGCCCCCCTTCCTGTACTACATTCCTCCATGTACAGTCAGCCAAAGATGCACTGACCCCACCCAGAGTCTCGTATTGACAATTTTACCTGGCAATACTTGGTAAAGGAAAGCTGTATGTGAAGGTGATTGTGATTGGTGGATCTGTTTTCGGCTGTATTATTGTCAGGGTAAATAATAAATAAACTAAAGGTAACATTTTTATAATGATAAACTATTAATTGTTATTTAAGGTCATAAGAAGTTTCCAAATGTTCGTATATTTGTTTAAATGTTGAAGAAAATTTGATGTGAGAATCTTGTGGCAGCTGTGGTTGTAGTTGAGTTGCTAATTCATTAATATAATTTTCTTCATAATTTAAACATATCTGCGAACATTTGGAAACTTCGCCTGGCCTTAAATAACAATTAATAGTTTATCATTATAAAAATGTTCCCTTTGGTTTATTTATTATTTACCCTGACAATAATACAGCCGAAAACAGATCCACCAATCACAATCACCTTTACATACAGCTTTCCTTTACCAAGTATTGCCAGGTAAAATTGTCAATACGAGACCCTGGGTGGGATCAGTGCATCTTTGGCTGACTGTACATCTCCCCTCCATGGACTGTATACTCCATGCCTTCCATGAACAATCCCACCCGTTCGTGTATACACCGCTCCCTCTATGTATACCACACTCATTCTATGTATACCTCTTTTGGGGGTAATTGTCGGCATGTTCGTTTTGTAATTGATTGTAGACAGGTTTGATCCCGGGCCGGGTAAAACTATTTATTTTTTATTTTTATTTTTTTACACAATTTACCTCTGTCTTCCCAGCAGTAATTGGG
The DNA here is from genome assembly GCA_958450375.1 of Homarus gammarus. Taxonomy (NCBI): domain Eukaryota; kingdom Metazoa; phylum Arthropoda; class Malacostraca; order Decapoda; family Nephropidae; genus Homarus; species Homarus gammarus. The sequence continues at coordinate 292,988 of CAUDMG010001289.1, forward strand.
GGCCTGGATGTTAATTGACTTGTGGATCGTGCTCTATGGTATTAGCCAGTGCAGGACATCCTTGAACGCGAGGGACAACCATTATATACCACGCCCCCCCTCCATGCTTACTCCGCCCCCTTCCATGCTTACTCCGTCCCCTTCCATGCTTACTCCGCCCCCTTCCATGCTTACTCCGCCCCCTTCCATGCTTACTCCGCCCCCTCAACTTATACCTTGTCCCCCGCCTCCATTCACTTACTCCCCACCCCCCACGGTCACACCCCACGTATATTATGTATTTATGTATACTTCTCCACGTATACTGTTCCTCTTCCATATATGTTCTCCCTGTGTGCCCCGCCCCTCCACGTGTATACGGGACCCAAGTGTTGAAGTAATGATGTAAGAATATTGTCATTATAAGCTGATAATATGAGGCTACAGGTAATAGTTTTCATATGACGTAGTTCTGACAGGCCCAATGAAACCTAACCTAACCTAACCTATTTAATATAACCTGTTAACATTGGAGTTCATTAGTAGTAGGTTTAAAACAGTTTGGGTCTCAGTGTTCGGGAATATTTGCTAAAAATTTGCTTAACTGTAGGAAAGTTTCGGAAAATATCTGACAAACCTAAACATAAACAACATGTAAGAACAGACACTAATATACTGCAAGTTATACTGTGTATCAGTGAGCTGCTGCTGCTGCTGCTGCTGCTGCTGTCCTGTGTAACAGTTTTGAGTGTTCCTCGTATTTCATCTCGTGAATATATATATATATATATATATATATATATATATATATATATATATATATAAGCTAGAGGTTACAGGTCATGTGGTCGTCAACCGTACAAGGCCTGGACGGGAGGTAACCTTAGCCTCAGTACACAGGTCCCTTAGATGTGTCGCTCATTAGGAAAGGTTGTATTAGGTCATGTATTTATCATAACTTCTAAACTTGCATTGCTCAAGGGGTCAAAAGTCAACTTCACATCATTAAAATGTTTCTCGCGTCGTGAATTGGCATTTGAGTCGAGTGCTGTCTAGTATTCCTGAAGATGACATGACTTACAGGCAGTGAGTCGCCTCTTCAAGAGCTCGAGCCTTACAAGGGAGCAGTGGACAGCAGAAACACGTGATTATTACATCCAGTGATTTGTTTGGTCTATATTAACACGTGCGTTGAACAGCTGTATGTCATAGTTAGGGAAAATACGGATTCAGGATGTTTGAGACCGTCGCTCCTGCCTTTACAGTTGTGTGTAACTTGTTAGCTGGTGTCTGGTGGTCAACTCGTTCTGTGCTGTTGTCACTGTTTTATGGCGTCACATTACTTAGTTTTAAAAATAAGGGTTCGACTGTTATTGTGTGTTTAAGATGGAGACAGGAATCAAGTTCAACCCAAAGCATTAGTATTATGGAACGATAGCATCAGAGGGGGCAAGACAAGATAGTTATTGCATATACTCCCTTTGTTGCCGGGATAATTGTGAAACAAATGTGATTTTAGAATTTGCTGATAGGTCTGCTGACACTACCACAAACAGATTATCAGTCAGGCGTTGCTTCTTTATATGAATGCCAACTCACAACAAATAGTAATGGCGAGTGTTACTTGTGAACAGGGCTGTGCCTTTCAGAGAGCCGAGTTAGAGAGGGCCAAGGAAGAAAAATTGAGGGCCAAGGAAGAAATCTTGAAATTAAAGGAAGTGATAGCGACAACAACAGCTAAGTGTACCAACTCTTTCAGTATTTTGATAGACGAATTGGACGTTAGTACAGTCAGGGACAGGGCTGACAAGGAAGGTACGAAAACCTTAATTGTTGGCGATACCCAGGTACGTACCTGGACAGAGCTTTTTGTGGTAAAAATAAAAATAGGATGAGGTTGTGTTTGCCAGGAGCTGGGGTGGGGGATATAGTTGACAGGATGGATTGGACAATATCTTGTCTGGTAATGGGAACAAACCCATTATCTGCGTCAGTGCAGGAGGCAATGATATTGGACGGTGTAGGAGTGAGGAGCTTCTTGATAAGTTCAAGGCAGCTAAAGAACGTATTAGGTCGAAGGGAGGGATCCCTATCATATGTGGTGTCCTGCCTAGAAGGAGAGTTGGCAATGAATGGTTGTCAAGGGCAGTTGGCGTCAACGGCCGTCTTGACAGATATTGCAAGTCAATATCAGTCCCATTCATTGACAACTGGGACAACTTCTACGGCAGAAGGGACCTTTATGCTAGGGATGGGGTGCACCTGTCTAGGGATGGGGTGGCAACCCTGGCTGGTACTCTAGAGGGGGCAGTTCAAAAGATGTCGAAGTCTTTAAACTGCTAGGAGAACATATGAGCACGGGGGTGGAGGAGACTGCAGTGGGAGCGAGTAAACAAAGTGAAAGGTTACAGGGAAATAGTGCTAGGAATTATGACATAACTAAATGAGGCAGGGAGTTAAAACCTAAATGCGACAAAGAGAGGACTCAGAACACGACTAACTTAAATGTCTACTACACAAACAGTAGAAGTATGAGAAACATAATGAATGAAATCAGGGTGTTGGTATGTACCGAAAAAATCGATATAATAGCATTCACCGAAACATGGATAAACATAGACTCATGTGAGTTACCAGTCGAATACCAAATTGCAGGTTAAAAATTATTCCATACAGATAGGCAGATTAGGAAAGGAGGCGGAGTAACAATCTATGTCAGGGATAATCTGAAGTGTGAAATAAATAAGGAAATAAAAACTGAGCGGAATACAGAAACAATTTGGATAGAATTAATCGATGGTAGGGAAAAATTAATCACAGGAGTAATGTATAGACCTCCTAATCTTGATAGAGTTAATGAGAGTCTGTGTTACTTTAAATTTAGCCAAATAGATAGGATTGACTTTACGGGTAACTCAGAATCAGAGGATTTTCTCGAAACAACCCAGGACTGTTTCCTAAGCCAACATATAACCGAACCCACCCGGGGTAGTAATATACTCGATTTAGTTCTGTCAAACAGAGAAAACCTCATGAGTAATGTCGAGATAGGGAACGAACTTGCTAACAGCGATCACAAAGAAATTAGATTCCAGTTAAAATTTCAGAGCAGACGCAAGGAAAATTCCACTAAAGTCCCAGATTTCAGAAGGGCAAACTTTGATAGTTTGAAGAGGCAGCTGAAAGAAGGGTTATTTGGGGGTGAACTACATAACCCCACATGAGGTGACCTCACACATTGTACCCACAGAGGGCGACTTCACCTTGTCTGGAGACCTGGCGGTTGAGGATGACCTGATAACGAGATCTGAGGTTGACGAGTTCCACAACAACTTAAATAATGAGTTACTTAATGCACAAAGGCAGAACATACCATACAGAAAACTCAAATCAAACAACGATGACCCTAAATGGATAAATAGTTAATTAAAGAATATTATTGGACAAAGGAAGGCTATAAGTAGGAGAATAAATCGTGGTGAAGTTTACCACCACACATTGCACCACCTCCGACCGTACCACCATCCACTGTACCACCACACACTGCACCATCACCCACTGTACCACTACCCACTGTACCACCTCACGCTGCACCACCACCCACAGTACCACCACACATTACACCACCGCACACTGTACCACCACACACAGTACCACCACACACAGTACCACCAGACACTGCACCACCACCCACTGTACCACCACCCACAGTACCACCAGACACTGCACCACCACCCACTGTACCACCACCCACTGTACCACCTCACGCTGCACCACCACACACTGTACCACCACACACTGTACCACCACCCACTGTACCATCACCCACTGTACCACCTCACGCTACACCACCACACACTGTACCACCACACACTATACCACCACACACAGTACCACCAGACACTGCACCACCACCCACTGTACCACCACCCACTGTACCACCTCACGCTGCACCACCACCCACTGCACCACCACCCACTGTACCATCACCCACTGTACCACCACCCACTGTACCATCACCCACTGTACCACCACCCACTGTACCATCACCCACTGTACCACCTCCCGCTGCACCACCACCCACTGTACCATCACCCACTGTACCACCACCCACTGTACCATCACCCACTGTACCACCTCACGCTGCACCACCACCCACTGTACCACCACCCACTGTACCACCACACACACTGCACCACCACACACTGTACCACCACCCACTGTACCGCCACCCACTGTACCATCACCCACTGTACCACAAGACACTGCACCACCACACACTGTACCACCACACACTATACCACCAGCCACTGCATTACTTCACATTTACTCTATGTATGTATGTATGTGTGTATGTATGTATGTATGTATGTATGTATGTATGTATGTATGCTGCTTTTGTGTATTTATTAAAAGGTCTTTTACCTCCCATAAATTACAACCACAGTAACCAACCCTCACATGTAAGTGCCAATATGTCTGCCACTCTCAGCTTGTCTCATAACACCTCACACCTGCCATTATGTGTGTGTCAGTGTGTGAGGGCCGTCCCGAGGCGTCATTGTCACAGTGTCAAGTCGATTGGTCAAAATTTGAAGGAATGGCAGGAGAGACCCACTAATTTGACGATCTTTATTGACATTTGAGGTATACAAAATGAACCAAATAGTCGAAAATGTCCAAATATGTCCTCGATCTGTCTGTCTGTCTGTCTGTTGAGTTTGACATAAAAGAATTGTGTAAGAAGTTGTATTTAAATTCACTATAATGTAGAAAATAATAGTCTGAGTTTTGGTCGTCAGGTTAACCGAACTTAAAAAACTTTAAATTAAAAGAAAAATCCAAATACCAAATTACTTAACTTTCTTCTGTAAAATTTCTCTAAATATGATTACAGGTTTGAGTGATAATATAAAATATTTTTTTTTTTTTTTTTTTTTAAGATTCGTGGGAATGTTACTTACGACACGATATAAAGAAAGTAGAAATAATAAATAAACTAAAGCAAAGAATTTATAAAGGCGTCTGATAGTACTGGGTCTAGATAAGTATTGGAAACATCTTAATATCATCTGAAAACCACAAATAATTATAAAACGATCCTCATTTTGTTTTATCATTAATGAATAGAAAAAATAAAAACAATAGAACTAAAATCATGAAATAAAATATAACATAAAAAGATAATTCCACCTAAATCAAAATTATCACGTAAATTCGGAGAGATATCGCAGGTGATGGTCTGAACTCGAGGTGCCAGGAGCTGTCAGCGTGTAGGGGGAGTTGGACAAGTTAGTCATCACACCTCCTTCAAGCGGAGAAAATACAGTATAGCAGACACACACACACACCCCCAGAGAGCCTCCCTCACTCTCTGTCTGGTGATTGACGGCTCGGGAGACAGGAGAGACAGGGGGGGGGGGGGGGGGAGAGGGAGGAAGGGGGTAAAGGGAGGCAAGGGGAGGATGGAGCTAGTGGGAGGGAGAAAGTGTAGAAGAGTTTGGAATGGAAGGAATGAATAGGAAGGGGAAGGTGTGAAGGGAGAAAATGGGGATGGGAAGGGGTGAAGGGAGGCTAGGGGAAGTAAGTTAAGACCAGGAAGAAAGGGAGCGGAGGTAAAGGGAGGCAAGGGAGGAGAGTGAGGGTATAGAAATGTTATGAATGGCAGGGAGAAGAGCCAATAAGTTAGGGAGAAAGAGAAGGAATAATGAAGGAAGGAAGGGAGAGATGATGAGAATGAAAGAGAGATAAACTGTACGATGAGAAGGGGAAGAGGGAGAAGAAGGGAGAATATATGTATTGAAAATGAAAAAGTGTGGAGCATTTAGGAGATGAGAAAGGGAAAGTAAAGGGAGAAAAAGGGAAAGAAAGGGTATATAAGTAAAAGAAAATGGAAGGGAAAGCGAACCAATAATGAGGAATAAAGGAGATAAATTAAGATGATAAAGATGAGAAGGAGAGGGAAAGTCAACATAAGGGAGAGGAATGCCCTGGGTGTATGTGGAAAGGGAGAGAGAGAGAGGAATGGGAAAGGAGAAGATGGAACAGATTAGGCAGAAGGGGAATATATGAGAGAAAAAAGAATACTTAACAGAAATTGAGAGGAAATAAAGGAGGAGGAAGACAAGAGAAGGGAATAAGGGAGAGAAAAGTGAGACGAGATAAAATAAAAATAGGATAAAAGTGGGATAGATGATAAGGGAATAGGGATAAGGATGGAATGGAGGATGGTGGAAGGGTGTGTGGGTGGGATGGGAGCTGAGAGGAAAAGACAGGTGGTATATATGATAAAAATAGAGAGGTAGGATGGAATGGGGAGGGAGGGAAGGGGGAAGGCAGGAAGGGAAGGTGTGTGAGGGAGGAAGGAAGGAAGGGAAGGTGTGTGAGGGAGGAAGGAAGGAAGGGAAGGTGTGTGAGGGAGGAAGGAAGGAAGGAAGGAGGACGGGTAAGGGGAGTTAGGGTGGCAGAAAAGGGTAGTGAGGTCATTTATATCCTTCCAACAGGACACAAGAGGGTAAGGGGGAGGATGGTCCATTATGAAGGGGGTGAGGGGGAGGATGGTCCATTATGAAGGGGGTAAGGGGGATGATGGTCCATTATGAGAGGGTGAGGGGGAGGATGGTCCATTATGAGAGGGTGAGGGGGAGGATGATCCATTATGAAGGGGGTGAGGGGGAGGATGGTCCATTATGAAGGGGGTGAGGGGGAGGATGGTCCATTATGAAGGGGGTGAGGGGGAGGATGGTCCATTATGAGAGGGTGAGGGGGAGGATGGTCCATTATGAGGGGGTGAGGGGGAGGATGGTCCATTATGAAGGGGGTGAGGGGGAGGATGGTCCATTATGAGGGGGTGAGGGGGAGGATGGTCCATTATGAAGGGGGTGAGGGGGAGGATGGTCCATTATGAGGGGGTGAGGGGGAGGATGGTCCATTATGAAGGGGGTGAGGGGGAGGATGGTCCATTATGAAGGGGGTGAGGGGGAGGATGGTCCATTATGAGAGGGTGAGGGGGAGGATGGTCCATTATGAGAGGGTGAGGGGGAGGATGGTCCATTATGAGTGGGTGATGGGGAGGATGGTCCATTATCAAAGGAGTGAGGGGGAGGATGGTCCATTATGAGTGGGTGAGGGGGAGGATGGTCCATTATGAGTGGGTGAGGGGGAGGATGGTCCATTATGAGTGGGTGAGGGGGAGGATGGTCCATTATGAGAGGGTGAGGGGGAGGATGGTCCATTATGAGAGGGTGAGGGGGAGGATGGTCCATTATGAAGGGGGTGAGGGGGAGGATGGTCCATTATGAAGGGGGTGAGGGGGAGGATGGTCCATTATGAGAGGGGTGAGGGGGAGGATGGTCCATTATGAGAGGGTGAGGGGGAGGATGGTCCATTATGAAGGGGGTGAGGGGGAGGATGGTCCATTATGAGAGGGTGAGGGGGAGGATGGTCCATTATGAGTGGGTGATGGGGAGGATGGTCCATTATGAAAGGGGTGAGGGGGAGGATGGTCCATTATGAAAGGAGTGAGGGGGAGGATGGTCCATTATGAGTGGGTGAGGGGGAGGATGGTCCATTATGAGTGGGTGAGGGGGAGGATGGTCCATTATGAGAGGGTGAGGGGGAGGATGGTCCATTATGAGAGGGTGAGGGGGAGGATGGTCCATTATGAGAGGGTGAGGGGGAGGATGGTCCATTATGAGGGGGTGAGGGGGATGATGGTCCATTATGAGGGGGTGAGGGGGAGGATGGTCCATTATGAGGGGGTGAGGGGGAGGATGGTCCATTATGAGAGGGTGAGGGGGAGGATGGTTCATTATGAGGGGGTGAGGGGGATGATTGTCCATTATGAGGGGGTGAGGGGGAGGATGGTCCATTATGAGGGGGTGAGGGGGAGGATGGTCCATTATGAGGGGGTGAGGGGGAGGATGGTCCATTATGAGGGGGTGAGGGGGAGGATGGTCCATTATGAGGGGGTGAGGGGGAGGATGGTCCATTATGAGGGGGTGAGGGGGAGGATGGTCCATTATGACGGTGATTTGATGGGATGAGGGGGAGGAAATATATTTTCTAAGCTCACGTAAAAATTGAATGATTAGTTGTATGTCAAATGGCCTCTAAACTGACCTAACCTAACCACTACTACTACTATTACTAATAAAAATCTTGACAATTGCAGAAGATATTGATGATTTTGATTAAATATATTTATACTATATATGAAAAGGATATTTTAGAATTATTAAACTATATAAACAATAATAATAATAATAATAATAATAATAATAATAATAATAATAATAATAATAAACATCCAGTAAAAAGTTGATCTCCACTTACTACCAAACAAGGAATTTGTCAGTGTTGAGGGAGGGGTCAAAATATTTACCAAACACTAAAACATTTTGACCCGGTGCTCGTCGTGACCTGACAGGGGTAAACAGACCTTGAGAGGCGGCAGTAACGCCCATGTTTACTCCACAAACACCACAAAAACAACTTCTTGATGGTATATAGGGTTAATGAGTGTACTTAAACGCTGAAAAAACAAGGGTGATCAAGTAGTGGGCTGCGTTAGTTGTTTTAGTTAGGCCGTCAAACAGCCAGCCAGTCAGGTCAGTCAGTCAGGTCACTCAGTTGATTAATACAGCCAATCACAGCTTTAAATCTGTATTTCTCTTCTGTTTTCCCCTTGTAATGACGTCGAACAACAAATCAACCTATAAGCATCCATTAGTCAGGTAACTCGTGGACATGAACACCTTGTTTTAATTGTTATGAAGTTTGTTAACGCGTTTTCTATGATACTAAAACTCATATTTTTTTCAGAAGAGAGATAAGGGGTTAATTCCCCTATGTTATATTAGATCTAATCTAATATAAATCAAGAAATAGGGTATAATTGTAATAGGCTTAGTCCTACGGGGTTTCAGTCTAAATAAAGAACTATGGGTCTTTTAAGCAAGGGGACCGTTTGACCTACAACTGTCAGCCACCATCCTCGTCCAGATTATAGGTGACATAAGCACTAGTTCTATTAGGCCCCTCCTAACCTAACCTAACCTAGCCTCCCCTAATGTGTCCACAAACATCAACATACAGAAGACTTAGTGAACACATCAATAAGAAGAATGACTGACAGATCCACCAACAGCTGTCATGAAATAAATAAAATATAATATAAAGTAGATTACACTCATACCGGGAAGTGCTGTATCAAAGAGGTGGTTTGACCGCAAAATATAGCAGCTCTAGGACTGTGCCCCAAAATTGATGGACCTTAGCCTTAAAATGCCCCAGTCTTTATGGAACCCAGCCGATAAAAAGCCCAAGTCTTTACAGCAGTAGAAACTCTGACTAGTACTTGATAAATAAATTGACCATATATGAATTCTACTTGAGGAACAGTTACCACACACACACACACACACACACACATATTGAATTATATTTGTCACCACTAAAAGATCTCAGGTGTACAGCACAGTACGTGAAGTAGGGACCAGTCCTAATTGGCCCCAGTCTTAATAAGCCTCAGTTATAATAAGTTTTGATAAGTTTCAACCTAACCTAACCTATCAGCCCTGACCCCTGGAATTAGATTGGGACTAGGGTGTACTGGGTTACATGCTATTAGGACCGGGACCTATTAGGCTACATGCTATTAGGACTGGCATCTACAAGGCTTCATGTCGATTAAGACTAAAGGCTAATAGGCTTCAGATAAATCACGACTGGGGTCTATTAGGCTTTAGGTATGTTAACGCTGGGGCCTATTAAGATACACGTCTATAAAGGACTGGTGACCACATGACCAGCCACAATAATTCCCCAATGGCTTTAGTACTTACCAAGACAAATACCTGACCCAGCCGGGAACTCTGATACGGTGCTTCACCATCACCTTCACCATCTCTTTCACCATCTCCTACACCATCATCACCTCCATCACCATCACCTTCATCTCCTTCATCATCATCTCCACCATCTCCTACACCATCATCTCCACCATCACCTTCACTTTCACCATCTCCTTCACCATCTCCTTCACCATCACCATCACTTTCACCATCTCCTTCACCATCACCTTCACTATCTCATTCACCATCACCATCACCTTTACTATCACCATCACCTTCACCATCATCTTCACCATCACATTCACCATCTCCTTCATCATCACCTTCGCTATCTCATTCACCACCATCTCCACCACCATCATAGTCACCATACACCATCTCCATCACCATCATAGCCACCATACACTCCCCCCCTACCCCTAGGCCATTATCCCCGTCCCTATCCTCAGTTCAACAGCTCGGGTCCCCATTGTATCAACACACACACACACACACACACACACACACACCATTTAGGGAAAATATTTGCCAAACAGTAAGGCTGACGACAAGGGGTCTCAGGGCAGTCCTAAATTACCCTTACAGAGGACCACTTGACTCTGAGAATACCAACCCAAGGTGAGAATGGACTGGTGGTGGCGAGGGAGTATTTGATCAACAATATGAAGGAGCAGGAGGGGGAGCTAGGAGGGGCGAGGAAAAGCAGGAGGAGGAAGGGTAGGGTCAGTGTGTGTATAGGAGAGGTGACGGTCAGATGCTTCTTGTGGTTTTGATGGGTTTATTTGGTTTAGTTACTTTTAGGTTTATTTTTCGGGGGGTTTAAGGTTAATGACTTTATGGGTTTGTTGTTATCTGTTAGTGTTATTATTAGTATTGTTATATTGTTATTATTATTATTATTATTATTATACTCACTCACTCACTTACTTACTTACTTGTTACTTATTACTTACTTACTTACAAACTTATTACTAATTACTTACTTAATTACTTATTACTTACTTACTTATTGTATACCTTATAATAGTATTGGACACCATTAACGTCTTAGGGCAGAGGTCAAGAATTCTTTTCAATTCTGTGGTTGGGATCCCAAAGACACCTGAGGACTTACCTGGGGTCTCTCTCTCTCTCTCTCTCTCTCTCTCTCTCTCTCTCTCTAATTGGACTCCCTATTCTTAAGCTCCTAATCCAAATTTGGAAACTAACAAACCCCAATTTACTCTAACTCACCGTAACCTTCCCCCAATTTAACTTATCCAAACTTAACCTAATTTTATATTCCCCTAAGCTAACTTGTCCTTAATGTGACACAACTTAACCTAACTTACCTCTAACCCAAGCTAACTATACCTATCCCTAACCTAACCTAATATAACCTACTCTTATCATACCCTCACACAACCTATCCCTAACTTAACCTAACCATAATCTAACATAACCTCACCTAACCTAAACCAATGAACTTAACGTAACTTACCCCTATCCTAACCTAACCTACCCCTAACATAACACAACCAAAAAAAATACATAATTTCAATACAAAAAATTTCAGGTCTCGGACATATTATCAGTTGAGCTCCGACACGAGGTAAAGAGGAGTGAAGCCAGGGGGAGAAAGTCAGTACAACACAGTCTGTCACGGCCTCAACGAATCCTACTGCCACGATGATGGTGTTTAAGTTATTTACAACAAATTACTGGCTAGCGGGGTCCTCAGTTACGGTAAAAACATATCATTTACCTTTCATCCACCGGCACTGGGGCCTGGCGGGGTGTTCCATCACTTTTATTATCAAGAGCCATCATCTTTTCTCACCTTATGCTACGTGGTGTGTTTATGGGGGGTAGAGGAGGAGGTGGTGGTGAGTGATGGATAGATAGAGAAGAAGGAAAGGAAAGAGAGAGAGACAGACAGAAGCAAATAAAATGAAACAAAGATATGAGAGATAAATTGACTTAGTGTGTATGTTAGTGTGTATGGTAAGTATAAGTGTGTATGATAAGTGTAAGTGTGTATAGTAAGTGTAAGTGTATTTGGTAAGTGCAGTTTATATATATTGTACAGTACATCAATAGATGATGGCGTTATCAGCAAGGTTTACTTCTCGGCAACATTGGCACACAAGAAGACATCAGATGCCATCCACCAAGCTGATCGTCTGGCCACTGAGCCTCTTGGTTGATGCTAAAGAGATGCCACTGTACTTGTGTCGCCAGTGATGGGGCCGCGTCCAGAGGCTCCCAGATGAGTATATGTTACCCAGGCCATTTGGTTACTGTGCTCATGTGGTGTTGAGAACCCTTCATCTGCCCCATAGTCCAGTTTGTTCGGTGAAGTTCCCGACAGCCGCCACTTGGACTCTACCCGAGGCGTACTTCTGTCGACACTTGAGTAAGACAAAAACTGACTACCACGTACATATACAGGGGAGTACTCATAAGGCTGGTATTTTCAGAGCACGCGTCCCAGCATTCGGACTCGGTTTTAAATTTTTATTGATGGCTCCAAGTTGGGGTCGGACTTGGAGTAGTCCGTCAAGCCTTTTCCCGAAGCCGTTTCTTACCTACTGCTGCTTCAGTATCCATTTCTAGAGGATGGCGCTTTAAAGTTCATCGAACCTCCTCCGCCAGGGTATATAGCACAGTTATCTTTATAGTAATTTAAATATAGCTATACGTATCTGTCTATGTATTGGTATTTTATCTATATTTTTATTCCATAATTTTAATAGATATCTTTCAGGTGAATATGGCGTCCCGTGACTCACTGTTACGACGTCAGATGAATTTTATCTAAAAGAAATACATCTATTGCTGGTTGGTTTGGGAATACCAAGGGATCGAACAAACAACTCTTAGGACGAGGAGTGAGCGCTGTATCCACTCGGCCACAGGTCCAAACGATAAGGTCTATGTTAGTTTGGTACCTACTATGACTGGGTTCCATTTGACCTACAACCGCATGATATTATTGTCGTTCGATTTGATTTAAATAACTAGATGGTAATACAATATCTATATCCGTATATATTATTGGTGCCAAGTCTATTTTGAAATGTTTTCCTACTGTTAAGAGACGAGATCTTCATGTCGTCGAGGAAGACTGAAGTTTAATGATAATAAATCGCCTTCAGGTCAGAGGTACAGTCAACAAAATCTTTTTCTGCACCCGTGGGTCTGACGGCCTTCGTAACGATCAATGACTGGCCATGTTACTTTGGTAGTTCTGATTGTGTGATGCATTGTGTAATTGTGCAACCATTATGATTTATTCCGCATACCACGTATAGTTAATACGGAAAAATTAACATGAATACAGATAAAACAGTAAAGGGGGAAGAATTTCTTTTTGGTTGACTGTATATCCATATAATAAATGAACAAAGGAAATGAAACAGATCCGATAAATGGTAACATATATAACAGCTCGGCAGGGGTCACAAGACAGTAATGATATGAAGTCACACCGAAACACTTCTTTTGGCAATTTACTGACCACACTTCCCTTCAACAGCACTTTCACCTTCAGTAACTCAAACTGGGGGTCACCAACCTATTGGTCATCAGGCTATATTATCATAGTAATTTATTGTGATAAAATCTTGAGGTAAAAGACTTATCATACTGCCCATACTAGTGGAGGTTCTTTAGCTAGGAATTGTTTTTTTTTTTTTGAGGGTCATGTTTTATCATTTCATATTCCAGAAAGTTGTATATAGTAAAGACTTTTTTTCCAACAAATCGTATGACATAAGGATGAAAAAAGTCTGTTTTAAGATCTGAAATCCTCCTGCAAGAGTTACCCTCAAGCAACACTTATCTTCTTTGGGAAACAACTGTCTTAAGGTAAGTCACTACAAGACTAAGGGCTCTACGAGGTGCACCTTCACAAAACCAATTGGTACCATTTAATAAAATCTCCAAAACCTCGAATTTATTTATGTCCCAAATCTTACCAGGTGGTATTATTTAGTGTCAATAGTTTGAAGAAACAGTTTTGTCAACAACCTGCAGCCGGAAATATTAATTAAATTCCCCGACTGTACAGTATGTGAAGCGACGGGCGCAGCGGCTGAGTGGATACAACACTCGCCTCTCGTCCCAAGGGTTCGCTCCCAAGGCACTTCCAGTCCACCCAGCCGTAAGGGTTGGTTAGGGCGAGTGCAGTGTCGGCCACGGTGCCTCCCTGCATAACGAATCCAGAGTTTATGATGTATGGTATCTACATTGTCCCTGTCAGGCCGAGGGGACTCACTTTCGTCAGATGACGAGGGTTCGTGGTTCCATCTCATCTGCGACAGACTCGATCTGAGTTGCCTTTAACAAAATAAAAAAAAAACTTTACTAATATAAACTTTACTTGCCTGAGTGTCCATTTACAGTGTCGAAAGTCTTCCACTAAATAGAGATAATTGCCTAATCAGGATAACGTCTATGTATTTTCTTTTAAACATCTGACTGGCCATAGACGAGCAGGTACATGCTCGTCTATGGCCAGTAGATCATATTACATATCATTGCACTATATGAAAAGTTTCATAGATAGCCTAGCCTAGCCTAACCAAACCTAGCCTAGCCTAGCCTAGCCAAACCAAACCTAGCCTACTTTAGGTATAATTTGGCTCGCTTATCATGATAATGTTTCTTAATTAGCACCAGAAATTTTACCATATAAGAATTATTTTTTACTAAGTTGTAGCAATAAAAACAAAACAAAATTCTGTATTTGATAATAACGTCACCTGCTTTTTCAGACTTAATCAGCGATGTTCCCTATTTAGTGAAACATATAACCAATAATATCCACAATTCGTACAACAACTCTGTTCAAACAACTCGTGACTCGCTTCTTCAGGTGAACAAGACCATAAGCGCTCTAACTCGGTGCTTGAGCTGGCCAGAACCCGTCACTAGGACGGCCAAGAAGCTGTACTAACCGCCTGGAGTGTTCATTCTGTGAGTGTCAGGCAACTATTACCCCGTCAGAGGCTATCTGGCCACGATACACGGCCAATCTCACCGTCAATGGCCCGCGTCCCAGATGAAATAGTCATTATGGGAACTGATAACTGCCAATTACTGTCGGGGGGAGGGGAGTGTGGCCGCGCTATTAACGATTATATGTAACTCTCCTCTAGGGCAAATATTGCTGTAATATCGTATGGTTAGTCCTGCCTCACTCTTACATCCGACCTGCGGCTGGATGTTGTTTTATGTTTAATGATGCTCTTAATGTTTATTGTGTTCTCACATTATGCTCTTAATGTTTATTGTGTTCTCGTTATGCTCTTAATGTTTACTCTGTTTTATGATGCTTTCAATATTTACCGATTTACTTTTCACGATAATTTTAATTACATATTATTATCATAGGGCATTTAATGTTTACGGAATAATGTTTCATAAAACTTTTATTACGAATTATACTTCAAAATGTTTTCTTATGTTATTAGAAAACCTTTTTACGATGCTTTTAATGTTAATGATATTACTATAAGTTACATAATGCCTTAACTTTTTACTCTATAATACTTAATCATTTACTCCAACTTGTATAATACTTCATAACCCTTTAAATGTTTAATAACTAATATTTCATAATAATTTATCCTATAGCATAATGTATAAAGTTGACCTGTGTACTAGTCGACCAGTTTACTAGTCGACCTGTGTACTAGTCGACCTGTGTACTAGTTGACCTGTGTACTAGTCGACCTGTTACTAGTCGACCTGTGTACTAGTTGACCTGTGTACTAGTTGACCTGTGTACTAGTCGACCAGTTTACTAGTTGACCTGTGTACTAGTTGACCTGTGTACTAGTCGACCAGTTTACTAGTTGACCTGTGTACTAGTTGACCTGTGTACTAGTCGACCAGTTTACTAGTTGACCTGTGTACTAGTTGACCAGTTTACTAGTTGACCTGTGTACTAGTTGACCTGTGTACTAGTCGACCTGTGTACTAGTCTACCTGTGTACTAGTCTACCTGTGTACCAGGCGACCAACACCAGGGAAAAAAGACCTGTAATGCTTCGATGTGTACTGCATTCATTAGCACCATGAGCGCTTTTTCTGACTACCTGGCCTCCTGAATGACTGTCTGGTTGACTGTGAGAATATTCTCTTCCCGTCTCCGCCTCTGGTCCTCTCATGTCTCCTGCACCAGTCACTCTTGCTAGCTCTGTGTGTGTGTGTGTGTGTGTGTGTGTGTGTGTGTGTGTGTGTGAGAGAGTGTGTGTGTGTGTGTGTGCGTGTGTGTGTATGTGTGTGTGCGTGTGAGTGTGTGTGCGTGCGTGTGTGTGTTCCAACCATAGGGAAGTAGTTAGATTGCAAGGGTTAGCCGTGTTAGGGAAGTCAGTCTGTGGCAGTCAAGGCTACACGGTATACACCTATATACTTATCCCGAGTTGGTAAATTCACAAAATAAACAAACAGGTTCCAGATGAATTTTAAAATCAGCCTCAAGTTGAAGGGGAAGGATGTGTTGAGGGTAATAACATCTGTCTGTGTGTCAATATTATGTCTGTCTGTTTGAGAGTCTGTCTTTCTGTCTACTAGTGCCATATTTTACGCTGTGTCCCCTACCATAGTTTCTAGGGATCAGAAGAGACATATGGAGTAAATACAACAGATTATATCTTTCTCAGGGGAATATTTTAGGGCACTGTAGACCCAGACCTGGACCCAGACCTGGTACCTAACCTAACCTAACCTAAACAAACCCGCAGTTGTGAAGTGGGTATTCAGATCCACGTCCGGGTACAACTGTTTATTCCTAACAAAAATAGATGTAGAAATAAAAGAGTAATTGAAATTTTAGGTAATGTTTAGAATTCTTAGATCACACTGCGGAATATTTCTAACCTAGTATTAATTAATCCCAGGATGATCAAGCTATCTTAGTAAAGCTTTTTCCAGTTAAAGTTAAAAGTGGGGTGTTTTTTTCCAGGAAGAACTGGGCACGCTATTAAAACTACTGTTGCTGACGGCTTATATTAGGTTAGGTTAGGTTAGGTTAGGTTAGGTTTAGGGTCTATTAGAACAAGGACCATAGAACCCACGACCTTATAGAGAGTTTCTACGTCCCTAAGGAAGAGACTAAGATAAATTACTGTCGATTTATTATTATGACCCTTTGTAAACCCTACTCTGTAATCCTTCTGCGCTTCCGCTCACAGGATGAGTGTGGGGTGCACAATAAAGTAGCCGCTGTAACAACTTATATAAAACTGAATAACAATAAATAATAAGAACAATGTTAAATGTTTTTATTCCTATGTCTAATTTATTACTAATGAATGAGGAAATAGGTAAGAGAGAATAGGGGAGGGGATAGGGAGAGGGGGAGAGGGGTAATATGGAGGGGTGTAGGGAGAGGGAAGAGAGGGGTAATATGGAGGGGTGTAGGGAGAGGGGGGAGAGGGGTAATATGGAGGGGTGTAGGGAGAGGGAAGAGAGAGGTAATATGGAGGGGTGTAGGGAGAGGGGGGAGAGGGGTAATATGGAGGGGTGTAGGGAGAGGGAAGAGAGGGGTAATATGGAGGGGTGTAGGGAGAGGGAAGTATGGCGGTAGAGTTTGTGTTTTGACTTAATACTTTTTGCCTATAAATTGACTGGGTGGGTGGGTGGGTGGGTGGATGGATGGATGGATGGATGTAATAAAGGTACTTAAATTTTCTAACCAGGAGCGAACTCGTAGCAATAGTGTTAGATTAGACAAATTTAGATTTAGGCGTAAGATAGAGTAGTGGATGAGTGGAAAAAGTTACCAAACACTATCATTAACTCAACACGCTGGATAGTTTCACACATAGGTTGGATAGATATATGAGCGATAGGGGTTGGGTGTTAACGGGACTGATCAGTATGGTCCAATAGGCCAGCTGTAGCTTCCTCCATTCTTATGTTGTTATGGATTGGTATGTAGGTGTGTGTGTGTGTGTGTGTGTGTGTGTGTGTTTTTCCAATTACACACACTAGTAACTTATCGGAAATTTATTGATAGCTGTAAATTTCAGAACCATGCATAAATAATCTGGGTATAGATTCAAGGAACACCTATAGTTAAATAAATAGAGTCAACACATTATCGACCGTGAAATAGGTTAATAAGATCGATATATTGTCTATGTGAACAAACATATTTACAACAAATATCAAATTCTAAATATAGTGTTTAGGAACATTAGATCCCAAATGTCGGTGTTTTATCCACAGTGTCAAGAGATAACAAGTACAACACAATATTTATGTTGAACATTTCGCTCTACAGTTGTCAGTGACGAGTACAGTGTCTACGTGTTCAAGGTACTCGAATCGACACTGTATTTTACGGCTTAAGAGGGGTAGAATTTTCAACATGTTGATTACGTCTTAGTATTAAAAGTAGACATACCTGTGAATAATGTAGACAGGTCGACATATTGGCTACGTTTTTTGAGGTAGCGACGTTATATTAATCTCTGGCTTCAAATGGGTAACATATTCACGTCATGTAATAGGTAGCTACTCCGACAGGGTCTAGCATGGAGTAAGTAGCCACTCCGACAGTGTCTAGGGTGTAGTAAGTAGCCACTCAGACAGTGTCTAGGGTGGAGTAAGTAGCCATTCCGACAGTGTCTAGGGTGTAGTAAGTAGCCACTCCGACAGTGTCTAGGATGTAGTAAGTAGCCTCTCCGACAGTGTCTAGGGTGTAGTAAGTAGCCTCTCCGACAGTGTCTAGGGTGTAGTAAGCAGCCACTCCGACAGTGTCTAGGGTGTAGCAAGTAGCCTCTCCGACAGTGTCTAGGGTGTAGTAAGCAGCCACTCCGACAATGTCTAGGGTGTAGTAAGTAGCAGGTCTGTCACTCCGAGGACCTCCCGTACAGCTCCTTGTCACCTGGACGCTGGAAGCTCCTTAGGATTCCACAGGTGTAGGTGGCGCTTGTCTGGGCTGTTGCGTCTCCCTGGTATACACGGCCCAAGAACGCGCCACGGCCCCCTCCCCAAGGCCTACTAACTCAACAACCAGCGTTTAAAAATTCCCAATTTGCCAGTCTCTCCTGGTTCCATTACTTTTGGAACGCACAACTAATTGACCATTAGAGTTTTAACAAAGTCACACTCTTGGTCCGGCGCTGATGGCTCGTTTTTCGTCATTAGTGCGAAGTTGGTGACACTCGTATCTATGAGGGTCGACCCACAATAAAAGGGACCCGTTTTCCTTCCATTATTGGTCGCATCTTTATTGTTTCGTAGTCCCTCGCTCTCACTCCGCCTCAAGATTTATGTTCTAATTTATCTCTCCGGTAACGTAAAATATCTTCCTAAGTCATTTAACCTCAGTTCTTATCTGTGAAAATATTCCCTAGAGGCACTAGTTACCAAGAATAATTATGTGAATCGCGAGTATAAATTAATCTAGTAAGGATTGTTTAGTGGACTCAAGGATGAGGACTAGTGGGTGGGGATAGGATGGTAGGGGGCCGTCCTGTGGGGTGGCCGCCGCGTTTATTGGTCAAGAAGGTTGGGTGGGGGAGCGGTGGTGGCCGTGGCTATAATTGGCTAAGTTGTCACAGGGCAGCGGCGAGGACCTCCCTGAAGTATAGATGATATGAGGGAGGTACCAGCTGATCCCCTTGTACCGCGCCCGCACCCGCCGCCAACACCATGCTAACCCACACACACCTGTAGGGCTGGCTGTCCCACTTCAACACAGAAGTGAAGCTGGTACCTAGTGACACTGCGATTTAGGACAGGTGTGTTCCGGAATACCTGGCTGGTAATAGGAGCTTGTTAAACTGATTATTCCATCCTCGGTGGCAGAGCTGCCTCGCCTCACACACCGACGGAATGTGCTGACACAGGCGCGGGGATTATATGCTGTATGCTGACACTGGGGCTGGGATTCTACACTGTATGCTAACACTGGTGCTAGGGTTAAAATGCTGTATGCTAACACTAATGCTGGGATGGGATTATATGCTTTATGCTGACACTGACGCTAGGACAACACGCTGAATGCTGACACTAGCATTGGGATTATGCACTGTATGCTGACACGGGCGCTAGGATTATACGCTGCATGCTGACACTGGCGCTGCATTTTGTAGTCTGTATTATCATTGACACTGGGATTATACACAGTATGCTGCCGCTGGTACTGGAACTATATGCTGACACTGACGTAGGAACTATTTGCTGTATGCTGACACTAGCGCAGGAATTATATGTTGTATGCTGACACTGGCGAAGGAACTATATGCTGTATGCTGACACTGGCGCTAAGTACATGCTGTGTTCTAAGGCGACGTTGTCACTATGATTATACAGTACACCGAACACTGTGGTAACTCTGGCGCTGTATACTATTGTCACACCAGCGAGAAGATTACTACACTCCCTCAGTGGTGAGCTGACATTAATGCGGTGATCACAAGCTGTATGCTGAGGTTGGGTTGGGTTATAATGTTGCAACAGTGGCGCTGGTATTGCACGTCCTGTACTGTGGTAACATTGGCTCTAAGCTTACCTGGGTATACTGTGGTTACATAGACATTGGGATTACACGTTCTGTGCTTTCTTGGCGCTGACTCTAAGCTTACCTACATGCTGGCGACCTGTGGTGTAATTGACCGGGGTTCGATCCTCGGTCAGGGTGAAACTATGGGCAAGTTTCTTTTCGCCATTTGCCTCTGTCTACCCAGCAGTAATTGGGGACCTGGATGTTAATCGATATGTGGATCGTATTCCGGGATAATGGTTAGCCAGTGCAGTTGGCTAGTTGTCCGGTCTTCTCGGACTATTCCTTGACACTGGGTCATACAACTCGTTAACTCAGGGTGTGGTTGTTGTGTTGGTGACAGCTTCTACACCTTAAACAAATCCACGCCTAGGTGGCCCTAGGGCCGGCCATCCTCGTTACACTAGTACTGCACAGACTGCCGCTAGGGTGACTGGCGTTAGGAAGATGTACTGTATACTATGGTGACAGCTACAAGTGTCAGCAAAATTGTCATATACAAGTAATAGTAATAAATGATCGATGCAAGTGTCAGCAGTAAGTGTCGAGAACAAATGTAACTAGCAAGTGTCAGTAAAAGCGTCAGCAACAAGTATCACCGTCCAGTAATAATAATTATATTAGTTAAAAATGTCAGCTCATTTATAAGGATCAACAGTCAGCAAGAAGTGTCAGTATAAATGTCATCAATAAATGTAAGTACAAGAGTAAGCAATACATATCATCCCTGAATATCAGCAACAGGTGTCATTAACAAGTGTCAGCATCAAGTGTCAGCATCAAGTGTCAGCCATGGGTGGGGGTGGATGATAATGATCAGCCAATGTTATTCATCCCTCTCTAACTTAGAGCTAATGTTATAATTAACATCTAATAACATATTATTACCACCACTACTACTACCACCATCACAATCCCTCACCACTACCACCAACCCTCACCACCACTACCAACCTACCAAACTCTACCGTCTACGTTATCAGGACAGACTTGAGATATTGGACGGGTTGGTTGATCAGTCGTCGACAGGAATGATTTACGAGCGTCATGGCGGACAAGATACACAACTCCGTCAGCTTTCTTTGTTTATTTATTTTTTGCTTTGTTTTTTTTATACCTGCCCCCTCCCCCCCCCCCCGACAGTGAATTGCATTATTCATAAAACACGAACGAGTTATTTGATCTGGGGAGGGGATGAGGGGGAGGGTAAGGGGGAGAGGTGAGGAGTGATGAGGGGGTGGAGTTAAAGGGGGGGGGATAGGGAGGGAGGAGGTAGGGAGAACGAGTGGGGGTTGGGAGGGAGGGTAGGGGTAGAAAGGGAAGGGAGTGTAGGAGAGAAGGTGAGGGTAGGGAAGAGGGGGGATAGGGAGGAATGAGGAGATGGAACAGAAGAAAGGGGCATTAGGGAAGGGGAAGGGGTAAAGGGGCAAGTTTAAGGAGTAGAGGAGAGGGTGAAGGGAGGAGAAGAGGAAGGTTGAGAGAGGGAGAGTGAGGGGAGAAAAAATAATGGGAGGAGGAGGAAGAGGAAAAGAGGCATAATTAGATCGAAGAAAAGAAGTGTAGGAACAGAGAGGAAAGAATGAAGTCAGTAAAGATGTGAAAGAGGAAAAGAGAAGGAAACTTGAGGACAAAAGTAGGAAACGGAGGAGGGGTAGAAGGGAAAGGAGGAGAAGGAGAAGAGGACGAAAGGGAGGAGGAGGAAGAAGAGAGAAAATGCAGGGAAGAAGGAAAGACGAAAATATGTGATACTGAGGAGAGAGACAAAAAAGGAGGAGAAGAGAAGGAGGAGGACGCAAGGAGGAGTAGGGGAAAACAAGATGAAGGAGGAGGAGGACGCGAGAAAGAGAAGGACAAGGAGAAGGAGAGAGTGTGTGGTAAGGAGTGTTGAGCAACTCACCTGTGTGTGTGTGTGTGTGGGTGGGTGGGTGGGGGGTGGTGGGTGGGGGGTGGGGGTGGTGGGTGGGGGTGGTGGGTGGTGTGGGTGGGTGGGGGGTGGTGGGTGGTGTGGGTGGGTGGGTGGGTGGTGGGTGTGGAGAGTGTGTGTGGGTGGTGGGTGGTCCCTTGCACAATAACACCACATCTGAACGGGTCTTCTCTTCACATTCTTAAATTCTCGAGACACACTATTTCTCGGAACCTAACCTAACCTAACCTGAGCTTCAACAACTAGGGTCTTTAAGCGGGTAACAAGGCTAGTAAATTGCACTTGTTCAACAACATTAACATATTATATGAAAGATAGAAGTTAGTCATGTAATTTTCTTAGTAACTGAAAATACGTTGTTTATGTCTGTATAAACAATTTTTTTACATAGCCTTAGTGTTCAGTTTAATAAAGAGAGGCTCCAGTAATTTTTTTTTCTATTAATTTGTATTAAATAAAAAAAATCTTCCCACAGGTGTAGATGTAAAGAAATATCTATAAAATATTCAACAATACTGCATGCCGTCACACCCATAACCCACCTGGAGTGCCATACCTGAGTGCTGGACGGCCACTCTTGTCAGGTAGATAATACTCACCTGTGGCCAATTTCTTCATACTTCTAATAGACCTACAAAAAATATTTACGATATCTAGGTATATGTCTGCAGTATCATCTTATATATTAACTAGACATAAAAGTTGTAATTGTATTGGGGAGTCGCTACTGTTAAGTTAAATTACCTTAATGTGATTTAATTTCATATTTCTCACTTTATTGTTCATTTTTGTACGAACATTAATCATTATTTTCAGTCACTCAAAAAACTATCTGTACTCAGGGTGATCGATGAATTCCAGAATGAACACTGTGACTCCTGTTGTCTCGGTAGGGTTGTCAAAATCCTTCGTCCGTTGTGTCATATTTTTTCAACACAATTTTATATAGTTAGTTTTAAATGACATAAAAAAAGATTAGAAAAATATTACATAACAGACAAATTATGACACTTAGTTGAGTTCTCATTATTTTCAACTAAGAAAATATGTCAATAAAAGTACAAGTATAAGTATAAGTAAGAGTAACACTTTACCATTACTACACACTTATAAGACACACTTACAAGATACACTTAATAACACCATCTTTATTTACAGCTCAAAGGAGATAAATATTAAGTCAATCTTTGAACTGGTCACACCCTTCTCGCGCCATGTCCAGTGAGTACATAGAATGACTGGTGACCAAGACTGACTGACACATATATACAGTCAATCCCTTATAACCCCCAGAGCCTCAACCACTCGCCATACTAACTATTGACGTAATGTGACGAAGCAGTAGTTCGTATTTTACACGTATTAGAATAAGACGAACTGTTATTTACGTTCATTCCCATTAAAGTGACAAGAAGTATTACCCAGCACTAAAGTAACAGGAAATATTACTCAGCACTAAAGTAACATTAAATATTACTCAGCACTAAAGTAACAGGAAATATTACTCAGCACTAAAGTAACAGGAAATATTACTCAGCACTAAAGTAACAGGAAATATTACTCAGCACTAAAGTAACAGGAAATATTACTCAGCACTAAAGTAACAGGAAATATTACTCAGCACTAAAGTAACAGGAAATATTACTCAGCACTAAAGTAACAGGAAATATTACTCAGCACTAAAGTAACAGGAAATATTACTCAGCACTAAAGTAACAGGAAATATTACTCAGCACTAAAGTAACAGGAAATATTACTCAGCACTAAAGTAACAGGAAATATTACTCAGCACTAAAGTAACAAGAAATATTACCCAGCACTAAAGTAACAGGAAATATTACTCAGCACTAAAGTAACCGGAAATATTACTCAGCACTAAAGTAACAGGAAATATTACTCAGCACTAATTCATTAATTTAGGCTTTTATAATCACAGTTCCTCCAGGTCCACTGAGTTGGGTCAAAAAAGGTCAAAGGTCAAGGTCAACAAGGTCGATCATTATTACTGTGGAAGGTGTCAGTATCGTTGTGAATTCGCCTGGATGAGACTGGTCACACGTGTGTCAATATATGATGGTTAGATTAGACTAGGTTAGGTTAGGTTGTAAAAGGTTAGGTTAGTTTAGGTTACATTTGATAGGACTGGATTAGGCTAGAGGGAGTTCGGGTAGATTTGGTTGGGTTAAGTTGGGGCCTATCGGACTGGGGCCCATTAGACCCACCAACCCTCCAGGACCGTCTTATATAGCTTAAAGAGACGACACCAATCTTCCAATTACCTTTCGTCTCAATCATCACCTCTTTCACCCTCCCTCATTCATCACATTATTTTACTCGCCCTCATTTGGCCTGTGCATGGCAGCTCCTGTCGAGAGTTACTACCACTCTCTATCATCCATGAATTTACCCAGCCTCCCTTTGAAACTTTCCAGCGTTCCAGCACTTACTACAAAGTTGCTAAGCTTGTTCCACTCGTCCACCACCCTATTTGTGAACCAGTTCCTTCCTATCTCCCTCCTAAACCTAAACTTATCCAACTTAAATCCGTTGCTACGAGTCCTATCCTGCTCGGATATTATAAGAACTTTATCTATATCCCCTTTATTGATTCCTTTCACCCACTTAAATACTTCTATCATATCTCCCCGCACACTTCGTCTTTCTAGGGAATGCAAGTTTAGTTACTTTAACCTATCTTGACATGGAAGGTTTCTAAGTCCCGGAATCATTTTCGTCATTCTTCGCTGCACCGATTCTAGTGAATATATATCCATTCTATAATAAGGGCACCAGAACTGAACCGCATAATCGAGGTGCGGCCTGACTAGCACAAGATATAGTTGCAAAAAGACCTCTGCACTGTTTTTACTTACACTTCTAGATATAAAACCCAATACTCTGTTTGCCTTATTTCGAACATTAACGCACAGTTTTCTAGGCCGTAGGTCCGGGCTTACAAGTACTCCTAGGTCTCTTTCACAAGTCGACTTCTCTAGGTTGATGTCGTTAAGGCTGTATACATTGACAGTATTTGTTCTTCCAATATTAAGTACGCTGCACTTGCTGGTGTTGAATTTCATTTGCCATTTTTCAGACCACACCTGCAGTTTATTTAGATCCTCCTGTAATGCATTTGCATCCTGCCCTGAATTAATCTGCCGCCCTATTTTGGTGTCATCCGCAAACTTGCTTATGTCACTGCTGATCCCAGTATCTAGATCGTTTATGTAGATTATCACACTCTCCCATTTATTACCTATTTCATTCTCCTTCATTTATCACCTATTTCACCCTCCTCATTTATTACCTACTTATCTCTCCCTCATTCTTTAACTCCTTCCTCTTCGTATATCTTCAACTTTTCCTCATTTCTATTCCTTCTCATCTTCTCCTGTTATTGTCTTTCCATAGCATCTCCTTCCCCTATTTATATGACTTCTTCCAATCCCCTTCCATTATTCCTTCCCACCCAACCCTTCCATCGTATTTTTTATTCTCCCTTCCCATCTCACCTTAACTTCCCGTCTCCTTTTTTCCCCCTATTTCTTTCTCCTTTTCCTTCTTGGTTCACCTCTTCTTCCCATATATTTCTTCCCTTTCTCTCTTTTTCTCCCATTTATTCATTTCTTCCTTCTCTCCCCTCCGACATTACTCTTCCTTCCTACTTTTTCTTCTCCCTTCCCACCATACCCTTTCCTACCCTATCCCTTCTTTCTTCTTACCCTCCCATCCCACATTACCTCTCTCTCTCTCTCTCTCTCTCTCTCTCTTTCACATCATCAACTTGCCAAGAATGGATGACTCTATTCTACTCTGCCTGTAACCCTTTACTTTATATATCAACACTAAGATGGTTTACTAATGGCACTTTCCCCCTTACCTACCCCTTAGATTCTCCCATTAACTTTCCCTTAAGGGCGTCCTCAGCCAAGCCAAGACACTCAAGGTATATATCTTGCCAGGTTAAGTGCCTCGAGGTTGTGTTTTTCACCCTAACATTATATTTGTTAAGTGTATGAGGGGATGAGGGTGTGTGTGTGTGTGTGTGTGTGTGTTTCTTTTTGTCTGTATTTATGTGTGCTCTCTCTCTCTCTCTCTCTCTGGTATTTTCCGGGATCAATTGGCAGTAAATTGGTCGTTTTGTCAAGAAAATATTTTAAGAGTAATAAAATTATTCCTTGTAATATATTTAGTCAATAAACAGAAGCTGACGTAAATTCCAGTTTTTCTTTTTTTATTTACATTACTTACATTGTTAACTTCCTTCTTATAAGTAAGGTATAACAGGTGTATAATTTACCTCACTATAGGAAGGTCATACACTTACCTACTTCCTAACTCAACAACTTTTTATATTGTACATAGACAGACAGAGAGACAATTATGACTTCAAGCAGTTAATATCACGTTATTGTTCAACTATGATTTACAGCAGCTCAAGATGTCTCTGTGTTTGTAGAATCTATAATGTAAATTGGCTCAGCGTCTCTGTCAGTCTGTGTCCTCTCTCACAGCTGCCGCAGGTGTGATCTTACCGCCGTCAAGCTCTCACCGCGTGGGGTGACGGGCCCTCAGGGTGGAGAAGAGGGGTTGGGGGGTAGAGGTGGGGGAAGGGGGGAAATATAAGGGGGTTTGTATCTGCCGGTGTGTCCCATAGACCTGATGATTTTAGAGGCAGTTTAGACACAACAGACTGTAGACGAAGATTTTTTACGGTACACAAGGGGACATGCAGCAGTTACTACACTAGACCTCCTTCACTCTCCCAAACAGTATCATCAGGTCCCCAATCACAGCTGAGGGACTGGGGGTACCATAGTCACGAACCAGCGATCCTTAGGGTAGCACACGAGAATTGTATCCGCTCGCCGCCGCCCAATCATTTGCGGTTATAGCGACCCAAAAAAGCGGCCCCGTCCGTAGAACTGACGCAAGCTTAAATTTTACTAATTGTGTTAATGAAAAAAAAAAGATTTTACTTAATTTTTTTTTTCTTCTTTATTCTGAGTCGCAAGTTATTTTCTCTCCTCTTTACAGTAAATCTTATATTATTCTCTCTCTCCCACAGGAACGATATGGCAATCACATCTGTCCGTCTGTCCGTGTATCTTGTCGAGGCGTACAGCAAGAGCCGGGAGGAGTCACTATGATCAAAAGGTAAGAGTGTTCCTCCCGTGAGTGTTAAGGTTCCTGACGACTATAGCGGCCACTGCCCAGTAATGTCCGGTAGTCTGTGTGTTGAGCTGCCGACTACCAGCTGCTGTGGGCGCGTCACCACTCTTGGTCTTGTTCTCTCAGTATATAACCAAGACTGACAGGTTACCCTCAAATGCAGGAAATTTTTTGCTTCTTTAGTATTTCACCTTTGACCTTTGGAACGAGGCTAAGTTGGTAGGCCCATTTGACCTACAACCATGTATCACTGACCGAATATTTTTGCTTACACACACACACACACACACACACACACACACATTATGGTTGCCCCAGGTGTTCGAGGCCTGCTAGACCTGAGGCCGCGTCAGAGGTAATTACTCTAAGGTGTACAAGCTGCCGCCAACACAACACCTGCACCTTAAATTAACAAGCTGTATGACCCACTGTCAAGGAATAACCTAAGAAAAACCGGACCAATTGCTAACAGCACTGGCTCACCTTTACCCAATCGGTTAACATCCAGGTTTCCAATTACTTCTGGGTAGAGAGGCAAAAGGTATAAACAAATTTGCCCACAGTTTCACCTTGCGTATACTACAGAACGGGACGGCAGCTCGGGGACTAGACAGAGATCTTTAGTTATAGAAAAAAACAGATGACTTCATGACGAGTTAAATTTCATATATAATGTAGGAGTTAAATGATGATGAAATTACTTAAATAAAAGACAATATGAAACTTTATAACATCTATAATAATAACACTAATAATAATAATAATAATAATAATAATAATAATAATAATAATAATAGAAAGTAAGAAACAGGAATTAAGAAAGTATTACCAAAGAAGAAATTATTGTACATAGAGACTGAAAGAAAACAAGAAAGAGACAAAAAAAGTAGAAATGAAGAAGAAAAAGAAAGTGAACATACAGTAACAAGGATAAAACGCGACGAAAGGGGAAGACAAAATAAGGAATAACTAAAGGTAGAGTGAAAAGGACAAGAATACAATAAAGGGGGTAAATACTTATACGATAACAATGACGACGATAACGACAACGACAACTACGACCAACGACAACTACGAGGACGATGAAAATAACAACGACTACATCAACACCAATAACAACAATAACAATAACAAACACGACTATAACAATAACGATAAGGACGACAAACACAACAACTACCACGATATACAGAACGACTTGTAACGACCAACACAACACAAACGACCTGGGAAAAAATCAATGAAACAAAAAAATGAATAAATTAAAAAGAAAGAAAAACATTTAACTACGAAAGCTGGAATAAAGAAAGACATAATAACAGAAAGAAAAGTAGAAAAATGTAATAAAACAAAAACCAAGAAGAAATATAAAAAAAAATAAACATTTCGAAAAACATAACAAAAAGAGACGAAGAAATAAGAAGAAAAAACGTAAAAATTAAAAAAAATAAGAAAAATTACTTAAAGAGAAAACTACGAAATGTTGAGACGATTAAAATATGTTGAGAAATAGTATAAAGAGGGAAGAATAACCTTGGAAAGACAGACAGAAGCATAGAATAAATAGGAGAAACAGAGAGACGATGATAATGCATAAAGATAATGAATTACTGAATTATAGACCCATTAAATTATTTATCAGTGTGTGTGGGTGGGTGTGTGTGGGTGTGTGTGGGTGTGGGTGTGTGTGTGGGTGGGTGTGGGTGTGTGTGTGGGTGGGTGGGGGTGTGTGTGTGTGTGGGTGGGTGTGTGTGTGTGGGTGGGTGTGTGTGTGTGGGTGGGTGTGGGTGTGGGTGTGTGTGTCTGTGGGTGTGTGGGTGTGTGGGTGGGTGGGTGTGGGTGGGTGTGTGTGTGTGTGGGGGTGGGTGTGTGTGTGTGTGTGTGTGTGGGTGTGTGTGGGTGTGTGTGTGTGTGTGTGTGGGTGGGTGTGTGGGTGTGTGTGTGTGGGTGGGTGTGTGGGTGTGTGTGTGTGGGTGTGTGGGAGTGTGTGGGTGTGTTTGTCTGTGTGTGTGTGTGTGTGTGTGTGCTAATTGTAAAGTGTAAAGTGACCAAACAAAGGAAATATTACTTGAAAAAATATATATATTGTTACGGAATAAATTTTAAAAAATACTACTGAACATTACTGAAGGTTAGGTTAGGTTAGGTTAGGTTAGGTTAAGTACAACTTACATTAGCAAAAACTAGTTAAAGGTAAATTTGTCTAATGTAGCAAAATTAACGGAGAAATAACATGGCGATAAAGGAAGGAAGAAGGAAAATAGACGATGATTACTGATGAAAAAGTGACAATAATAACAATAACAAATAAAGATCACCACATGGGGAGAAATAGAATAACATAACACAGATATAACAAAGGAATAATCTTGGTTTGTTATACGAATGACAATAAACATAACACAACACGGAAATAAAACCATAAACCACACCGGAAATAAACCAGTTAAAACACAATATTCCAATAAAGAATTAATCCATTAATTTCTTACAACAATGGGAAAACCAAAGTGAAAATTAACCCTTGTAATACATGACAATAAGGCTTAAAATCCTCCTACCGCCAAAGGGATGAAATATTGTCCATTGTTATAAAGAAGAAATAATACACACAGAAATGACCTTTAAGACATAAGGACGTAAGGTTGAAAGTTCCACTACAAAAAACCCGAGAAATTCCCAGCTACGGTAACGAAGGATATTGTCCCATACAACGCAGGGTAATAAGGGTGAGGATTCCTTGGTTACTTGAGAGAAGGGGAGGGGGAGGGAAGGGGAGGGAGGAGGGAAGGGTAGGGAGGAGGGAAGGGGCGCCCGTATGAACAATTATCAATACAAGAATAATACGTCCGTGATAAATAAGTACACTATAATATATCACGTACATATAACACACACATAAGTACGAGAGATTGCGAAGCTTACAATGAAAAAATGTGTCCGTAGGTGAATAAAATGTCCGTGTCAAAAAAGGTACAGTGCGTATTCAGAAATGTATCTTTTGGGAAGGTGGGGCGTACTGTACGTAACATAAGACTGGTCCGTAGGGGGAACATGTATTTAAAGAGAAAATATGTCCGTAGGGAGCATATGTTTACTTTAAAGGGTGCGTCTCTTGGGAGCATATGTCTAAAGAGTGTGTTCATGAGAGCATATATCTAACGGGTGAGTTCATGGGAGCATATTTTTAAAGGGTGCGTCTCTGGGGAGCATATGTCTAAAGAATGTGTTCATGGGAGCATATATCTAACGGGTGAGTTCATGGGAGCATATGTTTAAAGGGTGCGTCTCTGGGTAGCATATACAGTATTTAAAAGGTGCGTCTCCAAGGAGCATATGTCTATAGAGTGCGTTCATAGGAGCATATATTTAAAGAGTGTGTTCATGGGAGCATATATTTAAAGGATATAGCCATGGGGGGAGCATAAACCATGTTGTTAACGATGCGATTGTGATAGTTTATTGACCTGGTAGTTGAGGTTAGGTTAGGTTAGGTTTGGTTAGGTTAAGCTGTGTGAGCGGTGTGTATTCAACAATATGTCAATACGGGTCAAGTCTTAAAAAAAAACGTGATTAAGGAACATATATTCAAGAAATATTTTATTGGGGATATACGGTCCTAAAAATTATATCTTGGTGAAATATACTGAAAAATATTTGTATACGGAATATATATAGAACAAAACAATAAAATGTACCGTTTAGCTGATATATATAATAATAATAATTAGTACTAAGAATTATAACAAAATCAGTTCTTAAGAAACATATTTATCATACGTTTTAGGATAATCATTAGTTTATACTTTACACTGGCGGCCGAGTGTGTACAGCGCCCACCTCCCGCCCTAAGTCTTGGTCACCCACAGTCCACCCAGCTGTGAGTCGGTGCCTGACTTTATGGTTGAGAAACTGAAAGCGGTCAAGTACAACGGCGGTCACTTTATGTCCTTGATTACCGGGAAAAGGTTTAGTCTATACAGTGTAGTGTATCCAGCCTACCCCTAACGGACCATCACACGTTATATAGGGCCTCGCAGTGAAGACTTAACTCGACATATTCTCCAGGGAAACTAAGATAACTTTTATTATTATTGTTATATGGAAATTTTCGCATGTATGGTAAACTTGTCACTCTCTTATCATGATCAAACTCACTTGAATTAACTAAGGTAAGGTTAGATTAATTACCGTGTGTTAGGTTAGGATTACTAAGGATATTCACGTATAATTTGTGTGCACATCAAATCGAAAAAGTAGAACAAACAATTAACAAATATATCACAATCGTCTCTAAACCACGTGGCATTTGTCAAGAACAATTACCTGGAAGAAGTGAACCAGAGAGATGTACTTATTGGCTACACGTGGTTGATACATCCTCGGGCATGCTAACACGTGGTCAACATTACCATCACACACAACATTCAGTAATACATTAAAGGGAAGTTATATATAAATACATATGTTATGGACGTAACCCACAGATAACTACCTCATGGAATATATTTTTATAATGAGTCTTTAAGAAGAATTTTTTTAGACTTTTAATTCGCCATTACGCTCCCGCAGCAGAGGTCTTGTTGTCCCTAGACTGGTCTTATAGGATGGTGATCCCTGAGGTGGTTCTAAGGCAGCTGTCAATAAGAGAGGGAGTTTTAGGGGGAGCTAGAGTGCATCTTGAGAGTGGGTCCCATAACCCTGGCAACCTGTTAGATGCAGTGCGGATACAGTACACTGAAGACTAGCCCATCGGTGTAAGCGTTGCCGGCACTGCACCTAAGCACCATCACTTCCTCAACGTTAAACTCAGGTACGTATTCACAGCTGAGTAGAATTATGGTGTTCTAGTGCGTGAACCAGCGACACTTAGAACAGGAGGCGACTACTGTATCCACTCAGCCACCGCAGCCCATCACCCTTTACTACCTCGACAACTAAAGGGAACACAACAAGGCTTATAGTAACGTGTGATCTCTGGTTATATGACCCTTCCATATATGACCTTTGACCTCTACCCCCTTAATTACCCACTCCCCCCTTTTCGACCCACCATCCTACCCACCTTCCTGCCTATCCATCTAACTCATTTAATCCAACTAACTTAACCTAACCTAAATTAGCATAGCTTTCCTGTCTTAACTTAACCTAACCTCAGTTAAACTAGCTTAACCTAACCTAGACTGAACTAACATAACATAAACCATAGCATTACAGTTGAAACCTAGTTCTTATAAAAGGGTTTAATATTAAATCTCTCTGAGTGACACAACATCAATCTCTGAGTGGCACAACATCAAGTTCTCTGAGTGGCACAACATCAATCTCTCTGAGTGACACAACATCAATCTCTCTGAGTGACACAACATCAATCTCTCTGAGTGGCACAACATTAAGTTCTCTGACTGGCACAACATCAAGTTCTCTGAGTGGCACAACATCAAGTTTTCTGAGTGACACAACATCAATCTCTCTGAGTGGCACAACATGAAGTTCTCTGACTGGCACAACATCAAGTTCTCTGAGTGACACAACATCAATCTCTCTGAGTGGCACAACATGAAGTTCTCTGACTGGCACAACATCAAGTTCTCTGAGTGGCCATTAAACCCATCTAAACTTTACGAAATCCAAACCAACGTGTACAGAAAAGACTTCACATTTAATAACTACCACACGAGGTAATAACTCTATGTTGCTCTACCACTCAACATACAACATTCTTCACAAAATATTAAAAAAAAAATAAAAATTTACACAAAGTCACATCCAACATCCAAAAGTACTATGAATGTTAAATAATGCCCATAGTGAATAATATTAACACTAGATGCAGTATAGCTGGTCAACGATACTAATCAATCACAGATCGAATCAGTTCAATCCTAATATGAATATTGAGATTCGGGTCCAATAAGAAATCAGGTTCCTTAAGTCTGGGCTTCTATCATTAATGGCGTGGCTAGTGGGTGTGGCTAGTAATAAAGTATGTGGCTAGTAGGTGTGGCTAGTGGTAAAGGCGTGGCTAGTAAGTGTGGCTAGTGGTAAAGGCGTGGCTAGTAGGTGTGGCTAGTGATAAAGGCGTGGCTAGTAGGTGTGGCTAGTGATAAAGGCTGTGGCTAGTAGGTGTGGCTAGTAATAAAGACATTGCTAGTAGGTATGGCTAGTAATAAAGGCGTGGCTAACGAAATTAACGTTGCTACCTGTAAATGACTCCACTAATTACCGGTAAATACACAGTAAACAGAATAAGAACAATCATACTGAACAGGTGTATAACAAGTCATACTCCCATACAACGTAGACAAGGACTGTAAGATATGGGTAGAAAATATACAAAATAGAGGTGTATTAATATGTATGGTTTAATTCTATGGGGAAGGTGGTGAGAGTATGTATGTATGTATGTATGTATGTATTTTTAAGGGTAGATAACAGGACTTATATACGTAAAAAACATCAATAATAAGAGGTTAAGTATACACAAGGGACGTATCACCCCTCGTGACTATTAAAAGGAAAAAAACCAATAAACACGTGACACTATATATCCCCCGAGAGAGAGAGAGAGAGAGAGAGAGAGACACGTGTGTTAATAATTGATCTTCGTTTAATATGGAATGAATGGGACAGTTTATGGTTCGGTAGTTGGAACATAGCGCTATTTTTTTTTTTTTAGGGGGGGGAGGAATTGTCCAGCGTGTCTATAGTTTATATGATCTATTTTTAAACATTATCTAGATACACCAAGAGTTATATAAAAATGATCATTTAAATATTTCTACAAAAGGTAACGATCGTGGAAATATTAGACTTCATATATAAATAAAAACCAATTATCTTAATATATATACATGTATGAGTTGTTATATTTCGTTATATTTCGTTATATTTTGCTACATTTCGTTATATTTCCTTATATATCGACTAGTAAACAGTTCCATTTCTTAGAAGTTTCCATTGATAGACTAAATTATTGTAAATTTCTAAACTATTTACACGCTTGAAGACCTAAATTACTATACCGTAGTTACAACATTATGCCAACACATATAACGTGATGAAAATAATACCCGGATATATAGGAACATACCCCCCAGTATACCCACAACACGACTACACGACCCATATACAGTATAATCATCACATTGAACTGTTACTTCCTGGGACGGGAAGTGACGTGGTGGGTCTTGGTAATAGTGTTGATACGTGATACATTAAGGTCAGTCCCCCACAGATGGATAAACAGGTGTGTTGGCCTCCTGATATCTCTAATCAGGTCGTGTTTGTTATGTGAGGTCAATATTTGTTATGTAAGGTCAATATTTGTAATGTGAGGTCAATATTTGTTATGTAAGGTCAATGTTTGTTATGTAAGGTCAATATTTGTTATGTAAGGTCAATGTTTGTTATGTAAGGTCAATGTTTGTTATGTAAGGTCAATATTTGTTATGTAAGGTCAATGTTTGTTATGTAAGGTCAATATTTGTTATGTAAGGTCAATATTTGTTATGTAAGGTCAATGTTTGTTATGTAAGGTCAATGTTTGTTATGTAAGGTCAATATTTGTTATGTAAGGTCAATATTTATTATGCAAGGTCAATACTTGTTATGTAAGGTCAATGTTTATTATGTAAGGTTAATAATATTTGTTATGCAAGGTAAAATGTTTGTAACCTAACCTAACCCAGACTATACAAGTTGACAGCTACAGGAAATAGTTAGTGACTCATGTAATAATAACAGGATATTAGCGGGAGTCGAACCTGGGACCTTACGTTGAGGAGTTGAATCAAGAGTAACGACCGCGCTACAAGAATAAAACTGACTGACTCGCTCAATGATAAAGTTTGCCTCCTGTGTATATTTCTACGGGTATACGATATAGGCCTATCTCAAATTAGCTATTCTGATTATAGACCTATCCTGAATATAGGCCTATCTGAATATATGTAACGGAAAAAATGAATACCAGTTACCACAAATCAAAGTAAATTATGAGTATACCTCCTATAGCGTAGAACTGTGTACGTTGTACCAATATCTCCCAGAAATATATGACCCCGTTTGGTTTATTTTAGTATAGTCGATAACCCGCGAAAGCTATAACCATGTTCGTTATATCTGAGTATATAGAAAGGCGGAATATTTGACGGATATATCTTATAAAAACTGATATATAACAGTTATTGAAATATATAACCGTGTGGATAGTTAGAGGAGTATAACATATATCAACATATTCCCCAACAAATATGACCTAAGAATTTTAGCCGATTTTGACTCTTGTTTTTCAATGATTTTAGTTCGTTTAGCTTTTTCGATTAATTGGCTTGTATATAAAGCTAAAATACCGTCCGTTGCCAGTTAATTAGCTTATGATGAAAGGTTTAAGAAGTTAGCTTTATTGATTATATAATTTTTGTTTAAATGTGTAAAAAAAAAAGTAGCTTCGTTAATTAATTAGCTTACAGGTAAAGGTACGTAGTAGCTTATACTTACAGTTATGTAAACTTAGCTTTGTTTACGCATAAGAGTATTGTATTTACTGGTTAGCTGATATCTGATACTGAAGAAACTTAGCTTTGATGAATAATTCAAACTGTATGATTCAACAGGTAATAGTCGAGGCAAAATTAATATATCAATTTGTAGGTTAAAGCTACATCAATGTAGCTTTTATAATTCTTTGCCTGATATAGCTTTTAAAATTAACCGCGATATTACAGCTTTATAACAAAACCTTACCATTATATTTATCAAAGCTAAACCAACGTTACTTAATTCTGATAAAGAAACGAATTTTCATTAAAGCTACAGATATATAGAAATGTAGCTTTACTGACTCATTGTTTTGATATCAAGGCTATAAATTTTCTTCACTTTAAAACTACAGCTACAGTCTAGAAAGTTAGCTTTAATATAGACAAGTAAAGCTAATTTTTCTGATATTTCACACTATTAAAATCATAAACTAAAATTCTTTCTTCGATTAAAAATTATCAATTATCAGTCAAAATCATTATAAATTGTCAGTCAAAATCATTATCAATTATCAGTCAAAATTACTATAAATTATCAGTCAATATTATATAAGAAAATATTCCTTAAAAAATATTAAATTCTTATAAATAAAAATAAATCGAGTAAAAAAGAATAAATTAAAAATAATTGTAAAATTTAAAATCAACATTAAAATCAGATTTAATATAAAAAATGATACGTTAACAAAAATTTATCTTCTATAGTCATCAGTTCTTGCTTAAAGCTATAGAGTTAGCTTACCTTAGTTGTTAATGAAAGCTAAATAATAAAGAACTTGTTCCTCTCTATTCTGTTATATATTGAGTGAGATAAAACAGACAGATACAGACAGACAGACAGAATGATTAACCGATAGAATGATAAATAGACAGAATTATAATCATATATATAGAACGATAGACAGATGAATAGACAGAATAAACAAATAAACACAAATATAATGATTAAATTAAGGAATAAACAGAATGACAGATAGAGACAGAATAACACAGGTAACTAAGATTGACAGAATGATGAAGATAGAGAAATAGAATAGACAGGTGAATAGACAGGAAGATTGACAGAATATTTGAAAAAACAGACAGGAGAGAAAAAGGGGGAAATTTATAGCTGGACAGACAGACAGAGCGACAAACAGAAAGTCGATAGACAGACGATGAATAGATAGATATAGAGAGGAAATGACAGACAGATAGAATAGACATACAAATAGACAGACAAATAGATAATTAGACAGTTAGACAGATAGATAAAATAGGGTATAGACGACCGTATCAACACGTAACAAAATCTACATTGAGTAATATTCCGTCTTATCAGTTAACTACTCTCCTTAACCTGACTATCCTGTGTTAATGTTAAATATTTCAAAGTTAATTTCAAAGTTAACAGTTAATAACACCGTTTTAGTTATTTTCTCCGTTAATGGTAAGTTTGTCTCTTAACGTAACACAACGATAATGTTATTTTCACTCCAATTATGTTTATATGTTAGAACTGTCTGTATATATTTATTTATTTATTTTGATGTGTATGTATATAAATTTTCAGTAATAATCTTAAGTTGTAACCTTTTGGAATTTCTGTAATATTTCTTGTGTAATTCCTGTATTATTTCTTATGTAATTCTTGTAATATTCTGAAGTAAAATATCTTACGTAATTTTTTTTTTGGTAACTTTAGATTCATTGTGTTATTACAGTAGTCTAGAATATATTTCAGGAGCCGTGTAATATATTTCATGATCTTACAAATCCTTTCAACTATTTTCTGTTAATTCTTAATTTTTTTTCTTCATCAGTTTTACGTAAAAAAAAAATAAATAAATTCAATATTAATCAAGAAATATTAAACATTATAAAATAGCCGTAATGAAGAATACTTTTTCTTATGCTATAATCAATAAACAAAGAATATACATTTATCAAACATCTATTTTAATGCATAAAGTTCCCTCGTGTAAACTTTCATTCACTTCAAAGTTTTCATACTTTTTTGTTACTCTCCATGAACCTCTTGGCTTCTCTACCAAGTTTATTCAAAATATTTAAAGTTTATTTCTCTTTGAAAAAAAATCAAAGTAAATATATATCTTTCTCTATATACTGTATGTGCATAGCGTCATATTATTTTCTAATAATCTATACTTATTTAACTACTCCAGCATCTCTCATAGTTAACCAGAATACATTAACTTCTTCCAAGGTTAAAATCCAGACAAATACGATTATAAAAATACCTTTATTAATATAAATTAGATTGAACAAGATAAACAATTTAACCCTTATTACGCTCTTTGGCAAGCAAGTACAATTCATTATACAAGTACAGCTCATTATACATTATGTACAGAGGGGGGATATAGCTCAGAAAGTATTGGTTAACAATGAACAAAATAAATTTATCATGTCATGGGTGTGTGTGTGTGTGTAGGGAAGTCATATGAACGCCATAATCTTAACATGTTAAATTGACGGGCGTTTGAATGGGTCAAGGAGAGTTCTATGGTAAAAATAGTCCTTATTGTAGTTACAAATAGATGTCAGTGAGAAAGGGGATAAAACTATAATTCATCTTTCACTGTAATCTATAATTTAACATGTTAATTTGAATTGTTGGTTAATTCATGATTGATTGGACAAAAAGGTGTAGATTTAATTTTATTTCTTTCATCTTCTCGTAACTATATGAAGGCAACGCGAGAAAGGGGACTGATTGTATGTTTGTCTTCGATTTTTCGTTATTTATTTATGCAGGTTATTTAAGTTACGTTGTTATTGTTGTTGGCTGATATTGTTGTTGTTTTTCCTGTGTCTTTCAAGGTGTTAAAATATTTCCACCAAGAGAGAGAGACGAGATGATCGGTGGCGTAACTAGATTATCAAGTGGCATTTTAGACACAGTTTCGGGAGACTTATATAAACCACGACAGTGTGTACACAACAAGGCTGTATCATACAGTACACCAAACGGGCAACCAAAAAAAAATATATGTATATTACATTTTGCTCATACACCTTATTGGGTGATACAGTTCCGTCATACAGGATGCGGGCACATACAGTACAGTTCCTTCGTACACCATACACGGGTTAATATACTGTACATGTTCGTTCGAGGTTCATAATTATTTGTTTTAAGTATGCACCGAGTTCCAGGGACCAAGAGCCGAGCGTTATAGATAATTATATATCACTTGGGTAACAAATCTCTCATGCACTGGGGGTCGGGACGTGCATGTCGTGGACTCGGTCATGCGGGAGGCACTGACGACGACGAAGACGACGACTTCTGGGACGTGACTAGTAGCGGTGGCTTACCGAGGAGGTACCGGGGTGAGTGGTACCGGGACAGAGGTACCGGGGAAGAGGGAGAGGTACCTGGAGGAGGTACCTATGGGAGGGTGAGATGGGGTACCAGGAAAAACAGACCTGCAGATGCTAGTGCGAGGTGGGCGGGGAGGCGGTGGGCGGCGGTGCTGTGGGCGGTCCCAGAGGGTGGCGGAGACCGCCCTGGATGAACGGACTGTTGAGCAGGAAGGGCGGTAGGAGTGAGGCGGGAGGCAGGAACGGGTTGGGTGGTACCAGCGGCTCCGATGCTAAACGAAGCCGTTCCATCTCGGACTCCTTCAGTCTCTTGTCTTTAGCTCGACGGTTCTGGAACCAGATCTTGACCTGCGTCTCCGTCAGGTTGAGGGAGGCGGAGAACTCGGCCCGCTCGGCGATACTCAGGTACTGCTTCTCCCGGAATTTCTTCTCCAGGGCGAGGAGCTGCTGGGTGGTGAAGGGCGTGCGAGGCTTCCTGTTGGGCTTGTGCTTCCTCAGCGTCACCTTCATCGGCCCGTGGAACCTCGGAGGCTCCGGGGTTTCTGCGACAAGAAAAGGCAAATTATAAACAACATTGACGGTAGTCACATACCTCTCTCATCATCCCAAACTTTATGCTCACACAACAATTCCCTGCAGGCCAGAATTCCTCATACGATCATTAAAACATTCAGACATAAATTTTGCGTGATGTTTACATGTGATCTGGAGCACGGAAAAGTCATAAACCTCGGAGACACTTACTGGCTAGGGCGCGGAGGGAGAGTTGGTGGTGCAGGAGGGGCAGGGATGGCCACAACCCCGCCTGCAGGTGTGGTGGGAACAGTGTGTGTGGAGGAGGAGGGCCAGAGTGCCCCAGACCTGAGAGGCGAGGGTCCTGTAAGGGCCCCAGGGCCGTGGGTCTGATCACTGGCTGGGTCTGTAGACGGTCTCGCTCTCGCTCCTTCTCGTCCTCGGTGTCTGTGTCGACGTGGATATCCTCGTCTCTGTCCTCGTCGTCGCACCCTGGCGACGACGGCGACGTTCGATCTGTGGTGTCCCTGTCCTTCTTACAGGACTCGGATGAGCGGTCATCTCGCAGGAGGAACTCTGCCGTGTGTGTGGAGCCCGGGCAGCTCAGAGGACTTCTGTGATCACCTTCATGGCCTTCTTCCGTGTGTCTCGCGGGCCGAGATTCACCGCCACTCAAGATGGAGTCCACAGAGAAGGAAGAATAGCTCTTCCTGACGACGGCACTGAAGGCAGACTGTGGCTTCTCGCCCACACCGGAATTCACTGTTGCCCCGGACATGTCTGATCGATCTCTACTCTCGGACCTCTACTCTTCTCTTTTTTTTTATGGTAAATCAGGCTGGAGATAATACGTGTGTCACTGTGTCCGTGCACATTGATTGTTGCGATAATCTGTTATATTGGCCCATTTACCATCAGAGACTCGGGCAGGTGCACATAACGAAGGCCACAACCAGGTGAGAACACTCAGTTTAGAACGGAACGATACAGGTGTGCGCAGTGACCATCACACCAGCACATAATGTAAACACCGGCGAGCGCAAATTCATGTGGTCGACTATACAAAGTCCACCACAGACTGGCACTTATCACCCGACAGCATCCGAGAGTCATTCTAAACTCCGCCTCCAGCTTACCGTTCCACCACTCACGCGCAACTTCCTCCCAGGGGGTGGAGCTCACCAGTTGACGCCGACCAATGGCACGAGCCGTAACTTAAAGCGTTAGGTATCAGACAGAGCTAACTAAAGAAAGCGCCTGGATAATGTTTATACCATTAGAGTGTTGGATAAATGAATAGACTAACACGCTCTTTTCCTGTCAGCTTTTGCCACGGTCTTTAAATTGGCCCGACTATTGCCTCGGGAGGAGTGTTGGCGGTACTTTATCTTGGCGTCGCGTGGAATGCCAGCCTCCAACATTTACAGCTGTCATGTTTGTCAAAAGCTTGTTCTCTCTCCCTTGGTGACTCGGTGTGTGTGTGTGTGTGTGTGTGTGTGTTTCTTCAATCACTTCACACAATTACTTTGTACTTATTTCCTTCTTTCACACAACACCTCTGGCCATCAACAAGAACAATATATGAACAAATAAAAGATTTCCACGAATTTGTTCTTTTATTTAATAACTCAGAAGTATATAAGTGTGTGTGTGTGTGTGTGTGTGTGTGTGTGTTTGTGTGTTTACCTTCAACAATGGTAACTTGATTTGAGAAATTTGGGCGAGATGGATGATTTTGTCTGACTAAATCGACCAGTTGGCTAACTCGGACAAAACTAACTTGGCGAGACTCATAATCCGGACAAAACTAACTTGGCGAGACTCATAATCCGGACAAAACTAACATGGCGAGACTCATAATCCGGACAAAACTAACTTGGCGAGACTCATAATCCGGACAAAACTAACTTGGCGAGACTCATAATCCGGACAAAACTAACATGGCGAGACTCATAATCCGGACAAAACTAACTTGACGCGACTCATAATCCGGACAAAACTAACTTGGCGAGACTCATAATCCGGACAAAACTTGGCGAGACTCATAACTCGGACAAAACTAACTTGGCGAGACAGGTAATTACTAAGGTATTCTGGTGCCTAATGAGGGTGAAGGAATTAGGTTTTTCTCAGCTAATGGTGATTAAATATTCACAAGAGGGCGGTGGAAGGGTTGAGCTGAATTACCTCATATATGATGTATGATGTTTAATTTGTAATGTATGCATGATGTATTATGTATTATATGTGGTGTATAATACATTGTGTATAGTATGGTACACGATGTATAATGTATAGTGTATGATGTATGGTGCGCGATGTATTAATGTTGATGTATTATGTATGATGTATCGTGTATGATACATAATGTATGACTATGATGTAAAATACATAATGCTTAATGTGTAATGTATAATGTACAATGAATGATGTATGGTGTATCATGCATTATCGGTTGTAGGGACACACACACACACACACACAGGTTGTAGATTCCACGAAGCTCCTCGGCGTCACCATAGACAACAAACTAAATTGGAAACCACACGTCAATGAAGTTGTCAAATCCTCCAGTTTCCGTCTCCACCTCCTCCGCCGACTCAAGTCCCTCGGAGTTCCTGCACACGAGCTCCTCAGTGTTTACACAACATTCATACTTCCCAAGCTCACCTATGCCTCCCCCACCTGGTCTTCCTCCCTAAATGCCACACAACGTAAACACCTAGAAAAAGTGCAAAAGAGGGCATGCAAGATTATTCTCTCCCCTTCCTACTCCACATATCAAGAAGCGCTCAACACACTGACCCTTTCGACTCTCACTGACCATCACCACGACCTCATCTGCAAATTTGGTAAGAAGCTTCTACACCATCCCCGACACCGGCTCCTACTACCACCCGAGGTCCCTTGTCCGAGAATTGCTGTTCGACACCACAACCGCATCCAGCCCATACGTGCACGAACTGATCGCTATAAGAACAGCCCAGTCCCAACCATTGTAAAAATTATCAATAACTTGTAATACTGTAACACTGTCACTATGTTGAAATGAACTGTAGTTTGAGCTTTTCCCCATCTAAGTTATTATATGTCTTATTTGTGTCACTTATGTTACTTGTATATTATTTGTAATTCGTAACCCATTCCCCAAATATGTAACTGTATATTTTCAGCCTTCTGGCTGCCAAGCTCTTTCAATAAACCGTTAATTATTATTATTATTATTACACACACACACACACACACACCAACAAGACTAAGACGATCTATGCCTTACATCAATCACACAAGATACTGCAATAATAACATGAACCCAGGTAGTGAAGTAGTCGTGAGCTGATCGACCCATAGGAGCACCTTCAGGAGATTCGGCAAGAGATCTAGACACTAACACTCAGAAGGTTAGGTGAACTGGTAGTGTTTTTAGTGACGCTCAGTGGCCAGGGAAGGACATGTGAGAGTGTGTCAGGCGGAGGGTCGTCACCTAACAGCGGGCGGAGTAATAATGATTTTCAGGGCGGTAACATAGCGTTGTGTGTGTGTGTGTGATCTGTAGTAACACTGAGGCTGGGATAAAGGTGGATATCTTAACACTTATTCTTCTTTATTAGCTAATGTTTCGATCATGTCAGTAACCATCATTAGTTATCGAAAAGAAACACACGTATGTATCAGTATTAAAATAATAATAATAATAAAAACAAAAACAAATGATAATATCCAAATCACAGCCATAGAGAAGCTGAATAATGACGTTAAATGTAGCTATGATAACCTACCTCTCTTGAATCTCAGGAGTTCAACTGTTCATTTCTGGAGAATGGTCGTGTTTCCTCGTGTGTCGGCTGGTGTGTGGCGCGGACAGTGAATGAGGGGTTTAATATTAAGGAGGGCCGTGATCTTGGTTGCTTACCTGAAGAGTTTAGTTGTCTTGTTCTAAACGATCGTCCCTTATAAACTTACTCTTTGGTTTGCCAATATATGTCCACCATTACCGGTAACACACATAAGAATAAACTATAGAGGATGTAATTCCCTGGTCACTAAATCTTCGAGTCAAAAAAAAAATTCCCTGTATAGTTTCACCGGGTTTTAAGATTACGTTAACGAGAGTCTGGGGAAAATATCACGTAATAATATAGTGAGTTTATTTTCTAAGCCAAAACTGTTCCTTCCAGTTTATGTAATGGTGAAGTGGGTGATATTGTGATGGTTGGAGTTGCAAGCATGAGAGTTGTTTGAGAATATGTCAATGAACATTTTGGTTTAAGACAGCGTAACTAGAGCTGATATGAAATTCCCGGATTACCAAAAAAAAAAAAATTTTATTTGGATTTATACTTAGTAGTTAGCCAAATAAAATATTAAAAATGGCGTCCCCGTAGTGAAGAGTTAAAGATTAGAAATATGTCATCCACGTCTCTTTCAAGGAGTACAGTAGTGGTTTGTATACCCCTCTGGACCTTAGCGAGTATATGGGTCCTCGGGGGCTGCCCATACCTACCTCCAACTAACTATATAATGATTTGTTGAGAAGAAATAAGAAACCCACGACTGCCAGAGAAAGAAGTTGTGAAATTGGGATGAGTTTAGGCCACAATATATATTGTAGGGGGTCTAAAGCGTCTACACAAATACTTATCGCTTCGTCCAGGGGAATGTGTGGGTGAGAGTGACTTGATATCAGAACTGGCCAAAGAATGTCACCAAAATTACTCTCACATAATTCTTTGACAATGTTGAAATAATCTTTGATGCTGTGGTGATTAGTGGTGATGGGTGCGAATAGATAAACGTCAATTGAAAATCCTTAAAACTCCCAATAGCCGACAAAATGGACGTGGTGGAGCAGCCGTCTTTGTCAATTTCCGGGAGTCTGTACAGGGCTTCAGGT
Source organism: Homarus gammarus (assembly GCA_958450375.1). Classification (NCBI taxonomy): domain Eukaryota; kingdom Metazoa; phylum Arthropoda; class Malacostraca; order Decapoda; family Nephropidae; genus Homarus; species Homarus gammarus. Next base: position 337,698 of record CAUDMG010001289.1, read on the forward strand.
TTAGCGCCAGACACATACATTTTAGAAGCAACATTATATCGTCTAGAATCCCCAATACATTTTCATTATCTAAGACACCTGATCCAGTCCTCGTGTCTAAGAAAGAGAGAGAGGAAACGGGTCATTATAATTTTGTTTTCCAAATCTTGTGTGATCATAATATTGTCGACATCTTGTTAATATAATAATTTTTATTAAGAAAACTACACCATTACTTTTATCACGACTCAAAACCAAAATACTGTCATAATAAAAAAAAATTCCAGAGAGCTTTAAATTCGACTTCAGAAAATAAATCATTACACCTATCGGGATGTTTCGAATAGAATGGTAAAAATGTAAGTTGTTTTAGATAATTCTAACAGAGGTCAAAACATTTTAGACCTTGATCGCAAAATTGGTGAGAATTTAAAGTCCAAAGTAGTTTCTCAAATGACAAGAAAGTGACCTAAAAAGTTTAATATACTTTGGTTAATGATATAATTCAGACCTTCAAAAACAAGAAGGATTTTTCAGCAAGTGTCAGATTTCTTGATGAAAAGTTGAAGATGAGGCAATTGTGTGATAAGTCGTCAGGAGCAAGGACCAACATTTTCACCAATAAATTTATTATTGACTTCACACTTCACACATATTATTATTATTATTATTATTATTATTATTATTATTATTATTATTATTACACACACACACACACAGACATCGGTCACTCATATGAATTTTCAGCTATTTATTTTACAAATGCATGTCAACCATAACGAATAATTGTGTTTTATAATACAATCACATAATAATATACCTATTTATCAACAGAAACAAGCAATCACAGTTTCCATGGATCAAATAAAATAAATAACTCAGAGCCGCAGATCTTACACACGAAGCCGTCTTGTCTCCGGCAGGTTGGTACTGTGTAATGTGACCAGGTATACAGGCTGGTACTGTGTAATGTGACCAGGTATACAGGCTGGTACTGTGTAATGTGACCAGGTATACAGGCTGGTACTGTGTAATGACACCAGGTATACAGGCTGGTACTGTGTAATGTGACCAGGTATACAGGCTGGTACTGTGTAATGTGACCAGGTATACAGGCTGGTACTGTGTAATGTGACCAGGTATACAGGCTGGTACTGTGTAATGTGACCAGGTATACAGGCTGGCACTTTGTAATGTGACCAGGTATACAGGCTGGTACTGTATAATGACACCAGGTATACAGGCTGGTACTGTATAATGTGACCAGGTATACAGGCTGGTACTGTATAATGTGACCAGGTATACAGGCTGGTACTGTATAATGACACCAGGTATACAGGCTGGCACTTTGTAATGTGACCAGGTATACAGGCTGGTACTGTATAATGACACCAGGTATACAGGCTGGTACTGTATAATGTGACCAGGTATACAGGCAGGTACTGTATAATGACACCAGGTATACAGGCTGGTACTGTATAATGACACCAGGTATACAGGCTGGTACTGTATAATGACATCAGGTATACAGGCTGGCACTTTGTAATGTGACCAGGTATACAGGCTGGTACTGTATAATGTGACCAGGTATACAGGCTGGTACTGTATAATGTGACCAGGTATACAGGCTGGTACTGTATAATGTGACCAGGTATACAGGCTGGTACTGTATAATGTGACCAGGTATACAGGCAGGTACTGCATAATGTGACCAGGTATACAGGCTGGTACTGTATAATGTGACCAGGTATACAGGCAGGTACTGTATAATGTGACCAGGTATACAGGCTGGTACTGTATAATGTGACCAGGTATACAGGCTGGTACTGTATAATGTGACCAGGTATACAGGCTGGTACTGTATAATGTGACCAGGTATACAGGCTGGTACTGTATAATGACACCAGGTATACTGTAAGTTTATAATGAAGGTAACAATAAAACGCTCATCTTAGGGACGTTAATGACCTGTACGGAATGTCAAGTACCTGAAGAGTCACCATAACGAGACTGAAACCTTAAACACGTGGGAATATGAAAAACAGGTAATTAATATCTTGATAATTACTAACAGCTGGGTGTTAGAGTGAAGGATTATAAACATCTTAGAAGAAGTATATATAAATTTTCTTATCCAGGACTTGATTATATTAAGTAATAGAGACATTGAATAATATAAGTAACAGTTGCTTGTATTACCCATGATACAAGTGGATATATAATCAATTAATTTATCATAATTGACTTTCTTAGCATTAACTATCAAATTGCTAAATGAAATCATGTTAAATAATCAGCTTTATGAGACCTGTTTCAATCATTCA